>SNQJ01S0004598.1:69703-102570 GCA_010110895.2 Picea sitchensis | reverse complement strand
GGACAGTCCTTCGGTTTCCAATCTCCCTTACCTTGGGTTACAGGAACAGACTGGACCGGAATTCTCCAGGTTCTGTAGCAGCTACAGGGTTCCTTCCAGGAGCTCTCTCCTTCCTCTGCGCACTCTCTCACCTGGAGGAGTCGCTCACAGGCCAACAAGCCTCATGCAGTCTAGTACTGCGTGGCCACAACAACCTATGGGGAAACAAACAAAGGCTTCCCAAACCGGTTAAACAGTCACAGGATGATCTCATGGCCGTGTTTTCGGAACAGGGACACCACGCATAGGTTAGCTCAGCTTTTCCCGAACAAACAAAGATTCTTCCACTCGAGTCCAACACAGGGTTCCTGTTCAGGAAATGCACTCCCGGGTTTTATTAGAACCGGACACAGACTCCAAATTTCTGGACAGGGGTGTACACAGATTCTTCAGGACAAACACAGGCTTTCTTTTTTTTTGTATCAAAATTACACGAGGGTCTCTTGCAGACTGGTTCCTACCGCTCTGGCTCCGGGCAGTCGGGTCGACTCGAGGAGGAATCCCCCTCACGGCTCATCTTGGCCGTTTTATCTGCATGCACCAGGGTTGACACTTGTCACCCATGGGACTGCATGCGTTCACCAACACGCGTTCCTCCCACCACTTGGGAAATCACGTGGCCTTCCAAAAGGACTTAGGATAAAAACATATGCTGCACATGGCTTTTGAAATAATATTAAAATATTATTTCCAGGTTTAAGCCCCCCCTAGGCTCAACACTCAGCCCCTTTTCCCACCTTTCAGCCCCTAATCCCTTGCCCACTCTGTGGACGCTCAGTCCCCCATCACTCATTCATCGTGGTCGGTCTGCACCTGGCGGGTGTTTATATTTTATTGATGTGCTGCATACATACAGATACAAAATCCAGGCCCTTGGGCTTCAACCCTTAAGCTCTTTGGCCTAATAAAACACATAAGCCTACTATCTTATACAAAACTTGGCTCACCAACCTATAACACATATTTACAATCTCTTTCAGATCATAGTTTACATCGGGGCTAGGCCTTGGGGACACTACAATAATGGTTCCTTCTCTTGTGGAGAGGGGTTAGCAGAGCCTTTGGGGGTGGTTACAATGTTATGGGATCTTGTTGTGAGAAGATATTCTTGAAGCCTGCTATTATCGACCATGTGACAGGTTTTCTACTCAATAATGAGTGGGAAAAGGTAAGTGAAGTGATCTAATTAGCCGTAATGTGTGCATGGGAAACTATTCTGCAAGTTCTTTAAGGTGGACACATAGTAAATAATGGACGAACCCTAATCAGTGAACAATACATGTTGTGTTGATGGTTGAGTAGAGTGTGTTGGAAGTGCTTTTTTACAGATGGTGACGAGCATATCCTGAAAGTGTGCAAGATCAAGACAATGGCGAGTACAATGTCTATATGCTAAAAAAATGGCGCAAGGGTGATTCATGTGCAACCGATTATTATGCATGGTATGTTACTCCACTGTATGTTTTGTATAAGTACCTATGGTGGAGGGTGTAGGTAGTAGTAGTGTTTCCCTTGGTAGGTGGATAAGGTTCCTCAATTAAGAAAGTGTGGGGAACGGGTTTGTAAGATGACCTAGAGCATCATAGAGTGTGTAGGGAGGAGCTACTCAAAGTATGGTAATGGTATTTTCTGTTTCTTCTTCTTCTTGCCTCTAGTGGTTTAACTCTTGCTCCTAGTTGTGTGATCATGTTCTATCAACATTGGGTTGGCATGGGTTTGCAATGGTTGTACAAATATCTAAGGTGAGAGTGTAGGTGTTGGTATAATAGATGGAGGGTCAAGATAACACACAAATATTTCCAATACCATGTAGGGGAGTGTGAGTATGTTTTCTACCTAGTAAGTTGTAATTCCCAATGGTGGGTAGAAAAATAGAATCTGGGTGAGGGGGTGGGGAATTGTTGGGTATGTGTTATATTCTTTGCATGACTAGGTGTAGTGTTTTCTACATTGCACTGGGTGCACAAGGGGGTTTTAGTGAGGGGCTCTAGGCCCCCCTTCAGGGGTCTGGGGGTAGTGCCCCCGAGAAATATTTTTTTCCTCGGGAAATTTGTCACATTTTTGCCTCATTTTTCGTGTTTCCTCTATTTTCATGTCCATTGTTGGGTGGTTTTTCGGCACATGGTTTTTGCTGATGGTTTTCTATTTCCGGTTAAGGAATCAAGGTTGTTGACTAATCCAAGTCATTGGGTTAGGGTTTTGGATGTCGTTGGCTCCTATATGTATATTTTATTTAAACAATGTATCACTATGAATGAATATAGAATATGATGGTTTTCCCGGTTTGAGTTTACAGGGGAAAAATATTTGTGCAATGTATGTATTTTCCATTGTATCTTTTTTGTTCTTTTATTGAAAATATATTTGTAGTAAAATATTATACAAGGTTAAAATATACATTTGGTATCAAAGATTTGTTGGCTTCAGAGGGATGCCTTTATGGTCAAGGGTTTGGCTCGGGACTGTGATAAGCCTTATTACAGTGGGAGATCTGTGGTATTTTTTTTTCAGGTGAAAATAAATGGCGAGCAATTCAAAAATGGAGATCGAGAAGTTTAATGGGAAATTTTTTGAGTTGTGGAAGCTCAAGATGGAATATCTGTTGGTGGATATAGATCATTGGATCACGGTGGATCCAGGTACTGCACCTATAGAAACTTCAACAGATGATTGAAAAAAGTTTGATCAGAAGGCGAAGAGCACAATTCAATTGTGTCTCTCAGATTCAGTATCACTGAATGTGTCAGAGGAAGCTACATCCAAAGATTTATGGGATAAGTTGGGGAAGTTGTTTCAGTCTAAGTCCCTAGTAAATAAATGTTTCTTGAGAAAGAAGTTTATAACCTGAGGATGAGAGATGGAGACTCGATGGTAGAGCACTTGAACGCCTTCAATACTGTGGTACGTCAGTCAATATCTGTTGAGATTAAAATTTCAGATGAAGATAAGTGTATCAGTTTATTGTTCTCTTTACGAGACTTGTGGGATAGTTTGGTTGTGGCCATAGGTAGTAATACAATTTCCTTGAAGTTTGATGAAGTGGTATCATCCTTGTTGTCGAAGGAGATGAGACAGAATAACATGGAAGGACAAAGAACATATGCATTATTTGCAAGAGGACGCTCTAGGAAATAAATAGATATAAGTCCTCAAATGGGATATCTAAGTCTAAGGGTAGATCTAAATCTCTTGGAAAGTTTGTAAAGGTATGCTGGAGATGTGAAAAAGAAGGGCACTACAAGAAGCAATGTAGATCCAAAATTGAGAAAAATAAGGGATTTGAAGAAGCTCCTTCTACAAAATAAAATACCTCTAAGGAAGGAGGGGATGTGTACTTAGATTCTTCAAGAACACATGCATATCATGAGGCATGGTTGGTTGACTCAGGTGCATCCTTTCATATGACTCCCCATAGGGAGTGGTTCTGTGAATATGAAAGGTATGATGGAGGTAATGTTTTCCTAGGTGATGAATCGACACCAAAAATCATAGGACAAGGAAAATTTAAGTTGAGGCTCATAGATGGAAGGATTAGAACACTACCTGATTTTTTGCACCTCCCAGGTTTGGCCATAAATTTGATTTATGTAAGAAAAATGGATGATGCAGGGGTAAAAACAATATTTGAAAAGGAAACCTGCGGGATGGTTCGAGGAGAGATGGTGTTGTTGAAGGGAGTTTATTTTGGAACTCTGTATAAGATGAAAGGAAGCACTATTAGTGATGGGTATAATAGTTCCATTGTTCCTGATATTGGATTTGAAGAAGAAAGAACTCCTACAGTATTTGGGGAAAAGGTGATGTTGTGGCATCAAAGACTCGGGCATATTGGAGAGAAGGGTATTCGACTACTACACGGTAAATGTATGGTTGAAGCTCTGTATAAATTCTCTATGTATTTTGATTTATGTGAACATTGTGTATATGGGAGACAAAATCATGTAAGATTCCTCTCTGGTGCAACGGGGGCATAAGAAATTTTACAACTAATTCACAGTGATGTATTTGGACATGTGTCGATTCCATAATTGGGATAATATGTGTACTATGTCTCATTTATATATGGATTCTTGAGGAATACTTGGATATATTTCCCCAGGAGGAAATTGGAAGTCTTTGATAGGTTTAAATAGTTTAAGGCTCTTATTGAGAATCAAACAGAGAAACGAATTAAGGTGTTGAGGACAAATAATGGAGGAGAGTTTTGCAGGAATGAATTTGAAGAATTATGTAAGAAGTGTCGTATAGCAAGGGAGAAGACTACTCCATATACGCCTCATTAGAATGGAGTTGGAGAAAGGATGAATAGGACGATGATGGAAAAATAAAGGTCCATGCTCAATGGTGTCGGGTTAGGGAAATAATTTTGGGCAGAGGCAGTAGGTATTGCATGTTATCTGGTCAACAAATCACCCTCATCAGTGCTGGATTACAAAACTCCACAAGAGGTATGGATTGGTAAGAAACCTTCTCTCACACATCTCAAGGTATTTGGCTGTGAGGCCTATGCTCATGTTCCAAAGGAAAACAAGAGTAAGCTAGATAAGAAGGCTGAAAAGTGTGTCTTTATTAGGTATAAATATGGTCTCAAAGGTTATAAGCTTTGGAACCTATAAAATAAGAAGGTTGTGTATAGCCGAGATGTGGTATTTAGAGAAATGAAGGATGTTGTTAAACAAGAATTCCTACAAAGTAAGGAAGAACTAGGGGAAATAGAGTTTGATTTAAAGGATGATGGATCAAACTCTACAGAAGAATAGGAATCACAAGAAGAAGATCATCATACTCCAGTATTGAGGAGATCGATTCGAGAAAGAAGGATACTGGAAAGGTATACTCCATCTGATTTTCGTCAAATTTTGCTTTGTCTATTACTGATGATGATCCTAGAACTATCATGGAGGCAGTGGATTCATAGGATGGAAAGATTTGGAAAAAGGCCATGGATGAAGAAATGGCAGCCTTGGATAAGAATGAGTCTTGGGATCTAGTGGAGTTGTCGACTGGAAGAAATCCCATTGGCAACAAATGGGTATTTAAAAAGAAGTTGAATGCAGAAGGCAAAGTGGAGAAATACAAAGCTCGGTTATTAGAAAAGGGTTATTCCCAAGTTGAGGGAATTGATTGTGGTGATATTTTTTATCCTGTTTCCAAATTAACTTCTATAAGATTTCTATTATCTGTTGTTGTAGCATTTGATTTTGAAGTAGAATAGATGGATGTGAAGACAACATTCCTACATGGGGATCTAGAAGAATAAATCTATATGAAGCAGCCAAAAGGCTTTGTTGTGAAGGGAAAGAAGGAGCTGGTATGCAAGATGAAAAAGTCCCTGTATGGTTTAAAACAATCACCAAGGATGTGGTATAAAAAATTTGATACTTATATGTGTTGGGACTTGGCTTTACAAGAAGCAAAGAGGATCACTGTGTGTGTTTTAAATTAATTGGTGATCATTTGATTTATTTGGTCTTGTATGTGGATGACATGTTGATGATAGGAAACAACAAGGAGATTATTGAGGATGTGAAAACTCAGTTGTCCTCTAAATTTGACATGAAGGATATCGATGCTTCAAATTTCATTTTGGGAATGGAAATTAAAAGAGATCGAAAAAAGAGGAAACTCTGGTTAAATCATAGAAAATATGTCGAGACAATATTGCAGAGGTTTAATATGTAGGAATGTAAACCGGTCAAGGTCCCTATTCCTGTTGGTGTAAAGTTATTTGTGGATCAGTGTCCCAAGACACAGGAAGAGGAGGAGGACATGTCTCGTTTTCCATATGCGAGTGAAGTTGGAAGTTTGATGTAGGAAATGGTTTGTAGTATACCAAACATTGCACATGCAGTGGGAGTTTTGAGCAGGTATATGTCAAAACCATGGAAGGATCATTGGACAACAATAAAAAATGGTTTTCAAGTATTTCCGTGGCACTGCTAGCTATGGATTGTGCTACCAAGGAAGACCAAGATTGGATAGAGTGTTGGACATACATGGTTTTGTGGATATAGACTGGGTTGGAGATCTGGATCGTAGGAGATATACAAGTGGGTATGTGTTTAGCCTGTTTGGAAGAGCAATCAGTTGGATGAGAAAAATACATGCTATAGTGGAACTTTCAATTGCAGGAGTTGAATACATGACAACCACTCATGAAATAAGGAAGAAGTATGGTTACAAATATTTTTTTCAGGTATTGGGTTGGTACATCAAGCTGTAAGGATAGATTGTGACAGTCATAGTGCAATTTTTCTGGTGAAGAACCCAAATTATCATTCAAAGACAAATCGTATTGATATTCAAAATCACTTTGTGAGAGATATGGTTGAAGAAAAGAAAGTGTTGCAGATGAAGATGGACACTTTGAAGGATGTTGCAGATTCATTAACAAAATATGTGAGCACTGAGAAGTTCTCTTTGTGTAGACGATCCATGGGCATTGTTGCCTTGAATTTTTGACTATGTAACCCTGTAACCCCCTGTACGCAAAGAAAAAAACAGGTGGGAGAATGTTGGGTATGTGTTATATTCTTTGCATGACTAGGTGTAGTGTCTGCTACATTGTGCCGAGGGTTCGGGGTCAGCGCCTCCAAGAATTTTTTTTTACCTCTAGAAACATGTCACATTTTTTCCTCTTTTTTTTGTGTCACCTCGATTTTCATGTCCATTGTTGGAAGGTTTTTTGGCACATGGTTTTTGTCGATGGTTTTCTATTTCCGGTTAAGGAATTAGGGTTGTTGACTAATGCATGTCATTGGGTTAGGGTTTTGGATGTCGTTGGATCCTATATGTATATTGTATTGTAAACATTGTATCACTATGAATGAATATAGAATATGTTGGTTTTCCCAGTTTGGGTTTCCAGGGGAAAAATATATGTTCAATGTGTGTATTTTCCATTGTATCTTTTCTATTCTTTTATTGAAAATCTATTTGCAATAAAATATTGTACAAGGTTAAAATCTATAGGAATGGCCTGTGTTGGAGCTGATTAGTCATTCATAGATGACGACTTGGGGATAGATGAGGGGGAAGCTAGTTTCATTGTGATAGATGTGATGGTGCACACTTTAGCAGAATATGGGGGTGAAACAAAAGGTGGTTCACCATGATAAGTGCCAAGAAATGAGGAGTATTTAAAGATCATCAGATCCATTTTAACAAACAATGGGTATTCACGTTTTTCCCCCAACAAGGGGAAGGATGTTATCCAAGTTCATGATTGGGTGTGGTTTGTAACGTGTTAGATGGTATACTGTGATTACCTTCCCATTGTGGGGGAAGACCATAGTTTGAAACACCAATGAAGCAATGGCCTTCATCGTGTACATGTAACTATGTCCCAGGAGGATATTGTAGTCCAAGGGGCTGTTTATGACCTTGATATTGATCAAGACCATTTTTAATTCTAGCTCTATGGGGTGTTTTGGAAAAGGCCCTCAGGTTGAGATGGTTGTTCATCGTATTCCCAAAGGGTGATAGCGGAAGGGGTCAACTCAACAAATCATAACTTATACCAGACATTCTTGGACATAATGCAAGTAGATGCTCCTTCATTTATAATGCATGAATGGATGGCAATGTTCATAACTGCTATCGAGATCTAGAATGTGACCAAGTATGGGAGCCTAGGTTCCGAGTTATCTAAATAAAATGTGATGAGGTGCAGGTCAAAAGGGTCCACTTCCCCCAATGTAGATGACAACTATTAATTCCTTTAAGAAGGACATATTTGTAGGACCTCTAGCATGAACATGGTTGCAAGGGACCAAGCCAAGACGTCCATGATGCAGTAGTTACGAGTGCCCTTAGCATGAGGGTTGTGAGTAGTACATCTTAGAGGTGCCTTTGGTACTCTAGGAGTAGGTTCACCACTAGGGAATGCGATCATTAAGGGTGCACTAGTCGTCAATTGGATGGCATCCAATGTGGTCGGAGGAAATTTGGGAGGCATACCATATTGACAGTTGCAAGTTTGTAGATAAATATTTGTCAAATTCGTAAAAATGATATGGAAAGAAGAATCTTCAAGTTGAGCTTGAATTGAGGTTGGGTATTGTATTGTAGGTTGGGCGAAGGACCCAGTTTCCTATTGGGTAGCGATAAATACTAGTCAAGGGAAGGGATTGTGTAGTACTATTAGTTGCAAGGGTTGAGGAAAGTTTTGTTGGGGAGGTGAGACACCCTGAGGGGCAGGGGGACCTTGGTTGGAAATAGATTCTTTCATTCACTTGAAATACACAATTTGTGGGAAATGATGGGTATAGTGACCATAATCACCACATAAGGATCTAGGAGAAGTTGGTACGAAAATTATTGTTCTTCCCATGTTTTCACTGGTTGTTGTTGTTGTTGGTGGTGGTGTTTTGATTCTAGTTTCTAGCATTAGAATTTCCCTAGTGTTGGTGTTTTGGTTTTGGGGGTTTCCCCCTATCCCCAAAACCCCCAAAACCAAAACACCAACAATGGGGAAATCCAAAACCAAAGCACCAACACTGGGGAAATGCTACTTCGATTTTTCATAGGTCGCATTGTCGGTGCCACTCGTTGTGAGTAGAAGTGTTCTGTAAAAAATCCATGAGGATTTCTAGGCCTGTATTATGACGAACTGGTAATTGAAAAAAGGTTAGGAATTCATTTGATAAGGATTCAAAAGTGGTATGTGAGCCAACTTTTTAATTGATATACCATTTGGATAAAAGTTTGGTTAAGGCTTGTTGGAACATGCATAGATATAATGAATCATCCATGATGCTATTGGATGAGAACCATGGCTGGAAATTCATAATATGGTTGCTCGTATTTTCATTTGGATTCCCCTCAAACTTTGGAATGTCTAAAGGAAGTTTGCTAGGAATTGGGAGCCAAGTTGTGACATGTAAGATGGGGTCATTAGTAAGTTTCATTAAATCTAGGATATTCAACAACACTGGTATGACAAATTGGGTTCATTGGTGGTTGGTTGGTTTGAATGTGAATTACCTTCCATATTGTTTGAGGGTTAGGGGCTAGTTTCTAATGAGGAAGGGCCACTGATTTTTTTTTTTTTGAGAAATCACAACTAACAAAGTTGATCCAAGTAGGGTTGACCCAAGCACCGTTGCATTCAAAGGTGAATGCGGATGGGAAGGTTGAATTGGCGAAGTAGTAAAATTGGGGATAACTCCCAACATTGTTGGGAGGCCTTGCTGACATCTATAAATTCGAGGTGAAAAAGGGTCCCCTATGATTCTAAAAGTGTAGTTAGTGTATGAATTTCAAGTGGAAAGTGCTAATTTGTGCTTTTTAAATAAAATGGTCTAATAAAAGCAAAGAACTAAACTAAAAGTAGTGAGTGTTAATGTATACAACAACATAAATCTGTCGGCTTTAGAGTAGTGTTTTGATAGGATGAGATTTTTCGCACAAGGTCGTAGAAAAAATAAAACCACGCATCCTAGAAGACCTAACATCCTTCCTCTTGAAATATAACTGGACCTTCCAATAATTTCAACAATGGGACATGAACCCACTGGAAGAAGACTAATGAAGGTAATAAACAATATGTTATCTTGAGGGATACTAGGGGCATGTCCTGAAAGAACTGACAACATTTCCCAATATTCGTTCGACATCTAATTCAATTGCAGTTACAACCCACAACCGCCACCTATGTAGAAATCCTTAGTTTTGAAAACTAGGTTACCTCCTTCAAGTGCATGAACAAGACTCTTAGCCTCAAAAAGTGATCATGGGTCAGAGTTTAACAAGAGATGGGTAGCTCAAGTAGACTCGCGAGAACAACCGAACTTAATCCTTTGCCCCTTCATAAGTATCTCCCTATGTTGGTGTAGCACACTTGAGATGAAGGATTTTAAAGCACCCTAAAACATCAACTTCTAAGTTTCAAATGAAAAGCAATGACGAGGTTCTTTTTGGGTGCCTATCCCAAAAATCCTAACCTATATTAATACATATTTTTCGTGACCTCGCGATGGAGGATTTTAGTGTGTTATTTAGAGTTGTCTTTTTAAAATGTTGGGATCAGGTTCATGAACCGATCCTATTTGCTTAAGGGTGTAATGAATTTCTTTTTAGAACTCCTTGATTTTTCTAGTTCTCTTATATCACTTTTGGATGAAGGGATAAGAACATACTTAAAGGAGGTGAACTTCTAAATCCTTAGTGTGTGAGTGAAAAATGTGTGCAAGTGTAGAGTGTGCAAATATCTATGAGTGAAATTGGAACATGTAGAAATTGTGTGTTCCATTACTTCTTCCTAATTAAGCACTACATGTGATTTGCAACCTTACATAATTGTAAATTGCTTGGAAATCAAACTAGTCTTAGATTGTCAAGATATGGACATTTGGGGTCCTTTTAGATATATAATTCCCTTATTGTTTTGTATTGCAACAAATTTTAAAGATGAAACTTCCCTAGATTGTAAAAAGTTGAAGATAATGGTGGTCCTTTTAATTATTTAAACTCCCTAGTTTTGAATTGCAAACAAAATATGAAGATGTGCACATATATGGGTGCGTTATTATAACTAATTAAATTTCTAAATGTTTGTTGTGAATTGCAAGGGAGGTGCTTTATGATCTACCAAGGTCACCTGAAAGTACGAGGTAAAGAGCATACCAGGATGAGAAGAGTTGCTTCTAGTGTCGAAAATAAGGTGATTAATGATTTTAAAAAATCTAGCTAAACGTTCATGTGCTTAAGTAGCCATCCATGTCGCAAGGAAAAATAAAACTTGGTTCTTTTTACCCCCCCCCTCCGCCTAAAATAAAAATAAAAATTTAAGTTAGTTATCTATCATAAAAGAATGAACATGAAGTAGGATTGTAGAGGCTTACAAAGTGCAGAAAAAATAAATCTTATCACCTAACTTTAAACTGAAATGAAAAAATCAACAAAAAATTGTGAATAAGGTGATTTGTGTGGTCTGTGCATAAACAATTGCGCAGATCTCACCAAATGGTATTGTTACAATTGTGATATTTGTGCAACATTTCCCTTCTGTTATATTGAAATTCGTGCAGATTCTTATTTGGCAGAAAGATGAATTCCACTCGATAAAAAGGATAAAAATATGGTTTCAAGCCATGGGAAATCTTGTTTAGTGACCTGCAAGACAAAGTAAATTAGAGAAAAACCTCCAACAACCTAGGGAAGGTGAATTATTGGTTAGAAAATCAGGTGGAGTTTCCAATATGATTGGTTGTTTTTGTCACTTGGGTGACAAAAAATAGACTTGATATAGTAGAGGCTACTACACAATAGATAGATAATTGATTAGAGTTAGTCCATAAAGAGAGAAATTGCAATTAGAAAGTAAAGAGACAAGCATGTGAATAAATAGATACACGAATAAGAAAAATAAACAAAAATATGGGGAAGCAAGTATACTCTCTATTGCCAATGAACAAGGAAATGACCTTGGAGATACACCTTGGAAGATTGGATATAGTAGATGAGATCTCCTCTCCTAATCGGGAGGGTTCTTTTGTGCTCCTTTTGAATTCTCCTCTCTCTCTAACAAAAATGTGTGCATGATCTCTTCATGGAAAGAGGCTAAACAATAGCTAGTGGCTATGTTTGCATAAGATGATAGCTTAAGAATTTTGATCTCAAGAATCATCCAGATAACATAACCTTGCATTGTCTTTTTTACTTTTTGAATGTTACCCCATAACTCTTATTTATAGAAAAAAATCAAGCTCCATTAAAACAAGTTCCAAGTGTGAATGGTGCACTTTGGATTGTGATTCCCTATGTCTTGAAGATACATAGAATCACCAAAGGACCAAACTTCAATGGTTATGGAGCTTGAGGTTTCCCGATATGTCTTCCTTAGAGTAACCTTGATGGGAGTTTTTGCATTTATTGCACCGAATGTGGTTGAGATTTCACTTTGGGAAAATTTCTGTAGCTATTGAAGGAATAGTCGTGCCAATTGCATAAAACTCAAATTGTGAAGCCATGTGAGTGCATTAAAAAACTACTTTATATAGTTGTTAGTGCTCTGTTGAAGGTGGTGCATAATTGCCATGTAAAAACAATTTAGCATGTTGTATTGATGGCTCTTTGGATGATCATTTGTATAGCTTTGTGAGGGAATTTTAGGTGATAACACAAGGTCTTAACTAGAATATTGTAACGTACCCAGCCCCCAGCTGGGTCACGTCACTACTAAACTGACCCCATAAAAATTTCAGATACCAATTTAAAATGCGGAAAATAACACACAACATGAAATATAAGTTCATTCAACTACCCATGCTTATTAAAACATAAATACAACTACTCTAAATGTGCAAAATAATAACTAAGTGCAAGTAGCATCATTCATCCGTAAAATATAGATTTTTATGCATCATTCTACTTGCAAGTAGCACTTAACCAAGATAATTAGAGTAAATTGCACAATAAATATATCAACAATCAACATGTATAAAAAAAACACATAAGAACATTTATCTTAATGAAATGTTCAACTCGCTGCAGAGGATGAACGTTCCTCCCAATCCTAGTCTTATTGTTCAACTTCTCAATAGTAAGACACCCTTGAGCTAGGGCTATGAATCCACAAGAGACAAAAGTCCCTAAGGCTAGCTAATGTCCCCCTTTCAGTAGTGAAACTCTCAGCTAATTCCAGTCCACTAGCACACTTCCCCTTAACCTGCACAACCCAAGGGATGGAATCCCCCCTCACTGCTCATAGTCCCTCAGGCCTTTCCACTCCCCTCCAGGGCTTCTAGCATAGGTTGGACAAGAATTCTACTTGTTGGGACTTAGTTGCAACACAAATTCGCCCAACAACAAAACATGTGCTTCTTCAGCGAATTTCAAATGACTCATCATTCCCAGGAAAACAACCTCTTTCTCCATGAAATTACAGCTCCAAGCAGTAGCCAAACATGTCCATAATAACTACCTACAAGCTCCCACACTCAGAACTCCATTGCTGGCCAGAAAACTCCATGTAAAAACAACTCTCCATGCAAAAACGTGAATGCATAATTTTGGTCTCCTACCCATACGAATTTCCTCTCTCTCTCTTTCTTGCTTGACTTGCACTCTTCCCCAAGATGATTTTACTCATCCCACATGCTCTCAATAACTATGGGAAGTGACTCTCACACCAACCCTCGTACATGAATTCAATGATTGGGCTCTAGAATGCTCAACACATAATGGAAGGTTCATGACAAGGATAAATTAGAGAAAAATAAGAAATGGGTTTTTGTTTAATAGATATGGGTAACTCCCCCCCCTTGGACCCCTACCCTCTCTTATGGATACTTAGCCCCCAATATTTGTTTGTTTCCGTCTACAACTCGCGATACATTCCATTCATTATATTTAAATTTACATTGTTTACATATTGACTCTCGGCCATACATCACATTTACAATATACATCGCTTGGGTCTCAGCAACATATTATATTTACAACACACATAGCTAGTTTGGGGCTTGAAAATAGGGATGTTACAAATATTGTAGGAGATGTTTAGTGATGTGATTGATATCCATCTTGTTATGAACTCAATATACCTCGAATTGGGAATTGACTTACTAAAATCTTGATTGATGCCAACACCCATGCTTGTTCTTCATGGCCTCCTTATATCCCTACAGTAGTCTAGACTTGAAAAACTCCAATATTTCTTTGTAAAACCCACACAAGAACCCATCTAGTGCATTATTGTGATTGAAATACAAGATTATAATGATTGACAAACACATTTTTTATTTTTTTCTTGTCATTCCCTTGTCACATCATCATTTTGAGCACAATGACCATTTCCCCAACATCCTTAAAGGCAAGGGATTTTCTTTGGTTGGTCTATCCCCAATGTTCAATGAGTGTAGTCCAACAAATAATGTAGCATACTCAATTGTGTTTCCTTGGCCAATGCGTTAATTCACCTTAAAATATTCTCCATTTACTAGTCTCATTATGCATTATGATTTGAATGGGAGCTTCCAACGACTCATGACATAATTCTAATTAAAGACTATATGTGAAATTTAAATGCATTCATAATAGAAATATGAAATCTATATACATGATCAAAATTAACAACATGAACAACATCCCTACATACATTGACATTCAATTCGTACATATGCATTCTATAAACACTAATTAAACATCTCAACACATTTGTAAACAAAATTTAATTCGTTTATATAGCATAAGCATCACATAGATGAATGTGATTATTTATATTTAGACATTATCCACGTAAATTGAATACATAGGAGCAATTTACCTCCCAACCACAGGCACCTGTAATGAACACCACTCCCGATTCAGGCTATAAGGCAACGAAGAGCGAAGTGCTACCTACATATATCCATTTCTCATAACAACCTAACCCATAGTGTCACATGACTTAGTGAGATTAAACATCTACCAATGGTGTAGATTCAACCTGATTCCTCTACCAATGCTTAATCGATGTGATGGACATATTATTTTTATCGATTTCCTAACTTAGGGTTAGGCATTCCCCTTTTATGCATACCACATGAAATCTTTCATTTGCTAGGGTAATATTCTAGCAAGAAGAATCCAAGTTAGTGATATGCTTATGGGAGATCTAGTATGATAGTGTAGCCTCCAAAATTCCATTGACAGGGAAACCACAAGTAAATTTAGGCAATCTGTTTGCTCAAAAGAGTCAAGACCCAACACAAGAAAGAGAAAATGGTAAATTTTACTTTTCGATCATATATGCTCACAACAACCATTATTTCCTCATTAAAACCATTGTGAAAACTTTGTTATATTAACGTTCAAACCATTTGGTTCACTATGTCTCCATCCAAATATCTTAGGTGATGAGATGCAACTTTGGGGAGACAATTTGAATGAAAGGGAGATTAAAGTGAAGGAACCTTCCAAAGTCCAAAATCAAAGAATACATACCAAGGTTTGCATGAGAGAATGTGTATAATGAAAGTACATAAAACATTTATTGCATGAGAGCATGCATATCGTGAAAGTAAAGAGACAAGCATGTGAAGAAATAGATACACGAATAAGAAAAATAAACAAAAATATGGGGAAGCAACTATACTCTCTATTGCCAATGAACAAGGCTATGGCCTTGGGGATACAACTTGGAAGATTGGATAGAGTAGACGAACTCTCCTCTCCTCATTGGGAGGGTTCTTTTGTGTCCTTTGGAATTCTCCTCTCTCTCTAACAAAAAAGTGTGCATGATCGCTTCATGGGAAGAGGTGAAACACTAGCTAGTGGCTATGTTTGCACAAGATGATAGCTTAAGAATATTGATCTCAAGAATCATCAAGATAACATAACCTTGCATTGTCTTTTTTTCTTTTTGAATGTTTCCCCATAGTTGTTATTTATAGAAAAACTTCAAGCTCCATTAAAATTAGTTCCAAGTGTGAATGGTGCACTTTGGATTGTGGTTCTGTATGTATTGAATAAACATAGAACCACCAAAAGACCAACCTTCAATGGTTATGGAGTTAGAGGTTTCTTGATATGTCTTCCTTAGAGTAAACTTGATGGGAGTTTTTTTCATCTATTGCATCAAATGTGGTTGATATTTCTCTTTGGGAAAATTTGCGTGGCTATTGAAGGAACGGTTGTGCTGATTACATAAAACTCAAATTGTGAAGCCACATGAGTGCAATAAAAACCCACTGTGTATAGTTGTCAGTGCTTTGTTGAAGGTGGTGCACAATTTCCATGCAATAACACTCTATCATGTTGTATTGATGATTGTTTGGATGATCACCTGTATGGCTATGTGAGGGACTTTTAGGTAATAACACAAGGTCTTAGCTAGAATATTGTAGGAGATTTTTAGTGATGTGATTTATATCTGTTAGAAAAGTAGGTGTGCTCATTTCACCATAGACAATACAAAAATATTGTCACCCAACGATAGGCCGAAGCCACCCCTGAGCACCTTAACCTTGACAAAGAATAATTTCGGAAGAAAACCCTAGGCTTAATAGCCAATCAAGGTAGTGTATCACTCTCTAGAGTTAGCATACCAAGCATAAAGTCCAAACCATAACCTATAAGTTTTAAACCTACGAAGTAAAGCAATGCATATAGATTCTTAAGCAATACATAAATTAATCAATGGCTCATACACAGAGTACACAGAGATTTTATACCGGAAACCCTCAACCGGGAAAACCTTTCTTATTTTCATTATATCAAATTTCACCATTCGCCATATAATATATACAATGTTTTTAGGTATTTCGTAGATACCAAAACCCTAATCCCTTAATCCGGGATTAATTTACAAATCCGCTAAAAATAGCAAAAACTGCCCCAAAAAAAAATAATCAGGGCGTTGCGTGTAACTAGGGGGGGGCATACCTGCCCCCCCCTGGGAACCCCCTAGGAAAGCGTTCGACGCACACAACAGAGCTCTATATGAAGGGATCATCAGACACAGTTGTCGTATCTGACGCACCCACACACACACACATGCAAAGAATATAACACATACCCAACATAACCAAGAGAGAGTCCAAGCCTAAAACCGAAAAATACAAGTTGCAGTAGTTGCAGTTGCAACTACTCTCCAGACTTGCGCACTTACTGAATTTATGCAATGCACACTATATTTATGTAGTTGTGAGTTATGTGTGTCCAAATGAGCTTTGACATCCTGTATTTATACTGCACTTCCTTAGTTGTCTGGGCCGACTTCTCTTTCTGAAGGCTAAAAAATCAATATTAATTATTTTCTTTAGTCGATTTGTCTTCTAGGGTTATGTTCAATGCTTTAGGGTTTCTTCTTGCTTCCCAAAATATTATATTCTTGTCAGGGTTACACATGGAGGTTTAATAATTCCTAAAGCTACCATAATATCAATACTCCCTCCTAGCTAGGGAGGTATTTAAAGGTAATGGTCTTGAGCACAAACATACCATTCAACCGGTATCATCATCATAGCCACACATGCTATCTCATGATCAAATCACGAGCACCATCATCACTATTAGTATCATCTGATAGCATCAACTATATCATCTCTCAAAGCCATACTCCATCTGAGTAATCAGGCATGATGTTGGATAAGTCACTCACTCCACAGAGTAATACAAGAACCATTCTTCTAATCTGGACACATGTCCTAGAAGAATAACTATTCCAACAGATGTTGGAAACCATGCCATGGGATACAAGGACTATTATTCTATTCCAGACATACGTAATAGAAGAATAAATGTCCTGGACCATTTTTCGCCTGGAGAATGTATGTCCACCAACACACTGACTATCCATCTAGTTGATAATCATTTCCAACACTACTGATAGTCTTCAGGGCAATCAAAACAATGCCATTCAATAGAACACAATTGTGTCTATCCATAGTAGTACAAAACTACTATCCACTGGTACACAACCATACCAAGTAGCACACGACTACTTAATCAATGACGCATAGTCACAACCAGTGGAACACATCCACCACAGTAGCATACATCTAATGTCCAGAGACATACAATTTCCACATTAATCTTATTATCTGATATCAACCTACATAAAAAATATCATGATATAAATTGAGTCATCTTGGCCATTCTTCCACTCACATCTGTGAGATTTGGAAGAGCATCTGCCCTCATAAAGTAAAACATCAGTCATGGGCTATCTAGACTATTCTTATCAAGCACAGAAGAATATTTGTCCCTGATTTCTAAGCATGGACCATTCACCTAATTGGTCCATTCCTATGGCACTAATCATAGTGCAAAATGGAGAGAATGAGTCTGCCCTAGGGAATGCCTATCCCTAATTATTGAACCTAGACCATTCACCTAACTGGGCCATTCCTACGGTACTAATCATAGTGAAACCTGGAGAGAATGAGTCTTCCCTAGGGAATGACTGTCCGGACCATTTCCTACTGGAAATGACTGTCCTGCACCAACCTCCAAAATAGGCCATTCTTTGAAACTACTCACAAATGTGAACTTCAAAAGAATGATTTCCCAACGAGGCAAACCATTCTACTTGACCATTGTTGATTATTGCAGCTATGTGAGACATTCTCCAGCTTACAAACCTGAGAAATGTTGATCATTTCAACTATGTGAGATATTCTCCAGCTTACAAACCTGAGAGAAATCCCCTGAGAGGGGTGTGTGGTTCCTATCCGAGAAAAATCTGGAATGTAGAGATGACCTCCTCCTTATGGAGAGTTCAGAAGAACTCCAGATGATTCTCATGTGTAACACAATGAGAAAGGATATCTGCAGAGTTGGACGTGCCTGTGGTTGGGCACAAGGTGAACGCATGAAATCTCAAAGTGATGGGTGCATCGTCATGAGAACAAAAATGAAGATGATGTATTATCCTCCTCTAAGCAGAAGATTTGACGAGAAACTCTAGATGACTCTCCTGTGTAATGCAATGAGAAAGAAAATCTGTTGAGTGTATGTGCCTGTGGACGAGCACATGCGAATGTGATCCTAGTGGCTGAGCACTAGTGAAGAAGTGGTTCTTCTGTGTAATGCAGTGATCCAGAGATATAGACATCCCTATGGATGTGCCCCTAGTGTATGAGCACTAGTGGGTGTATAAGATCCCTTGCTATATTGTTCAAGAGTCAGACTTGCCTGTAAACCTAATTGTAATGTAAAGGGTACAGGTCGGTCCCACCTTAATGTGATTGGTAATTAATGTAAAAGATAATTAATATGGTTAATATTAATTATATTATAAGCTAGTGAGGTCGGCCCTATTGTGCCAATAAACACTTCTGTTGATAGTTTCAATTTAGTATAAGTAAAGGTAAATTCCTCATTGAGGAATCATATCTTTGATGTGAGCTTGGAAATTTCAGCAAGTACACCTTCTTGGGAAAAGTGTGCACCTCTCTTGGGCTCTAGTCTTCTAGGGTTTTAGAACCCTCTTGTGTGATAGGTATTCTTGGTGGTGAAGGTCTTTCTATTGAAGAATGTAGAAAAGGATTTGGTTGGGTTTTCTTCCCTTGTTGAGAAGGGTTTCCCAGGATACTTCTTGTGTTCTTGTGCATTGTGCTTCTTCTTGTGATCTTGGTTGCTACAACATTAATGGTTATGGTTAAATGCTAAAAATGGAATGAAATTCATGGTTAACCTTGCTTATTGAAAAATAAACATGTTATCATAGCATATGTCTTGAAAGAACCCTTTGCACAAGCATCTACCAAGTCTCCTCTCACTTTTTCATAACTGTACGACCCTCCTAGGGTTTCCAAAAAAATTTGTACGACCCTCCTTTCTGTGGTGTTCTATCCCTTAATACTTGGACATTATGGATATTCTTGGAATAGAAGAGTACGGCCTCCTCCAGCGCATACCCATAATCTCTTAAAATCAAATTCCGAGGATTTTGCATTTTTGGCCCTAGGGTTTCTAGGGTGCCGAAATTTCCTGCAGAATCCTGATCCTAGATTTCTGGAACTTCTTAAAGAAACATTTTTTCTTAAATCAACAAGCATCTCTGTGACACTATCATGTTGATTATTGGCAGTCATAAGTCCAACATAATCCATGGTTACTAATTCAACCTAATCATTAGGTTTTCAAAATCCAGTTGGCAAGAGTTTGAAGAAACCAAAAAAATGAAGAACAAAGCCTTAGTAGAAGATAGGCTTGATGGAGAAAGCAACTTCAGCTCCTGGAAATCAAGGCTTCAGGTCACCCTTGAAGAATATGACCTTTTGGATGTGGTAACTAAAACCCTACCAGACAGAGCTATAGATGTAGAGAAGAAGATAAGAAAGGAAGAAGATGTCAAAGCAATAAAATTAATCATCTACTCAGTAAAAGATAATCTCTTACCTCATATTGACAACCTTAAGACAACTTATGATATGTATGAAGCATTAAAATAAATGTTTGAAAGTGATAACACCCTCAGATCTCTTACCCTGAAGAGCCAACTTCAAAGTACCAAGATGACGAAAGGTGACACAGTTTCCATCTTCTTTATGAAGATATCAGAGATTAAAGAATGACTAGAAACCATTGGAGAAATCATTTCTGATAGAGAACTTGTCTTAACCACTCTCAACAACCTTCCAAAACAGTGGGATCTTTTTCTTCAGAGTATTAGTGGAAGAGAAGCTCTATCAACCTTGATCATCTATGGACATATTGTACTCAAGAAAAAATTAGACTTTGAAATAGAGGAGTAGAAGATTCCTCGGAAGAAAATCATGCTCTTTCACTTCATACAAAGAAAGGAGGAAAATTCAAAAGAAATTTTAGACAAACATTCAAAGATGAAAAGTATTCATCAAATCTAGGTTATAAAAGAAGAGATGTTTCATAAATTTAGTGCTTTATATGTGAGAAATATGGACGCTATGCAAAGAACTGTCCAACCAGGAAGAAGGGAAGACAATATGATTATACCATCAACATTGATCTAGATCCACCTCAAAAGAATGAAGATAAGAGAGAGGAGAAGTACTTCCTCTAAAAGCTTGACTACAAACCAGGTAAGTCAATTGATGTCTAGTTTTATAGTTGATTTCATTTTTAATAAATGAAGGATATTATCCCTAGTATGGGAGCCCTCAAAGACTTGGACCATTATCCCTGGTATGGGAGTCCAAACCATATTTGATTGATTATTATGCAATACAAACATAGATGTTATCCTTAAAGAAGAGATACCCATTCAACAAACCCAGAGAATCTTAGATGCAGTTTGACAGTGAGACAATACCTTCTCCCCCTTCAGTAGTTCAGAGGGAGACATACATTATTCCAATTTCTCCAGTTTCTCCAGTTGATATGTTCAAATATATTGCAATAGGGCATAAAATTTGTACCTAGAATCACTCTACAAGAGGCAGAGAAACATACAAGCCTCTCAAAGCACATCCCGAGAAAGAAAAAGAGTTTTTCGAGCTATCCTTCAGTCATGAGCCACTTCATTGATGTTGAGCCTCCTTGCCTTAGAGAAGCAACAAGAGAACAGGTATGGCAAGATGCCATAACAAAAGAATACCAATATATCTTAAATAATGATGCATAAGATATTATTCATGGACCAGAAGGGAAGTTTGTGGTAACTTCCAAGTGGATCTATAAGATCAAGCATGCAGCTGATGGAAGTGTCGAGAAATACAAAACAAGATCTATAGCCAAAGGTTTCTCACAAACATAGGGAGTTGTCTATGATGAGACACTTGATCCAGTAAACCCGATACACTTCCATCCGTACTACCATCCATGAGTTGGAAACTATATTAGATAGATATATTCTTGATGAGTTTGGATTTTAGCAAGAGTATCGATGATCCAAACCTATATTATTACAGTGTTGGTGACTAGAGCCTGATTTTGATGACTTATTCAGAAAGCCTTCTTGTTGGATACAAGTAATCCTTGACTTATGAATTCGATATGAAAAATCTAAGTATGATGCACAGTGAAAATGTACAGTGAAAATATTAAAGAAGTTCAATATGACAGAATGCAAAATCCACTGTGATGGATTTAAAGAAAAATATTGATGATGATTCATACGAGACTGATCCATAGCTGATTGGATCACTGATGTATCTGGTTAACACCAAACTTGATTCATACCATGCAGTGAATGTGCTTAGTCATTTCATGATTCAACCGAGACAGACTCACTAGAAAACAACAAAACATGTATTGAGATATATACGAGGCACAATTGGATATGGCATGAGATATGCCTCCAGTGTGAACTTGAATTTGCAGGATATGCCGATTCGTATTGAGAAGAAAGTACAGTGGACCGGAAGAGCACATCCAGTTTTTGTTCTACCGTGAAGTTTTCCATGGTTTCCTGATACAGTAGGAAACAAAACTCTGTGGCCTTAAGTACCATAGAGGCATAGCATATAGCATCGAGTGTGCGAAGCAATGTGGCTTCAGAAGCTTCTGATAGATTTACTTGACCAACAGATGGATCCTATGATGATAACCAAGAGCCTTGTGTAAAGCTCCCTGAGAACCCAATGTTTCCTGGTGGATTGAAACACGATGAGATATCCTTATATCAGATATATGATGCAAAGGAAAATCATACACATGCAGTACCTTCCTACACATGAGCAGATTGTAGACAACTTCACCAAACTAACTTGGTGAAGAATACCTCCCTAGTTGAGAGGGAGTGTTGATGACTCCAGCCAATACAAAGTTCAAAGTACATCTGTGTGAGACTTGGCATGATGAAGAATGTCTCCCTAGCCGAGAGGGAGTGTTGATGATTGCAGCTATGTGAGACATTCTCCAGCTTACAAATTTGAGAGATGTTGATCATTGCAGCTATGTGATATATTATCCAGCTTACAAACCTGAGAGAAAGCCTCTGAGAGGGGTGTGTGGTTCCTATATGAGACAAAGATGGAACATAGAGATGACCTCCTTCTTACAGAGAGTTGAGAAGAACTCCAGATGATTCTCCTGTGTAATGCAGTGAGAAAGGAGATCTGCAGAGTTGGACATGTCTATGGCTGAGCACAAGGTGAACGTTTGAAATCCCAAAGTGTTGGATGCATCGTCATGAGAACATAAATGAAGATGATGTATTATCCTCCTTTGAGCAGAAGAGTTGACGAGAAACTCCAGATGAATCTCATGTGTATTGCAGTGGGAAAGAAGATCTGTTGAGTGGGTGTGCCTGTGGACAAGCACAGGTGAACGTGATCCTAGTGGTTGAGCACTAGTGAAGAAGTGATTCTTCTGTGTAATGCAGTGATCCATATATATGGACATCCCTATGGATGTGCCCCTAGTTGATGAACACTAGTGGGTGTATAATATCCCTTGCTATATTGTTCAAGAGTCAGACCTATCTGTAACCCTAATTGTAATGTAAAGGGTACAGGTTGGCCCCACCTTAATGTGATTGGTAATTAATGTAAAATATAATTAATTTGGTTAATATTAATTATATATAAGCTAGTGAGGTCGGCCCTGTTGTGCCAATAGATACTTTTGTTGATAAGTTCAGTTTAGTATAAGTAAAGGTAAATTCCCCATTGAGGAATCATATCTTGGATGTGAGTTTGGAAATTTCAGCAAGTACACCTTCTTGGGAAAAGTGCCCACCTCTCTTGGGTGCTAGTCTTCTAGGGTTTGAGCACCCTCTTATGTGCTAGGTATTCTTGGTGGTGAAGGTCTTTCTCTTGAAGAATATAACAAAGGATTTGGTTGGGTTTTCTTCCCTTGTTGAGAAGAGTTTCCCGTGATACTTCTTGTGTTCTTGTGCATGGTGCTTCATCTTGTGATCTTGGTTGCTGCAACATTAATGGTTATGGTTAAATTCTAAAATGAAATGAAGTTCATGCTTAACCTTGCTTATTGAAAAATCAACAACCACTGCTCAGAGTGACTGCCAAGAAGAATGATTGTCCTAGACCATTCCCCCACACTAGCCACAAGGGGAATCAATGTCTATGGTACATCAACAATCTATCAGACCATTTTCATTACAAAAATGATTGTCCGATATTAAGCATTTTCCGAACTGGAAAATGCCTGTCCGTCAGAAATCTCAAACCAATTTTCAAACTGGAAAAGAATTGCTCATCCTGGACCATTTTTCGAACTGAAAAATGATTTTCCATAAATCAATAACACATCAGTGCTCCCTCCCAACCTGGGAGTAATCTCTTCCTTTTTCAATAAGGAAGTCGTCTCCACGAGCTCCAACTTGTTTCTTAAGCACACAAACTTTTCATCTTGGACAGAGGCTTTACCAAAATATTTGTTATCTGCTCATCTGTGGAGATATATTGGAGAACCACTTCTCTTTTATGGACTTCATCACAAAGAATATAATGCTTGATCTCAATGTACTTCGATCTATCATGGAACACTGGTTTTCTCTGAAGGCTTCATATAGATCTGATCATTACAGCATATCATGGTCGAATTCAACACTTATGTTTCCTACTAGCTCATGACATCGTGCCAAGGCTCAAACTGAAACATATCCAAGTAGCACTTCTTCTGTCATCATGAGAGTTTTCCATGGATTAGCAATCCATCATCCCATAGTTTTGAGTAACTATTCTGATACACTATCTTTGTCATAGAAAGTTTTCACCACGCTTTTGTTGTATATGAGATACTATGCATCAAGTTGTTTGAATCCATACAAGGTCTTCTTATATCTGCATACATGGGTCTCTTTCTGGTATAACCTTCTTTCTCACTTGATTTATTGGGAAGAACAATATTTTAAATGGAAATTCCAATCCATGCATACTTCAAGAGGTATATTTAGAACAAGTTGTTGTCATAGTCTTCTCCCTACTTCTGGAAGAACCTATGAATCTTGCAATGCTTCCATTCATAAGTTTTTTCACATTTTCTTACATACATTGTTCTTTATCATAACTTCCATTTCTTCAGCTCGATTGTTTCTTAGTGAGTTCAAACCAAGCTGGTAGTCTTTTGATTCTCGGTATAATAACTGGTTGTTCTTGCTTTTCTTTCTTTCTTGGAATCTTCATGTTCTTCCTCATGTCTCTCGTTAGCTCTTGGGTCCATGGGGTCTTCTATATGCCCTAAAGATTCCAACTTCTTCCTGTCATCATAGGATCGTGGATGTAGATGGAAAACCAAGGATACTTTAAGGCTTATTTTTCGAAGAAGGCTTCTTCTATAATCAGACTGAACACGTGATGCTTATCATGGATGCTACTTTCAATGGGTACATAGATAGATACTTCATAATATTCAATGGATCATATTTAGGATTAGCTCCCTCCTAATCCTTGCTTCATGTATGAATGCATTCTCTTCTTTTGGAATTATGTAATCAACTCCCTCCATCTAAGATAGTCCACGCTTCTGTCTGCATCCTTATTGTCTTCTGCAAAGTGTCACAAGTCTTTTTCTAATTTCCTCTTGATTGTTGACTTATTTCTATTTTGACTTCTTCTGGGTCTCTTCAAGTTTGATTATGACTTCGGCTTATCTGGAAATTGTTACTTATATAATATCTTCCACGGGAATTGTTACCAAGGATTGTCAACGTACTTCATCTTTTCAGATACATTACTTGACTAGTAATCATCGTAATAGTAATCCTTATCTTATTATTCTTCCATAGGTGTTGTTTCACTGACCATCTTATCTTCTAAGAAATAGATATACATGAACTATATAAACATGGTATGTACAAGGACTATGTTACAAAAGAATATTGTTACCTTGACTAGAAGAAGAAATCTACTTCACTTTCTTTGAGGGTTCCTTTTCTTCGGCAACAGTTGCTTTGTGTGTTTCCTTCCTTTTCTTTAACTCAGGACAATGATTCTTGTAGTGACCATATTTTCGACAGTTGAAGCAATGTATTTTTGACATATCCTTCTCTTGATTTGGTTTCTTCCTTGAGTCAAACTTCTAACTTCTTCTTATTCCTGGATTTCTTGAACTTTGTTGTGTAGGCTTGATCATCATCTTTCTTTTGGAATTTCTCTTTTGCGCTAATCCTTGATTCTTCTTGTGCACAACAAGTCCAAAGTTCTTCAAGTGTGGAATACTCCTTTCTTGTGTTCATGCTTGCGCCAAATGTATCCCATGTCTTGGGAAGGCCATTGAGTACTATATTTACTAGTTCCTTCTTTGAAATGATTTCTTCAATAGCTTGTAGTTGATCTCTTAACTGAGATATTATCACAAGGTATGCTATTACACTGTCATCATCATTCATTTTCATGTCACTGAGCTCATTCTTCAGACTCATTACTTGTCCAATGTTTCTGATTGAGAAGAGGTTAGTTAGGGCATCGTACATCTTCTTATATGAGTCAATATGAGAGATGTGGGGTATCAAGTGGTCTTTTACATAGTCCACTATGATACTCATGGCATTGATGTCATTTTCCTTGAACTTCTCCATAATTGCAACGTTCTGAGGTTCCTTCTCTTTTCCTTCTTCAAACTGTGGTTCCACGATCTTTCCTTTCACGATATCCAACACTTTATTATTGGCAAGGATGAGGTCAATCCTTGTCTTCCATGCTCTGAAGTTAGAAGCCCCTTCTAACTTGTTTTCTGACTTCATAGAGTAAGTCATGACTTCTTTGACTTGGTCAACCTTTGACTTTGACCAAAAACTCAAACTTGACGTCTTAACTTGTTGAGAGTACCAGGAGGTGCGCTAGGTTAGGGCGCACTAGGCTATCCAGAAATTAGGTCAATCTCTTTGCTTAAGGTGCCTCAACAAGAGGGTTATGGTTTCATTGCTGCAACAAAAACTTTGACTGCAACTGCAACTATAACTGAGCAAATCCTCCCAATCTATCTTCCAGTGGTTAGACTGTTCGAAGATAGAGTAGGCCCATAACCTGTTAGAAAAGTAGGTGTGCTTGTTTCACCATAGACAATATAAAAATATTGTCACCCAACCATTGGCCGAAGCCACCCCCGAGCACCTTAACCTTGACAGAGAATAATTCTGGAAGAAAACCCTAGGACTAATAGCCAATCAAGGTAGCGTATCACTCTCTAGAGTTATCATACCAAGCAGAAAGTCCAAACCATAACCAAGAGAGAGTCCAAGCCTAAAACCGAAAAAACAAGTTGCAGTAGCTGCAGCTGCAGCTACTCTCCAGACTTGCGCACTTACTGAATTTCTGCAATGCGCACTAGATTTCTGCAGTTGTGAGATGTGTGTGTCCAAATGAACTCTGTCATCCTATATTTATACTACTCTTCCTTAGCTTGTCTGAGCCAACTTCTCTTTCCGGAGGCTAAAAACTCAATATTAATTATTTTCTTTAGCTGACTTGTCTTCTAGGGTTATGTTCAATGCTTTAGGGTTTCTTCTTTCTTCTCAGAATATTCTATTCTTGTCAGGGTTACACGTGGAGGTTTAATACCTCCCACAACTACCATAATATCAACAATATCCATATTGTTATGAACTCAAGATCCCTCCACTTGGGAATTGACTTACTAAAAGTTTGATTGATGCCAACACCCATGCTTGTTCTCCATGGCCTCCTTATATCCCTATAGTGGGCCAAACTTGAAAAACTCCCACATTGCTTTGTAAAACCCACACAATAACCCATCTAGTGTATTCTTGTGATTAAAAGACAAGATTATTATGATTGACAAACATTTTTTTTTTCTTGTCATTCCCTTGTCACATCATCATTTTGAGCACAATGACCATTTCCCCAACATCCTTAAAGGCCAGGGTTTTTCTTTGGTTGGTCTACCCCCAATGTTCAATGAGTGTAGTCCAACAAGTAATGTAACATACTCATTTGTGTTTCCTTGGCCAATAGGTTAATGCACCTTAAAATATTCTCCATTTACTAGTCTCATTATGGATTGTGATTTGAATGGGAATTCAACCTGATTCCTCTACCAATGCTTAATCGATGTGATGGAAATATTATTTTTAGCAATTTCCTAACTTATTGTTAGGCATTCCCCTTTTATGCATACCTCATGAAATCTTTCATTTGCTAGGGTAATATTCTAGCAAGAAAAATCCAAGTCAGTGATATCCTTATGGGAGATCTAGTATGATAGTGTAGCCTCCAAAATTCCATTAACAAGGCAACCACTAGTAAATTTAGGCAATTGTTTGCTCAAAAGAGTCAAGACCCAAAACGAGAAAGAGAAAATGGTAAATTTTATTTTTCGATCATATATGCTCACCACAACCATTATTTCCTCATTAAAACCAATGTGCAAATTGTGTTATATTAACGTTCAAACCATTTGGTTCACTATGGCTCCATCCAAATATCTCAGGTGATGAGATGCAACTTTGGGGAGACAAATTGAATGAAAGAGATATTAAAGTGAAGGAACCTTCCAAAGTCCAAAATCAAAGAATATATACCAAGGTTCGCATGAGAGCATGTGTATAATGAAAGTACATAAAACATTTATTGCATGAGAGCATGCATATCATGAAAGTTCATAAAATATTCTAATATGGACACATGCCCATGAATTAGGTAGGAGGTTCAACTAAGTTGACATATGGCATAGAATAATCTTTCGCATGGACCCTATTTCATTTCCTCTCTTGTCACATCATGACCCTATTTGGACATGCTATATTATTTAATAAAAGTACCTTTTGGACTATGTCATGGTGACTTAACCATATGACATGTAGAAGTATGAAACATGAATATAAAATAATCCAAAAGTAAAACTTTCATCATTCTCTAGATGGCCCTTGGCCTTGGGACTTGCAATAGAAATCTGGGAAATTATACATAACACGTACAATATAAGTGTATTATAAACTAAGCCCGCATAGCTCGACCCTTGACAAAATAAACACATTAACATAACTTGTATACAATATGATCAATGCATAATTCCAAGGGTGAAAATTATAGTCTTACAAGTAAATTGAAAGATATAAATGTCTCACCCATATTGGAATGGTGTCAAATTCTTTTGTTATCATGTTGGAATCATGGAGCCCATAGTGTCACGCAGAGGGTTGTATTTCCCCAAAATGGGTCCTTTCCTTAGGGATGCTAAGTCATCATCTCCAGTTTCAAAAACTATAATGAGAAGTGCCATAGAGTATAAATAAATAAATTTTCACGTATAATAGAAATTCCATTTTTTTTCTATCTAGTGAAGAAAATCATTCTCCAAGTGCCAAAAACCCTTGAACCCACAAATTATGCCTTTACTAGAAAGAATCCTAGCTCCATTGAGTGGTCCTCAATAAATATTCTAGGTGGAAGAAGATGATCTACCCTAGAAATGCATTATGAGGGGATATTCAATGATGGAGGCACTAGAAAGGTTACAATATTCTCCAAAGAAAATGGGATTTCAAAAACTTGCTTGATATCCAATTGAAGAGGTCGGGACATCGCAAGCATAGAAATCTAATCATTAATCACAAAATTATTGTCTAAAGGTGGATGAGTTACTTGACACAAACAATGAGCAATCTATTGATCAATAGCAATACCTAGAAGCATCTTTGACATAAGTAAGAGGCATCAATGACCCAAGCACTAGTGAAGATACTAACATGCTCACAACTAAAACATGGAAAGAAATGAACACATAAGCAACAAAACAAGGATACATGCACATGCAACACTAGTGTTTGTTTCTTGTAAATAATGTGGACACTATTATTCCATATGTGTGTACAAGATTAGTATAGGTGGCATGTATATCTTGCACACTTTCCTTCCAAAATAAGAAAAGCCAACTCATTCAAGGAAGAAAACTTGGATGAGAAGAAAGTTAAGAGGAAAAGGATAAGAAGAAAAAAGCTAAAAGCATATTAACAATATCTTCTCTCTATCTAGGACAAGTCTAAACATTCTACTTTTTGGATTTTTTCCGACAACCATCACCAAAATCCGACTATGTAATTGTTGGTGAAATTACAAATTTCCATTAATTAAATTTTATTTTTGAATGCATAAATGGATTCGACACTTTGAAAAACCCTTATTACACCCAGATTGTGTAATCTCAACAACTGATATATGCAATTCCAACAATTCTTCTAAATTTTTGGCTGGATTTTCGACAAAATTGATCGAAAAAATGTGCCTGAAAAAGGTTCAAAAAGTAGAATGTTTAGACTACGCTTTTGTGGAATTATGCACATTATTGACTTTGACTATGAAGTCTGATCATTTCCTTCCGATTGAGAAGAAGCTACCCCAATTTTTAGGGATGGTGCACCCTTCGGAAGAAGGTAGTAGTCTCATGTATTATGTAGTCGGGCTCACAATGTAGACCCTTGTGCATGTTGATAGAAGGATCAAAAAGCATCTTTTGAATGAGTAGTACTTGAACCAAGGGAAGATCACTTTGTGGGGCTAAAGCGGTTTGAAGTAGAATTTTTTTGAATGTCCTTCTTGGTGAAGAGCCAAACAAATACTAGTGGGATGAAGCAATGGTTTAGAAGATACAACATCTGTGCACTCGGGTTGAAGTTAAACTTGAAAGGGAGGAATTACACAAAATTGTTGGACCTAGAAGGGTGTAACTTTATCTCCTTCTTTGCCATTGCTCATGTAGTCAAAAAGGTGTCAATGCTTCTCCAAAGAAAGATAGGATAAAAGAGGATCAAAGATAAGGTGTCAATGCTTCTCCAAAGCAAGATAGGATAAAAGAGGATCAAACATGTAGCATGATGCTTGGAAGAACACCTCATTGTTGAATTGTGAACCTTATGAAGCATTTATTTTTATTTTGGTGGTTTGTTGCAAGTCAAGAGGAGTGAACACCGAAGTAGGACATAGCCTTGGATTTATAGAAGTTGACTTGCTTGATAGTATTTGTTCCAAATCGCTAGGAATTAAGGGAAGAAGAAGTAAGTTTGCAAACATTTTCTATCATAGGCTTCATTACAATTTTACTAGTAAAGAGTCTCTAAAATGATGTAGCAATAATCCATAGGTGTGAGATCACAATCAATATTGTCAATAAAAACTCTATGGAAAAATTCCTTACCACTAACCGATGTCCATTGTCGTGCTTCCTAAACCAATCCAAGATGATAAGGATTGGGGTTAATTGCAATAGGAAGTGTAGTGTATCATCGGGATGCTAAGAAGCTATATTCTTCTCGCTTACCATTATCCATGATGTTGGTTGTGGAGCCTGATTATCTTCCTGATTCGGAGGTCTTTTACTTTCAGTTGTGTTTATACTCCATGAAGTATTTACACCCCAGAAGTATGTACACTCTTTCACGCGGGGCCCCCTCTGCGAGGTCTAGGGGGGCTATCCCCCCGACTGGGGGTCTGGGGGCAAGCTTCGCCCCCGAAGGAAAAATTTCCTTGTAAATGTATATTGTAATTTCATTGTAAATCTGGACCGTTCATTATAAGGTCACAAATCTAACGGTAGAGATTATGTTAGGGTTTTTTTCCCTAGAAAGCAACCCTCTTTTATGAGGAAAATGTATTGCAGCTATGGTGGACGGAGAATATTGTATTATGAGATAGAAGACTGTAAGAGAAAGAAGAGGAAGTTACAACGGGTTTGTTGTAGGTTGTATCCCTTCATATGATGGATAATAATAAAGGAAGGACCTGACAATTTCTCCGGTGGACGTAGCCCACACTGGGTGAACCACGTAAATCTGTGTCTCTATTGTATTGTGTATCTTTTGTGTTTTGTTTCTGCATTTGTTTTATTTTATTTATCCACGGTCCTGTTTTTCTAACAACTGGTATTAGAGTGAAAGGTAACTCATAGGAAAAGAGGGTTCCTGGTTCGAGTGGGAGCAATGTTGGAAGATGAAAAGTTTAGGGTCGAGAAATTTAACGGCCAAAACTACCTGTTATGGAAGATGCAGATGGAAGACTATTTATATCAGAAGGATCTATTCCTACCATTGGGTAGAATAACAAAGAAGCCGGTGGCTACAAAGGATGAAGAATGAGAGATTATTGACAGAAAGGCTCTAGGAATGATACGACTGAGCCTGACAACATTGGTGGCATTCAATATTTCGAAAGAAAAGACAACGAAGGGTTTGATGGACGCATTGGCCAAATTGTATTAAAAACCCTCGGCATCCAATAAGGTATTTCTAATGAAGAGATTATTTAATATGAAGATGTCGGAAGGTGGGTTTGTTGCAGATCATTTAAATGATTTTAATACGGTAACTAATCAACTAAGTTCTGTAAAAGTGGATTTTGATGATGAGGTTAGGGCTCTTCTAATCTTGTGCTCATTGCGAGAAAGCTGGAACGACTTGGTCATGGATGTAAGTAACTCTGTCTCTGGTTCAAATAATTTAAAATTTGATGATGTTTTTGGTGTTATCCTTAGTGAAAAAATGCGACAAAAAAACATAGGTGAGACATCAGGAAATGCGTTGAACATGGAGAACATGGGAAGATAAAAGGATAGAGGAAAGGGTTTCGGGAACCGTGGGAATTCTAGGAAGGGCAGATCCAAATCTAGACTTGGAAAGATAGAGTGCTGGAATTGTGGGAAGAAAGGACATCTGAAGAAAGATTGCAAAGCTCCAAAGAAACAAAGAAATGGACAGCAGGAGAGAAATCAGGGAGAAAATGTAACAGGTTATGTGTTACAAGATGCTTTGATTCTTTCTGTAGATAATATTTTTGAATCTTGGGTAGTAGATTCAGGGGCTTCATTTCATGCCACACCCCATAGGAAACATTTTATAAATTATGTTCAAGGTGATTTTGGACAGGTTCATTTGGGTGACAATGCACCATGCAAAATTGTTGGAATGGGAAAGGTAAAAATAAAGCAACACAATGGAAACCAATGGTTGTTGAAAGAGATAAGAGATATTCCATATTTAAGGAAAAATCTAATTTCAATAGGGCAGTTGGCAAGTGAAGGTTGTATATCCATATTTATAGATAAGACGTGGAAGGTCATCAAAGGATCATTGGTGATAGCGAAATGACAGAAGGTAGGTATATTGTATTTATGTACTGATAATACTAACTCCTCTATCTCTTTAGCTTCTACAGGAGTGGATACAACACTGTGACATCATAAGCTTAGACACATGAGTGAGAAGGGGATGCAGATACTTCACAAAAGAAATATGTTGTCAGATCTTAAACAAAATAATTTGGACTTCTGTGAACATTGTGTTTATGGAAAACAGAAGAGAGTCAGATTTCTCAGAGTCGAAAAATAAAAGAAGAGTGAAATGTTAGAGCTTGTGCATATAGATGTATGGGGACCAACTCAGGTATCATCTCTTGGTGGTTCTCATTATTATGTTACTTTTATTGATGATGCAACTAGAAAAACTTGGGTTTATTGCATTCGACAAAAATCTGATGTTTTTGATACTTTTAAGAAATGGAAAG
>SNQJ01S0004598.1:42655-69693 GCA_010110895.2 Picea sitchensis | reverse complement strand
AAGCTTTATTATCTTGCTATTGTATGTAGATGACATGCTTGTTGCAGGGTCTAATATGCAGGATATAAATGTGCTCAAGAATAAATTAGCCAATTCATTTGCGATGAAGGATTTGGGCGCTGCAAAGAAAATCCTTGGTATGAGAATAACAAGAGACAAGAAAAATCGCAAACTGACATTGTCTCAGGGTGAGTACACAGAGAAGGTGTTGGAGAGGTTTAGAATGCAGAATGCAAAACTAGTTAGTATACCTTTGGCCAGCCATTTCAAATTAACTAAGGAAATGTGTCCCAAGACACAGGAGGAGATAGAATACATGTCCAGGGTCCCATACTCATCAACAGTTGACAGCTTGATGTATGCAATGGTTTGCACAAAACCAGATATTGCACATGCAGTGAGAGTTGTGAACAGATATATGAACAATCTAGGTAAAGAACATTGGGAGGCAGTAAAGTGGATTCTCAGATACTTGAGAGGTATTGCTAATCATGCATTATGTTTTGGAGGTTCAAAAACTGTTCTACAAAGATATGTTGATTCAGATATGGCAGGTGATAAAGATAACAGGAGGAGTACCACAGGGTATGTGTTTACTATAGGTGGAACAACGGTAAGTTAGATTTCAAAACTGCAAAAGGTTGTTGCACTTTCAACAACAGAGACAGAGTATGTTGCTGCTACAGAGGCTAGTAAAGAGATGATTTGGTTACAGAGGTTTATGGAGGAATTGGGAAAGAAGCAAGAGAATAACAGGTTGTACTGTGACAATGAGAGTATCATTCATCTTGCAAAGAACTCAACCTTCCATTCAAAGACTAAGCATATACAGTTGAAGTACCAGTTCATACGGTCCGCCTTGGAAGATGGACATTTGAAGTTGGAAAAGATACACACTAGCCACAATTCTGCAGACATGTTAACAAAGGGAGTAACCAGGGAGAAACTGAGTTCCTGCTCAGTTTCAGTTGGTCTTCAAGAATGAAGATGAAGATGAGGAATTTGCCAGGTCTAAGAAGGTTCAGAGTCCAGCATATACAGCAGCGGTAGAGTTGTTGAGATCAGTCTCCAAGTGGGAGATTGTTGGTTGTGGAGCCTGATTATCTTCTTGATTTAGAGGTCTTTTACTTTCAGTCGTGTTTATACCCCATGAAGTATTTACACCCCAGAAGTATGTACACTCTTCCACGCGGGGGAGTGTAGGGGGGGGGTACCCCCTCTACGGGGTTAGGGGGGGCTATCCCCCCGACTGGGGGGTCTGGGGACAAGCGGGCCCCTAGCGGAGGTTCGGGGGCGAAGCCCCCGAAGGAAAAATTTCCTTGTAAAGGTATATTGTAATTTCATTGTAAATCTGGACCGTTCATTATAAGGTCGCAGATCTAACAGTAGAGATTATGTTAGGGTTTTTTGCCCTAGAAGGCAACCCTCTTTTATGAGGGAAATGTATTTCGGCTATGGTGGATGACGAATATTGTATTCTGAGATAGGAGATTGTGAGAGAAAGAAAATGAAGTTACAACGGTTTTGTTGTAGGTTGTATCCCTTCATATGCTGGATAATAATAAAGGAAGGACCTGACAAATTCTCTGGTGGACGTAGCCCACACTGGGTGAACCACGTAAATCTGTGTCTCTATTGTATTGTGTATCTTTTGTGTTTTGTTTATGCATTTGTTTTATTTTATTGCTCCACGGTCCTGTTTTTCTAACACATGATCAACTAAGCGAATTTGTCCCTGATCTCACAACCATGAGTGGTAAGAGTTTCCCTAATGCTTGTAGAATAATCCTTAGCCACGAGGACAAACTTAGGATTTGAAGAGTTGAGATTTGAGATACCGATTTCTTCATTGACATTTTCTTTGTTTGTAACTTGAAACATTCATCCATAGATGACCGTACCTCTTAGGACAATATGCATTCTTTGTTATGGTCTTTTTCTTTGTTTGTAACTTGAAACATTCATTCACCATACCTCTTGGGACAATATGCATTATTTGTTATGGTCTTTATTCAAGCCATTGTTACTTCATTAGTTAGTGGTAGGGACACAAGCTGAAGAGGGGGTGCCAAAAGCCTTCTATGATTGTGAATGTTAAGTTGGCCTAGGAGGCACTCTTTATAATTTGGTTTAAATTGTTGTATTAGAGTTATGAAAAGAAAGTGAGTGGACACTCCACCCATCAAGGGACTATTAACTATTCAATAGTTAGTGATGATGGGTGGAATTTCCACTTGAAACATTGGACGTTTCAAAAACTCCATACAATTTATTTCCATAAGTCTAAAACAGCATTATGAGAAAATGTGAAAATCTGCAAACTCTAACCTCTGATTGGCTTCAAATTTCAAAGTCATCGTGACAAGCTTGCTCTAGAGAAGTAATGTTGAGAAAATCTAGCTATTGCTCTAGAGAAGTAATGTTGAGAAAATCTAGCTATTGCTCTAGAGAAGTAATGTTGAGAAAATCTAGCTATTGTAGAATTAGAGAAAAAGACCATAAATAAACTTAATGCTGAGTGTTTCCTTAAAATCCTTTACCTCAATCTTGATAGATAACTCGTTTAAATCAATCAATATATTGTTGATCTTTCAACCCAGTGGACAGCCGCAGTTGCAAGTAACGTGTCCCCTCTATAACCGAGAGGATATAATCTCTTCCGTATAGGTATCTTGAAATGATCCTAAAGCGTGTAATAGTTGGTTCAGTAGAGGTTGTCATCATCTGAACGCTGGATTACCGCCATGTAAAAACTTGAATGGCCATATGAAGTTCAACAACCATGATGTTCCGTTCATCACTGATATTCTTTTGAGTCTGAAAGTAGGTCTCCAAACTCGGAATCCAAGCATTCAACTTCTCTCCATCAAGTGAACAATCCGAACGAGGAATGGAGATTTTTGTATCTAACTTGGAAGTGAAAACAACCGAGGGCACATTGAAGGGTTGTCACGCAAAGGTTCCCATGAACTGTTGCAGCAATTGCTGATTCTACGCTATAAGTTGTTGGTCCTATTTTTATTTTGCTTTAACAAATTCTCAAACATAGTCATGCCTTCTTGGGTTAGTTTAGCTAGAACTCACTATTTTGTTGTCATTGATCTTGCAGCTCTTGTGCCAATAGCTCGACTACCCCAGTTCGCTGAAAGCGGTCAGAAGTGATAGGTAGAATCGGATCCTCGGGAGTCTAGGCCATTGATGTAGCTTAGAAGATGAATTCTGCAAGTCTGAGGAGAAATCCGTGGGACACCATGGAAAATAGACAGATTTGAGGTCAGGATGAAAAATTACAAGTGCCACCTATATCCTGTGATTTTGTGTGAATAGCAGCAGAATGATTCCCCAAATTTTGTGCAGGCGATAGCAGAATTGGTGCAAAATTTACTACAACATAGGTAAAATTGCAGAGGGAAATTTTGCAACTGTGTAAATTTCACAAACTGTGAATGAAAAAATTCGAGAAACAAATTGAGACACTGTCTATCAAGTTGGAAAAAAAATCGGAAGGGCATCGACATGTTGTGAATCACTGGAATGGTCCGTGAATTTGCTAAAGAAATTCGCGATGGAATTTTGAAGCAATCTCACAAAAACCAGATATGGGAGTTTAAGGAGAATTCTTGAAAGTAAGGATTGCAATGAAATCAAAATTGCAGAACCCTAAAAGTCCTTATAGCAGGCTCTAATACCAATTGATACCTGCACACAACTGAAACTTGGAACACAATGAATTCAAAAGAAAAAAAAACAAGAACACACTTAAGAGACACAAGTGTTTGTTGCTGTAAAATGTACATTCTATTAGAATGGACGCTTTGGCAGAGATACATGATGCTACTGATTTCTGGTTTATTAGTGCGTAGATGTTTTTTCACCAACGCGTTTAGTTTCAAGTGAACTCTTCAATTATCGTGAGGGAAAAATGAGTCTTGACTCTTCACACATTGCTGCTATTATTCTATTTGCCCTATGATGAGTGAAGAGTTCACTTGAGCGCTTACACATTGATAAACCAGAAATCAATAACATAATGTACACACTATTAACAGAAATTGGTATGTACACGTGTCATGTATAGCTTGGGCAAACAATAACGACCTAGCAGTGAAACATTAATGGTAATATATCTTGGGATATACACCTTTGGGTGTGGAAGGCTCAAATCTCATGATGATGTGTATCCAGTATATATTACTATTAATGCTGAACTGCTCAGTGCTTATTGTTTGGGCAAACAATAAGCACCGAGTAGCAGAGATTAATGGCAGTATATGCACATATACACAGTTGGATCTCTGTGCATATACATCCAACTGTGTATATGTGGACATATATTCCCATCAATGCTCTGCTGCTCGGTGATTATTGCTTGCTTTTATTTTTCAAAATAAATAAAAAACTAACTCATTCTACAAAGAAAGCTAGGATGAGAAAAAGGCTAAATCTTGGATGACAAGAGAGCTAACACTGGGAAAGCCAAAAGAAGAAAAGCTAGAGACTTATTACAATATCAACTTTCCATTTGTGGAATTATACACACTTAGACTTTGGCTATGAAGATTCATCAGATACCCTGTTTGTTGGAGGTGCCTTAGAGGGAGCCACACCTTTGAGAGAGGGGGTCTACAAAATAGGGCGTCCATTGGTGGGCGTTGGGGGGGAATTGTCCACAGCAAATGACAGAGAGTGCAGGAGAGTAACGAACACAGATGGGCTTCCGAAGTATGCTGAAACATTGACACCAAAATTCGTGTGGAAAGCACCATTCTCAAAATAGCAGTCCTTTAATATACTATATAATATTAAGATTCAGTTGTTTGGTGTAAGACATTAAGCATTGAAAGCAGAACTATTTTTCATATAGGAAAATTACAGTAAGAAAAACTTGGTTTTATATTTCTCATAGTCCTGCAAATCTATGTAGCTTTTCTGTCACATTTCCTTTAGATGGGGAAGATGAAGAGTATAAGTGTTCAATTTCTGCGTACCAGTAAACTCTAGGGTAAGAATGTACGTTTTGATTTACAATATACAAAAATAGCAAGGGAAATATTACTCAGCAGGTGGTCTGCCTTATTTTGATTATAAACAATTGATCAACTTTGATTATACACAATTGATCACCAACTACACAAGGCAAATGCCTACACAATCCCAATCTGCCTAAATCTTTTAGCCAGTACCAACAACCATTTTTATCCAATTATGCATTGTTGTTCTATCAATCAGAACAGCAATTGTGCAGTTACACAATCATGACAAAATAATTCAAATGAAGGGACAACTGTAATTTTGGCCACTGAAGAAAATCTCCGACGACATTAACACCCTGTCACAAAATATCCTAGTTTATAAGCTTAATACTCTAGAATTGGTGACTCCCTGTCAACTTGGACTGTCTTCGGAGTGCCCGGCAGCTGAAGCATGGAACACTTATTTACTGAAGCAATCTCGATACGATGACGTGGATCATACATATTCTCATCTCTCAAGGCTTGTAATATAGCTTCTGCTGATGCTTCCCTGCATTAAGAGGTTAAAATTGCTCAAGTCAATCCTTTCTCAAATGTAGAAAATAAATTATTGCCATTGCCACGATTTTGAAAATAATAAACTTTGATCATGTTTAGTGGAAAGGGAATCAGATGTCCTATTGACACTTTCCCAAAACATAATTTTTTTGGATATGACATTTGCAACAAGATTGTTCTACAGTGAAACCTTACAAGCAAATAGAAAATTATTACCTTTTTATAAGGATATTGTACAAAGTCTTAAGAATGGGACATAGTTCCACAGGAACCACCTCTTTTTTCCTCTCTGGGTGCATGACACTTAAACTCGGTTGGCAAAGCAATTCATAGAACGCTTCCACAGCTGATACACCCTATATTATCAAAAACAGAAAGTGGCCATTCATATCTCTGCACTATGCTGTTTGATACTGCATTTCCAACCATTGATACTGTGCCATCTTTGGATTATGAATTTACTTTTAAAGCATGCCAAGGACTGCTAAAAAGCTTATGGGTCTCCTTGGTAGCTTTCCAAAAGCAGTTTTCCCACTTTGTGGTTGCTACTTCATTTAAACTATGAAACATATATTTTTCGCAATAAATAAAAAAGAAAAAGAAAAATATTGCCTGAGCTCAAAAGTGGCTTTATACCTGTATCATTCCTTTTCCCTGTATGCTGTCCCCCATGTCTGGCCTAATTTCCCCCTTTGCAATCCGTTGACCATACCACGCATTTCTTCCCTTCAGCAGTGTAACATATGTATCAGCCAGAAGTGGGCCTGTCAATTTTTCAGGCTCTTCCGCCAACAAATGGGCTATATAGATCATTTCTGATGTGCAGTGAGCAAAATAGACAGCCTTACTTGTAGCACTTTCATTTGTCAAAGCTGCAACCATGCCTGTATAGGAACTAGAAAGTATTAACATATTTTCTAAATGCACAGGGAAACATTAATTCATCATTATTTAATGGTTTAAGAAAAATTAAATTTCAAACAGGAATGACAACAACTCAAGGCATACGAAATTTGCCACAGGAAGATAATGAATGCCTGTGAAAAGAATTGTATGTTCAATGCTTCGAGATGCCAATTGCAATACTCATTCACTATTATTCGGCATTGTAACCAAAATTCAAAACTCGATCTAAAACCACAGAAACTATTTGATGGCCGACCTGTTCGAACCAGTCGGCCGGTTTATGACAGAACCGGCCAGTTTGGTACCAAACCGGCCGGTTCCGTTTGGGCAGATTCAGATGGATGCAGATCCACTATTAGGGCCCTGCGGTCCGATTCCAGAGTCAGATATGGCAGGCCCTAGTGGAACTGCAGGCAGGCGTAGCTGTATACCTCGTGTGCCTCGTTGTACTCGTACTACTACAGCTAGTGCAGCTTCAGAGCCTACAGTCACAGATGTCCCTGATGATGATGAGTCTGAGGCCGAGTTCAAGTCCGAGTCAGAGACAGATGATGATGCCAAGGGCGAGGATGCTCATGCCATTTCTACTTCTAGCAGTAGTGATGATTGATCGTTGATCATGTTGATCAATGAGATAGTGACTTGTAGTCTTGACTCTTGTTAGTATGTTATTTTCTGTTGTAGAGGCCATTTAGAGCCTCCTTGATTATGTATTTATGTTCTGATCTCTAGATATGTATTGCACTTGGTGCCATTTTGATATATTCATGAGCATACTTTGGATATGTTGTCACTAATTGTCTCTAATGCTTTGGAAACATGATTTCAAATCTTAAAAATATATTTTTTTCGTTAAAATTTAAATATTTTATGTATTTTTTTAAAAAAATGGTTCATTGAAACTGGTTCGACCGGTTCATTACCAGTTCCGGTTGGACCCTCGACCGGTTCTGGTTTTGGTTCCGGTTTTTAAAACTATGTTTTATACTAAATAGTAAATACTAGTTGGCTGTTAAATTTAACAATTGATAGGAGTGCCTTGCCCACAGCAGCTAAGAATTTCTGCCCGTGCTGCATTCTTTTGCTATGCATTGCTCTATGGCGGACATATCATAAATTTCATTAAATGCCAATGGGTCATTGGGAAAATCAAGTCCATATACGAATGCCAAAATCAGAGAACTTGAAGAAATACTAAGCAAAGTGAGAAGCAAATTCTTACCTGCACCAATTGCATATACATTTTTAAGACCTCCCATGACTTCATGTGTGACAAGGTCTGGATTGTCCCATACTGTAAAATGTGGCTGACGAAGGAAGTTTGCTAGGGGTTTTGCCCACTTCTCTGACCCGCATATTCGAGCATTAGCATACTCCTTGTTGTACACTTCTGAAGCTATATTTGGTCCTCCCAGATAGAGTATATTTGATATAGGAACATTTGCTGCACACCAGAAATATCAATCATGAGATCAATACAAAATAAATCCTCACTACGTAATCCATTTTTATCTTCTTCACAGTGGATTGATCATGGTCCTCAGATGCAAACAATAAACAATACAAAGACAATAGGATGACTTTCAAACTAGATTGAAATGCACACCCTAAATATAACAGATATACTGATGGGAAAATTCCATTATCAGAGTTGCATAATAACAAGGTCAAAGTGGATAATAGGCAAGGCACTCTGCTAGAGTTTATTGCTACTGAAAATAATTAACACAAATTTAAAATATCCAAGATGAGATGCATTTGTTTTGGCTTCAATATCCAAGATGAGATGCACTTGTTAGATGCCCAGGTTCTAGCATGACTTGGGAGATATAAAAATTGTTGTCAAGGCCCCAATGCTAGATTTGGCAAATCCTAAAGACATGAGGAAATCTGTGAATTGCTTCCAAGCACCTCCAAGTGCTAGGTGGTTGCATCTATATTAAGAACCCACGAAAAGTAAAAGACAAGTTCGTCAAACTTCGGCATACTTTCAATAAAGGTGATAGCATAACTTTCTGGGCAAATTTTGCAATCCTGGCTGGAGACACAAGGTTCATATTCTAAATTATTTCCGAGCATTTTTAAACCTTCCAAATCTGGTCACAAATGATGTCACGTGTGCTTATTTGTTCAGTAGATTATTATGTCTGCTTGAGTTTTGTTTCCTGTTCAGCTAATTTTATGACTTCAGTTTGATTCTGAACATGTTCCGTTTCCCATATTATTTTGATAATTCCCAGGAAAACCCTTTTCCCACCTATATTGACAACAAAGGAAAGGTATTCTGAGTCCTGACCATATTTTATAATGAAAGAAAATAAACCTGTCATTTAAAACTTAAAAGCAGCTATAAGAAACTAGAACCATGTATATGTGTTGGCCATGATCCAATTCTGACCATTATTTTAAAATGACGTAAACACAATTTTTGTATAATGTTATTAGAGAGCATTCCTTAATTTCCATCCAAATAGAAGACATTTGGGTTCCTTTAGACCAGTCTTTCTGATTGCTAATAAATTTTCAATATGATTTAATTTCCTACAACTTGTGTGGAAGTCCTATAATATTCAAAGATAGTCGTAAAAAGAGGGCTAACCTTGTAGCCATATGAAGGATTTTGTAATCCAAGGGATAGCATTGTAGAAACTGTGGCCACTTGTGTAGCTTTGCATATTCCTAATTTAATTAATTTTAACTGTCAATGAAAAACAAGGTTGAAACAGAGTACACACACTCTATTCATGGTGGGCAAAAACCTTGCACTGCAGCAACTACTTGCAGAACATGTTACTACTTCAAATCAGAGAAACTAATAACGAGATCATAGAATAAAATTGTAAGTTGTTAAACAGTCCAATGGACACATAAGGGTGTAGTAGATAAAATAGGGAATTGAGATATCAGTGGGTCAAATTGGTCAAAATTGGCAGTTAAACCTTCAATTCAATTAAAAAATGGGCATCTCCTAAGTTCCATTCTCACCCGGTGAAGTTGAAATTGTCAATTGCATGTCCCAAGTTTGAACCTCATCCTCTCGTTGGAGGCAGGTAGCCTAAACCAAGACACCAAGAGCTCTTAAAATCCAATGTCCTAGAATCCTTCCCTTCTTCTCCATCACTTGGACACTGTACTACCCAATTAGCCAAACCTATAACCAGATCATAGAAGAAAACTGTAAAAGCAATGCAACACAGTCTAATAGACCCATAAGGGTCTAATGGATACGAGACAGAATTGAGAGGTCAGCAGATCAAACTTGTCAAAATCTCGGGTTAAACCTTCAATTCAATTCAAAGAAGGACATCTCCCATTTTCCATTCTCGCCCCAGGGTGTTGAAAGTGTCAAATGCATGTCCCATGTCGATTCTCACTCCCTTGTTGGAAGAAGTAAGTAAACTGAACTAGGACAATAGGTGCTGATAAAATCCAATGTTTGAGATCCTTCTCTTCTTCTCCACACTCAGACATTGTACTATCCAAATAGCATCACTAATAACTAGATCATAGAAGGAAATTGTAAAAGCATTGTAACATGGCCCAACAGACCCATAAGAGTTTAATGGATAAAAAAGAGAATTGAGAGACCTGTAGGTCAAATTAACCGAAATGGGCAGCTCAGCCTTCACTTGAATTCCGACATGGACATCTTTCAAGTCCTATTCCAGCTCCATGATGTTAAAATCATCATTTTCATGTCCCAAGTTGATTCTACCTGGAGATCCTTATCTACTTTTCTACTACTTGGACATGATACTATAGAGTCTAGACTAATGGGCTTTTACCTATCACTCGAGGGACTTGGGACTTTGTTGAATCGTTTTGGGATGATGAATTATATTATATAAATACCTGAACTATGCTCATGGGAAAATTTATAACCAGTTTGATATGGGTCTCCCAAGTCAAGGTTGAGACTCGAGAGTGTACGTCTAAACTTTTTTTCCTGCTCAAAATCAAAACAACCCCACAGAAAACATACCAGCTCAAAATCATAATGACGCCACAGAAAAAGCATTAATTCAAATTCAATTGAAGCCTCAACCCAATACATTCATGCATGCAGTACAGGGAAAACAGTATAACATGTGCTACATAGAAGGAAAATGTAAAAGCATTGTCACATGGTCCAACATACCCATAAGGGTCTAACGGATAAAAGAGAGAATTGAGAGGACAGTAAGTTAAATTAACAGAGATGGGCAGCTCAGCTTTCAATTCAATTGAGACGGCGACATCTTCCAAGTTCCATTCCAGCCTATGATGTTGATCCTTCTCTACTTTTTCACGACGTGGACCTGATATTATACACTAATAGGTTTGACCTTTTACTCGAGAGACTTAGTTGAATCAATTTAGGGAGGCTGATTTATAACTGCCCGGACATGTGAATGGAAAATTTATAGACAGTTAGATATGGGTCTCCGCAGCCAAGGTTGAGAACGTATGGCTGAACTTCTTTGCCAGATCAAAATCAAATTAACCCCACAGAAAACATACCAGCTCAAAATAAAAATGACCCCACAGAAAACATACCAGCTCAAAATAAAAATAAACCCACAGAAACATTCAATTCAAATTGAATTGAGTTAAAACCTCAACCCAATAAATTCATGCATCTAGTACAGTGAAAAAAATATGCAATGTGTTACATATAAGGAAATTATAAAAGCATTGTAACATGGTCCAACAGATCTGTAAGAGTCCACCGCATAAAAGAGAAAATTGAGAAGCCAGCAGGTCAAATTGGCCGAGATGGGCAACTCAGCCTTCAATTCAATTCAGACAAGGACGCCTTCCAAGTTCCATTCCAGCCCCAAGATACTGAGATTTCATGTACTAGGTTTAATTCTACCTTGAGATTTCTTTTCTACTTTTCCACAACTTGGACATGATATTATAGACTAATAGGCTTTTATTTTTCACTCTAGGGAATTTATCGAATTCAACATCATTTTTATTGAAATTTCATGTCCTAAGTTTAATTTTACTTTGAGATCCTTTTCTACTTTTTCCACTACTTGGACATTGATATTATAGACTAATAGGCTTTTACCTTTCACTCTAGGGACTTCGTTGAATTCAACATCATTTATCATGTCCAAAGTTTGATTTCTACCTTGAGACCCTTCTTCACTTGTCCACTACTTTGGACAGGATATTATAAACTAATGGACTCCGGGACAAGATATCATACACTATTGGACTTTTCCTATTAAGTGAACTTTGCTGAATCCTTTTGGGAAAGGTGGAGAAGGTGATGATCTATAGAGTACCTAAAACTATACTAACATAAAATTTATATCCAGTTAAATATGGTTCTCCCAAGCTAAGGTTGAGAATTTATTTGCCAGCTCAAGTCAAAATGATTCTACAAATTCAATTCAATTCAAGCCTCAACCCTATACATTCAAGCATGCAGGACATTGAAAAAAGCATGTGCTACATTTAAGAACATGGGTGCAGGGGAAAAGAACGCTAACTGGCTTCATGGATCATTTGGGTGGGCGTAACAATATGCGGAACAGGCTTCAGCACCGCCTCCACTCCCTTGGCCAGAGAAATAACAACAGGCAATGCAATCCTCTCATTCCAATACCTCCCAATCTCTTCAAAAACCGGCCTCGTCTCGGTGGAGGGCAATCCATTGACAACAATGTCGGCATCCCAAACCGCCTCCTGCAAGTTGGTGACCACCTTGACAGGACAAAGGGGTGTCTCAAGCATATTGACACAGAACCCATCTCGCAGAATCTCGTCAGCATACAGGACTCGATCCCCCAATCTGGCCTCCACGTATTTGAGATAAGCACAGTTACAGATAAGCCTCCTGAGCACGTCCTCCCTGGAGTTTATGACATCGAAGAGACAGTGAGCAGAGGCTCTGTCCACAGCCTTCCCAGCCCTTCTCCACATCCTGAACTGCACCTTATCATGTCCCATGTGACCGTAGGCTTCCCGAAGCATTGCCATGAATACGCTCCCCCAAGCCCCAGCCCCGACTCCCACCACACGCAGGGGGTCTCCCTCTGATTTGTTCATAAGCCCCCGGAGCTCCGAGAGCCGATCTTCCGCGCAGGGGAGAGAAAGCTTCTTTGTTATTATTTTATGATGAAGCAGCTCTGCATGATGTTGATTATGGTACCCATTAGTCGAAGGCGCCATTCAAAATCAATTCTGTATATACACTCCTTTTATATATACACAAACAGCGTCTATCTATATATATCTCACAGAGATATCTCTGCAAACAACGAATTATGATGTATATATCGAAAGTACTGTATTGTGTATATAAGTTTTGAACTTTCTTCCTGCAACAACACAATGGTTGTGAACAAAGCCTGTGTTTGAGCCTTGAGGCCTTGGTATTATACTGTTGAGACAATACGTGTTTAAGTAATTAATGTCGTGGGCAGGCAGGGCGGTGCCTTTTCACGGAGAAGTTGGAGGATGGACAGATGGAAAACAATCGTGACTGATGACTGATTGAAAACAATAACTTTTAAGGATGAAAAATATAACCCAGGATTTACATTTTAAGACCTGCACTGGCCTTGGGATGACTAGCAGAGGTGGTGAAAATTTTTGGATTTGTATTGGTGTGTTGGTAACCAGAACCAACCAACTACCACCCAAGGCAAAGCAAATTTCATTCAATGCATCGTTCTTCACCTTTTTGTTTTTGTTTTATATACAGAGGCAGGGCTCTCACTGAAATGTCCAACCTGTTACTTGTCAACCATGTCGGGCACAGTGTTGGTTGGTTCTGATATGTCAATTAAATATGGATATGGGTTACAACACCTTAAATGCACAAGGCCCAGGAGGAAAATATATGTGATATTGTAAAAAAGATAACAGTGTTAATGTCAAGGAAAAATTATATGTTTTTAACATTATATAAAAATATAATTATAAATTATAAATGATCTTTTAACTTTATGATTTGGAAATATCACTATATGATATTAAAATTTAGTCATTAGTGTAATATTATATTAAAATTTCAAAATTTCATGAAATTAAAAATTCATTTAATTAAAAGGTAATNATTTACACCCCAGAAGTATGTACACTCTTCCACGCGGGGGGGTGCAGAGGGGGGGTACCCCCTCTGCGGGGTTTGAGGGGGCTATCCCCCCGGCTGGGGGGTCTGGGGGCAAGTGGACCCCTAGCAGGGGTTTGGGGGCGAAGCCCCCAAAGAAAAAATTTCCTTGTAAAAGTATATTGTAATTTCATTGTAAATCTGGATCGTTCATTATAAGGTCGTAGATCTAACGATAGAGATTATGTTAGGGTTTTTTTCCCTAGAAGGCAACCCTCTTTTATGAGGCAAATTTATTGCGGCTATGTAGGTTGGCAAGTATTGTATTCTGAGAGAGGAGACTATGAGTGAAAGAAGAGGAAGTTACAATGGGTTTTGCTGTAAGTTGTATCCCTTCATTTTGCTGGATAATAATAAAGAAAGGACCTGGCAATTTCTCTGGTGGATGTAGCCCACACTGGGTGAACCACATAAATATGTGTCTCTCTTGTATTGTGTATCTTCTGTGGTTTATTTCCACATTTGTTTTATTTTATTGCTCCGCGGTCCTATTTTTCTAACAAAAAATTTGAAGATCATCATTGTCGTTCATTTGAATGGAACAACTGTTGTTCCCTTCTTACGATTGTTGTTCCCTTTACGTGTAGTTGTCATTCATTTGAACATAACAACCGTCATTCCCTTAGTGCGATTGTTGTTCCCTTTGCATGTAGTTGTCGTTCATTTGAATGGAACAAATGTCATTCCCTTCATGCGATTGTTGTTCCCTTCGCAGGTAGTATCGCCCATTAGAAAGAAATGACTATTGTTCCTTCTGTGGTTTTTCCGTATTGTTTTTCCTTTCTCTCAAAAGTCACGATTCTTTTCTCATGAAAAAGTATGCCATTATTATGTTAGTGACTCCTTTGGGTATGACCTTCACTAATTAATCTTCACCAGCACCACTTCTAATTATAATAGTAACGATTTGTCATTTTTGTGGACTATCTAGCATACCTTATCAAATTGTTTTTGGATTAATTTCTCCGAATTATCTTAAATATTGTTCATAATCCTTAACCACCATAATTCGTTTCTTTCCCATATATATACATATACTTGAATGATAATTTACCTTCATATCATAATAAGGAGCCTAAAGAATATTTTTACTTGGAATTCTTACACTTCTTACACCATCCCTCACTCTTAAGGAGTAGATGAGCCCCCCTTAATAGAGCCTAAAAAAAAAAAATGATGGAAACAAAAATTAAATATAAGTAATAAATTTCTCACACAAAGGATAGGGGGTCTCATCACGAGCCAACCTACCACGATCATAAGATAATAACATAAGTGAGATTCCCACTATGGATACCACACCAGGGAAATGACCTTTGGCATTTTTTTTGTCAAAGGACAAGAGGTCTCATCACAAGCCAACTTGTTCACTTAGGTTACAATCTAGTGAGTGGCATTATCGTTATATGACCACCAAACCAGGATAGTGGTATTTTTGGGACAAGACGATTCAAACTATTTATTAAGGATACAATCTCATCTATGGGTTAAAAGGAAACCCTGTCAAGGCTATGGATGCCTGCTGGCAGCAGTGGCTCTGCCTGTGGTATGGGAGTTTACCTTAAATATGCTAAGTGTTTTGTGTTCCTAGAATTCCTTTCCTAACAAAGAGGCTATCATTCTGGTTATATCCAATAACAAGGGAAAGTAACAAGGTTATGATATGTGGAATATTTCTAAACACCTGGACAAATTTAAATTATTCAGAATCTTTTTCCTTAATTTTTTTTTTTAACATAGGTATGTAAATTTGAATTTCCCACACAAGAGTGATTATTTTTCATGATTACCGTTAAAGTGATTTTGACGGTTATTAATGATTTTTCCCCCAGCGGCGACAGAGACGTAGTAATTACCCCTCACTTGAACTACCTGCCATCATTACACTCGCACATGTCGATGGTCGAGGTCAACCTTTTCGTTTATCAGGGGTTGGATATTCTGTACATTTACTGATAGATCATAATGATTGCAATAAATGGGAAAACTCACATTTTTATATACAATTAATGTTCTATGATATTCACCATTCCTGGTAATATTTTCAAAATCTGATCGAATTTAGTTGCAGCCAAGAATGATAGTTGTCCTCATATGTTTACAGAAGACATGGGAGGATTAAGTATATGCCGAGAGATCACATTGTTGCAGGTAACTAACCAGGTGAGGGAAATTTTACATTGTCCGGGATGGACAAAATATTTCAACAGATTGCACTAATATGACACAAATATGAAGCTAGCATTTTTTCAGAACTTGCAGAGAGGAGTCTCCTTGATCTGAGACATACAAATTGTGGTCACTAAGGAAATTATAGAGGAGGTTACAGGCCTCCCCAATGAAGGCATATAGTGGACCGAGAAGTATACAACACTCAAGGAGGCTGTGGAATCCTTCATAGAACCTGGAGAAGAACTCGATAAAAAAGGGAAAGGACTCAACCCCACCGCTCTCAATGAGCCATGGTGGGAGCTAGAAGAAGTAATACAAAGGTATATCACATGTTATTGGAGGTATGATGTGGTGAGGCTGTGACACGTCAAACTGTTAGCAGCACTAAAACAAAGGTTAGTAATAAATTTACCATTTTTTTAAAATGCCATGTTACATGAAGTTGTTGCAAGAACTCATAAGGCTAAAGATCTTGTCACTATAATTAGTCACCATGGACTAGTAAAGTTAATAGTAAATAGGGCCTTGAGCCAACCTCAAATGACTTGGGGAGATTTAATCGAGGCCGATAGGCCCCTACAAATCAAACAACCCGAAATCCACCAAGAAATGCCCTCACAGGGAATTGAGACAGTTCAGGAAGAAGGAGGCAGTGCCCAAATTGAAACTCCACTACCCCAGACTGGAATTGAAGCAGACCCCATCCAGCTGGTAGAAACTCAGACCAAACAAGAAAAAACATCAAAGAAGAGAAGACAAAGAACAATTGTTGTTCCTGAAACCTCCACTGTGAAAAGAAGAAGGGGTAAAAAGACAATTCAATAAGAAAATATTCAGGAATCTATATAGACAGAGAGGCTTTCACATGAAGACACTCAAGAAAATGCACAAACAGAGCAAGCATCACTTGAAATCCTTACAGAATAGTTCTTCAGAAGTTATGAGGTAGAGATGGCTCAAGTACTGAGGAATTTAGGGACATCAATTACTGAAGACATAGACAGGTCTGGAGAACACCAAGCACCAACATATTCTTCAAACCCTACCTTATATCTCCCTGACATGGAGATTCCATATCCTGAAGATACATAACAACTAGAGCCTCACATTGAGGTAAATAGTCCTTTGGAACAAACAGAGCAGCTAGAAGAAACAAGGGAGCAGTCACCAGCTGATCAAGGTGGGGAAGACCTCGAAATTCCCCATAAACAGAAGAAAACAACAGGAAAAGGAAACAATAAAATTAGAAAATTAAAACATGATAGCAAGATATTGAGGAAAAGGGCTAAGAGGGTAAAAGTGTTAAAACAAAAATTTGGCAGATTAAAAGAAATAATTAAACAACTTAGGAAGCAGTTGGAATAGGCTGATAAGGCCCATGAGAAGAATAAATTCAAAAGGACTAAGGTACAGGGAAGAAATCCACTTCCCAAAAGAACATTCCACACCAATTATGCTGGAACACAAACAAAATTGCATGCTCCTTTGGAAACAACTGAAACATAAACTGACACTGAGATTCCAGTCACAGAAGAGACAACTGTCCAAACTGAAGGAGTGTTTCCTATAGATCTTCCTGCTCCTTTGGAGACAATTGAAATAGGAACCTAGACAGATGCTCCAACAACAATAGAGACAACTGTTCAGATTGAAGAAACATCTCATCCCCCTAAACAAGATGCCATCATTAGCAGGTTGGAAGAAGAACTGGTGCAGTCCCAACAAACCCTGACTCAGTGCAGAAGTGAAATGGTAACAATGGTAGAACATTAGAGAGTTTTCAAGCAACTTGAATCCATGTCAGCAACAAAGAATGAGACTTTTTCTGAGCTCAGCAGGTCTCAAGGAAAGGTGAAGAAAGTACATGGCTAGTTAGACAAAGCTATGGACAAAATCAAGGAAATTTTCTCTATTTATTCTGATATAGTAGCTTGCAGGGACCCTTCTACTAATTACACCTTATTTTTATTAGAAAGTTATTTGATGCTGAGAATAAAAACTATTAGAGAAGGAAAACCTTTTGAGTTTACCATTGTTCCTAATTTTGTTTCATGTTCTATAGAACAAGATGATGGAGTACAATATTTTATGTGTGAACTTTACCTTCACAACTTCATCCTAGGAGAAAACAGAAATGATAACCTCAGTCCTTTCACCGTGGACATATAGTTTCAGGCATTCCTATCCTTTTCCAAAAACCAAACCAGGTGGCCTAAAGAACACAAATTTTTCATGAAAATGGATACTGGGCTAGACCTATGGATCAGAGGGGAACCTTCTAAAACCCTTAAAACCATTATGCAACATGAAACATTCATGAAGAGGGAGAATGTGGTATAATATTTAGCTCCCATCCACATACATGTTATAAATTCAGGTCTATAGTATTTTATAGAGCTTAAAGAAGAATTCATTGTTGTTGCTAAACTAAGATGGGATGTCTCCTCAAATGCAGTCAAGAACTGGGAACCCTTTGGTTTCAAAACCACCTTCAGGTTAGAGAGGTATGCCAAAATGATCCAAAATGAAGGGCCTACTTGGATTGGATGCAGGTTCAGTCCTCCTATTATTTGGTGTCCTCCAAATGGTTATCAGAGTGATTATGAACTTTGTAAAAAGGAGGAAGATATTTCTTTTGAAGTTCTTAAATTTAAGCATGGGTATAGGAGACTTGGAGAAAATACCTCTCCACCCTTCAACATCATTGATTTACATGTAAACTCTTTTCTTACATGAGGACATGAAAAAACGTAAGCTCGGGGGTATGTTGAGTTGTGAAAAAGGTATAAATATTCTCCTTATTCCCATGGTTTATGATATATTCTTGATTGACTTTTCTATTAATTAGAAGTTACCAGGAAATAAAATGATTAAAACGTCTTCTAGAAATGTTATTGAGTGATATTAGATAATTTCTGAATTTTGGTTTGAATTGTTTGATTTTATTGCAGGAATGGAAAATGATTGTTAAACTCAAGATAGCTAAGAAGATTATGAATATGTATAGATTATTGGAGATCGAAGAAATCAGGCGCAAAGCAGTTTTGAGGAAGATTGACTCTCCATTTTGTAATCTCTATAAATAGTAAAAGAAATCCCAAGGATCTATCGATCCTCATGATATCTTAATTTACCCATATCATTGTAATATATAGAGGGTGATGAACCATAGAGAAACATCCAAGAAATTTATCCAAGCATTCAGATCTCTGAATTTCTCTGTACAAGCAGTCCATTGTAAATGTTTTACCAGTTATGGAATTAATAGAAGCCTTGAGCATTTTTACCATCTTTGCGTACTGAGTTCCTAGTAGCAGTACCTTCTGAAGACCGTGGGCCCAGTTGGAAGGAGTTACTATCTCAATCTGTAATTGTATCAATTTGATTTCAGTTATGTGATTTAAATCTCTTTGCTACAGTTAAGATAAATGTTTAATTGTGTTGATGATTTGGTTATGCTATTTAATCACAGAGGATAGATGTTTCATTTGAATGTTATCGATTGTTGTTTCATTTTCCATTGTTGTAGTTTATTGTTTGAAAGTTCCTCTCATTTTCACATGTGTTTTCCCTTTTATTAAATTTACAATTGTTGTTCCTTCCGCTTGAATCTACATTTGTTGTTCCTTCTCAATTTTACAATACTTAGTTGTTCTTTTCCAGTAGGTTAGAGAATCGTTGATAAATTGGTTTATTAAGTATATTTCATAGATTAAATCATTGTTTCTTAGCTAGATGAATTCAACAATTTAGTTAATTCTTTTAATTCACAATATGTTATTGATCATATTGCAATTATGTTGAGTAAGATCTTAGTTTCAGAGTTTTAATGAATGTGTGAGGAACTTGATTATTGATAAACTCATATTTTCTTTGACTACACGATTTTAACCTCTACAACTATCTGCATAGACTTTGTTGATATTCTTGAAAGAAAAGACGAATCCTCGGTTGATAAATCAATGTTAAACTAAGGTTGTTTTTAGGACATATTTGGAGCCCAACACCATCCATGAAGAGATGCATCGCTTGGGTAATAAATATAACTATAATTTATATTATATTATACATATAATATAAATATACTTTATATTTATGCTTTATGATTTATGATTTATACTTTATTATATATATATATATATATTTACAATAATAATATTATAATTAACAATATTGCCTAATAATTAATAATCTCTTTATTAATTATCAATCTAGTAGAATGTCTTTCCAATGTTGCCCAAACATCAACACTCCCTCTCGGTGAGGGAGACATTCTACATTATGCCAAGATTACCTTTGAAGATTACCTTTGAATATTACTTGTGTGTAGCTCTCAAATAGCTTCAACATGTCACCATGACATCCATTACCTCGCAATGCATATGTACTTCATCATGTGCACCCTTTTGACTTCACAACCAATGCATCTAAGGCCCATGGGTAGTTCTCAAATAACTAAAACATGTCCCCAGGACATGAACTACCTTATAATGCATCTGTACCTCATCACGTGCACCCTTGTGACTTCACAACATGCATCTAGGGCCGGTGAATATCTCTCCAATAACTACAACATGTCATCATGAGACTATCCAACTTCCCATAGAAAACATGGATATCTTATGGATGGCATCCAATACCCTACAATAACATATGTACCTCGTCTCTTAAACATGCATCTAGGGACGGTGGGTATGTCTCCAATGGATACAACGTGTCATCGTGACATCCACTACCCTACGATAACATCGGAAGCCATCACTCCCTCTGAAGAGGGCCTATGTCGAGCTTGTCCCTGAAGTACTCAAACTTGGTCCTTGAAAATGGCTTTATTAGCACATCCAAAACCTTCTCATCGGTAACCACATATTGGAGCCTCACTTCTCCATTCTGCACCATATTGGAGCCTCATTTCTCCCTTCTATACCAAGTGTCTAGCAATCAAGTGTCACTTCCATGAGATACAGACACAAATTTTGATACCACACGAGCTCACATCCATTGATTGTTGAACATGCAAATTTATACATCCTCAGATATCCATAGTGCAACATGAATTCACCCCATGCAACCAAGGTCTGTGGGTAGCTCTCAATAGCTATAACATGTCCCCAGGAGATCCACTCCCTGCGATGCATCAATACATGATCATGTGCACTCCTGTCTCAGTGCCAACCCTCAAATATCCATCGTGAAACATGACTTCACCCCATGCAACCAAGGTCTATGGGTAGCTCTCAATCGCTACAACATGTCCCCAAGAAATCCACTTCCTGTGATGCATCAGTACATGATCATGTGAACTCTTGTCTTAGTGCCAACACTTTTTCATGCTGGATGAGAACACTCAGTACCAGCCCTTTTTCATGTTGGATGAGTTCCACATTTCTTAGTGCGAACATGACTTCACCCCATGCAACCAAGGTCTATGGGTAGATCTCAATAGCTACAACATGTTGTTTGGACATACACTCCACGTGATGCATCAATACCTAATCATGTGCACTCTTGTCTCAGTGCCAACCCTTTTTTAATGTTGGATGAGAACACTCCCTCTAAAGAGGGACCATGCCAAGCTTCTCCCTAAAGTACTCAAACTTCATCCTTGACAACGACTTGGTAAACACGTCTGCAACTTGATCCTCTGTGATCACAAAATTGGAGCCTCACTACTCCCTTCTGCACTATATCCATGATATAGTAATATCTGATCTCAATATGCTTCAACCTGTCATAGACCATGAGGTTCTATGACAAATTCATGCAAGTTTGGTTGTCACACCAAATGTAGGTCACCTCTAGTCTGAGACCAAATAACTGAGACAAAATTTCTCGAATCCACAGTGATACTGTACATGCTTCCAAATACTCAGCTTCAACTGTACTGAGCACCACACATGACTTCTTCCTACATCCAGTGGAGCCTCCTGCTCTGTACTATAGTACCCAGCTCACTCTGGAACTGACTGTCTGACTCCCTCTCAAGCACTGAATATCAATTGAATATTCAATGTGATGACTTCATCACTTGTCCTCCAGAACAAGTCTCGTCATACTCTTCTTGTAAGTCTTACCTACAATTCAAATTTAATCCAATAGCCATCAATTTCCGAAGCCACACTACTATGTGCCTTGCAACACATGCTTCCACATACTCTAGCTTAGTCGTACTGAGTGCTACACACAATTGCTTCATGTTGCTCCATCAAACCATACTAGAGCCTAGACTGAAGCAATATGTTGAAGTACTCTTCCGATCAGGAATACTGCCGACCCAATCTAAATCCGAATATCCATATAGCCCGAACTCATGTTCTATAACATACCATCTACCTGTATAAAGTAACATCCATAGTCTATGAAGTCATGTCCTGCAACTACTTCAGAATTGGTACCAAAGGTGTATCCATTGCCTTGCATCTTCACCTTACATAGTAATTCCAAAAATTTAACCTCTAGTAGAGTTGTACTTTTCTGCATGCTTTCTTCACCATCGAATCGATCATGTCCTCCATGTAGTCACCAATGGAAATAGAATCAACACTGCATTTCCACATGAGACACCTATCCCATGATTTTCTTTTCTCCAGCTCTTATCTCTCTTATTTTCTTAGGCCCACCTGTGAGGGAGTTAAGCTCGGTCCCGCTCTCATACCATGTTGATTTTTCATAAGAGATGATATTGTATGTGAATGAATATCTTATTACATGATGAGTGTTCTATATATAAAGTACATATGGTGACCATGGTGACCATCCATGAAGATATGTGTTCCTTGGGTAATAAATATATTTATACTTTATATTATATTATACATATAATATAAATATACTTTATATTTATGATTTACGCTTTATACTTTATTATATATATATATTTACAATAATAAAATTATAATTAATAATATTGATTAATAATTAATAATCTCATTATTAATTATCAATCTAGTAGAATTACTTTCCAATGTTGCCCAAACATCAACACCCCTTTCTTCTTCTCTTGCACTACCATAGGGCTAATCCATTCAGATTCTTCCACAAGTTCTATGACACCAGCCTCTAACATATTATCATTTTATGCCTTCACCTTCTTCTTATACATTGGATTTAACCTATAAGGTATCTTTCTTATTGGTCTGGCATCTAGATTCAAAGGGATCTTCATCTCTCCCAGTTCTCTGAAAAACCCTTTCATCTCTGAAAATGTTGTTGGAAATAGGTCACTATACTCGCATAGTAAATCTGTTATTCTTTCCACTATCCGGTTGTCCCAATAATCTCCAATACTTTCAATATTTGGATTTTCTTTTGTTCCAATGTTTACCTTCTTGATCTTCAGTGGTGCAACATAATATTCTAAATATAGCTTTGGACCTTATACTTCCCTTTCTCCTTCAACTTTTGTGATCTGGATGTTGTGTGGGTTTTCTTCTGTTGGATCATCTTCTGCGATGTGAAAACAATGTAGAAACTATCTGATTGTTTGTCTCTTCTGGTTGTGATAAGTTGTTATAATCTCAACTTCTAGTTCTTCAAAGATCCTATCTCTTAACATCTTCAGTGTTGTATCCATTTTTGGACTCTCATGTTCAAATGTAAATGTAATGACAAAGTTTTTTTGCATCTCTTCCCAACTTGCAGTTTCTCCGTGTTGTTCCAATTATGTGTACCAATTCCTTGGGATTCCTTCTAATGTATTAATAAAGTGATGTGGCCACTCCTCTGGTGGTACCAATCTCGATTGAGTTATACATATTTATACATGTTCTCTGGGTTTTCCCATTCCATCATACTTCTCCACATATATGTTCTCCTGTTCTGTGTCAAATCTGATGTGCAGTAGCCTTTTTCATTGATACCAATTATGAATCATCTTCTTATGAGTACCCCACCAACTTTCACATGTAGCTTTCAAAGAAATATCCAAAACTGGTAACCTTTGAATTTCAAAAACTTTTAGCTCGAAGTTTATTAAAAATTCCTCTAAATCATTCTGACCATAAAAAGTAGGAGGTTCTCTTACCTATGTACCAACCCATGTTAGTGCACACGTCATCCTTGTGTTGATTAATTGGGTTGGTTGTCATTGATGTCAACCATTGAAGAAAGTCTGGTAGTGAATTCCGATAGCACAATGGTTTGGGTAATCGACCCAAGTTTGTTTGATGGATAATAGTATGAGTTTTGAGATATTTTCAAGTAAGACTATTCCATATGGATAGTACATGTCATGTCATTTTCGGTGGTATGTGGAACGTCACATAACTCCTCACAGCTAGAGATTTATGGCCATGTGAAATTGGAGAACCCTCATGAGTCATCTAGAAGCCCCTAAAAGTCAAAGTCTTTGCAAAATAAATTATTTAAATAATAAAGTGAATGGAGAAATCCCTAAAATAAGGAAAGTGGAATGCTACATGAATGTACATAGACATAGTCTCGATTTTCCTTAAACCTCATAGACTTGAATTACATTTAATTGCATTAAAATTTTTAAAATGGGTTCAAAATGAGAGGGTTGGCACCTCTCTTTCCTTCGAATCCGTTCCTCCTTGTGCATTGATGCATTTCTTTGTTTGCATCTAATGAGGTGGAGAGATGTTCCTGCATCACATATTGTTGGCAAGGATGGTGTTCGAGTGGATCCTAAGAAAATTGAATCTATGCAGGATTGGCCTCGCCCTAAAACTCTTAACATATTGTGTGGTTTTTTGGGTTTAACGGGATATTATAGGAAGTTTGTTTGAAATTATAGAAAAATTGCAGCTCCTCTCACTTCTCTCCTTAAAAAGAATGCTTTCACTTGGACTTCATTTGCAAACCATGCCTTCCAAGACTTGAAAGATTCTATGTGCTCAACCCCTATCCTAGTACTTCCATACTTCAAAAATACATTCGTATTGGAATGTGATGCTTCTGAGAAAGGAATTGGAGTCATCCTCATGCAAGATGGAAGGTCTTTGGCCTTCACTAGCAAACATATTTATGAGCGACATTTGGGCCAATCCATTTATGAAAGGTAAATATTAGTTGTTATGCATGTTGTGGATCTCCGACGTCCTTATTTATTGGGTCAATGATTCCAAATCAAAATTGATCATCAGAGTCTCAAATATTTCCTGGAACAACGAATTTCATCCCTGACGTAGCAAAAATGGGCGAGGAATATATTTGGTTATGATTATGAGATCATTTACAAGAAGGGAAAGGAAAATTTAGTGGTTGATGCTCATTCCTAGAAATATGAAGAAGATGGGTCACTTTTCTCCCTCTCCTTCATTGTACCAGATTCGCTCCAAGGTATTCACTAGGAATGGCTGCAAGACCCCAAAATTCCTCGCATGCTCCACCAATTGCAACATAATTCTTCAGTTTCTCCAGGGTAATCTTGGAACAATGAAGAGCTTTGCTACAAAGTCCATTTGTATTTATGCAAGAAATCACAACTTAAATCCACAACTCTTTCTAAACTTCATGCCTCACCCACAACCGAGCATTCATGGTTTACCAAAACCTGTGAACTGGTCAAACATTCTTTTTTATGGGATGGTATGAAACATGATGTCCGCACCTTTTTGGCTGAATGTGAGGTATGTCAATGAAACAAGGGAGAAACTGTCAAATCTCTAGGAACACTGCAACAACTTATGATTCTCTCTACTATTTGGAGAGATATTTCTATGGATTTCATTGTGGGATTGCCTAAATCTGGAAATAAGTCAGTCATCGTGGTGGTAATAAATCTTCTCTACAAATATGCTCATTTTTTTGCTCTTCAGCACCCATTCACATCTGCCAATGTGGCTCAAATATTCATGGATAATATCTTCAAGCTTCATGGCATTCCTAATTCTATTGTCTCTGACAAAGACCCCACTTTCACCGGAAATTTTTGGCAAGAATTATTAAAGCTACAGGGCACCCAATTGCATCTTAGCACTGCCAATCATTCCCAAACGGATGGCCAGACTGAAGTTTTCAACAAGTGTTTGGAAACATATTTGAGGTGTTTTGCATCTAAGAGGAAAAATCAGTGGGCTCAATATTTACCCCTAATTGAATGGTGGTACAACACATCTTACCATACATCTACTCGCATGACTCATTTTGAAGCATTCGATGGCCAAAATCCCCCATCAATTCTCTCATATATGCCAGGGGTCTCGAAGGTTTAGGAGGTTGAAAAAAATCTTCACGTTCGAGAGGTTGTTCTTCGTGCCCTCAAAGATAATTTTTTCATGGCTCAGAATCGCATGAAGAAACAAGAATATCAAGGTCATTCCAATCGACATTTTGTTGAAGGGGACCACGTGTTTCTTCAACTACAACCTTATAAGCATACTTCACTCGAATATGAACACTTTCAGAAACTTGTGCCCAAATTTTCTGGTCCTTATATAGTGCTCAAGTGTGTGGGATCAATGGTCTATCAATTATCTCTACCCAGTTAGTCGAAGATCCATCCTGTTTTTCATGTTTCTTTCTTAAAGAAGGTGATTGAAACTAATTTCCACACTCAAACTAGTCTCCCTGAGTTGGATAAAAAAGGTTCCATATGGTTGCATCCACAAGAAGTCTTGGCCTAGCACAAGCATCATCTCCGTCAATGCACCATCAAGGAAATGTTAGTCCAATGGAAAGATACAACTCCAGAAGATGCCACCTAGGATCCGACCACTAGTCTACAACAATTCCCTCATCTTAAGCCTTTAGGACAAGTATGATCTTCAAGTGAGAGGGCATGTTAGGGACCTAACCTCCCTAACCTCTTACATAGGTAGAATTATATAATATCATGTAATAAATCCCAATATTAATAAGGCCTAGCAATAAGGAGAAATAAGTCAAATGTAATAAGACCTAATAGAATCTTCTGCTTCTAGAAGGATCTTCCCTATATTGTTCTTTTGTATAGATAGATTTAGTATAAATAGGAATATAGGGTATGATAAATATTGTCTTGGAGATTATTGTAATAGAGCTATGCTCTGTTGGAGGCTGCCCCCTCGAAGAGGCAAGTGAACATTGCTATCATTAATCAAGGTGATCTTTATGTTGTTATTCTAGTATTATTCTAGTATTGTTATGGTTATATCATTGTTTCTCTTCCATTTCTATGCTAAAATATTTATGTTCTGCGCACTAATTTATATTTGGAATACTACACAATGGTGCCATATTTGAAGAGATTAGGCTATATTAGTCCATGAGACAAGGTTTCCTACAAGTACCTTAACCATTATGTTATTTCAACACATGCATTCAACTATGTATTATATAGTAAATATGGTATATGCACCATAAGATAATAACCACTCATA
>SNQJ01S0004598.1:26164-40218 GCA_010110895.2 Picea sitchensis | reverse complement strand
AAGAAAACATACAATGTCACTTGTTGTATGAAATTTCAGACTTGAAATAATATTCTAGATCTAAAATATGTATTTTGGCACAAATCATCCAAACAAGGTTGTAATACAATAAACTATCTACTGCAAAAAAATAGATGCAACCAGGTTGCATAGCAATAAATGGTTCATTGAAACATTAGCTAGAAGGAGAGGAAACTATACATTGCATACATTTCCAACTTGCATCTAGATAATGTTAAGAACACACAAAGGTTTGAGAAGAAAAACACAATCTATCACCAAAACTTGTATTCACTGGGTAGGAACCTTTACAGTCTTATTCTTCAGGTCCAACCAAAATTCTGATGCTTGATATCCCTAAAAAATGAACCTCCTAACCTTCAAAAATTCATCTATTTATCTCTTTCCCAAGAGGGTTCAACCACCTATATAGGGTGTAACTCTAAAGTTCAACTTTATGTCACAACTAGATCCTCAAGATACAACTTGACTAACACTCTTTAATTACAATTGTAAGCATTTATTTGACTTGAGTGAATTTGGTTTGAAGTATTAGTTCATGACTTGCCTTCAATTCGACCTTAAAAAAATGTGGTTCATATCAAAAATAAAATAACCACTTATTACAATTGGCAGTAGTATCTTTGACTAAAGAAACAAAACTCTGTAAGTGCAACTATGACTAATGTTGATAATTGAAGTGGAACAACTCCATAACAAAAACCTTTGAAAGTTGTAGCTGAAAGTTGACTGTGCATGGATGTCCACATGCACTAAAATTGGATTCTAATATAGAAAACTCATGGATCAACTGGAATAAGTCACGAATTCATTTTCCCCTTTATAGTAGTAAACCTTTAACACTACAACAAAATTCACACAAAACTTACGAATTTCTGGGAAAAATGGCCTGAAATCTCTCTTTGATTATTTGAAACCATGATGTATGTGTAAAAAAAAAGAGAGGATTTTGTGAATGGGATTGTTTCCAAAAACAACCTCTTTCATTTTTTGAAAATTCACCTTCAGTTGTTCGGAAAGTGCACCCAAAGACAATAACAAAAACAGGAAAAAATAGAGCATTTGGCGAATTTATGGAAAAACGACCTCAAAGATATCTTCGATTCTCCCAAACCGTGATACATGTGTAATATATGAGAGAGGTTTTTGTGAATGGTATTTTTATCAACGAAAATCTCTTTCCATTTTCAAAATTTCACCTCCATCATTTTGGAAAGTGCACCGAAATCCAATGACTAAAACAGGAAAAAAACAGAGTATTCGGGCAGTGCCTTTTCATGTTTCTTCTACAAATTTGATACTTTTTTTTGTAATTTTGCAAGTTCTACTTCAAGTGTTTGATTTGGTTGTTGCATGGTAGTAATCACAAGATCATCCTCAAATTTTTTTGGTGACAATGGGTCTGTTGGGGTGTCCCGTTCCTCTTGTTGTCTGATACAAACATTGTTGTTTTCCTTCTCTCTTTGTTTTACTATAAATGATCTTAACTTAATAGAGACACCTAAACATACATAAAGACTTTAAATATTTTAATATATCTATCTGTATTGTCACAAAATGATTTTGTTTCAAAAAATGTGTTCTTCATATCTCCTATAGCTCCTCGTTGACCTGCAAAGATAGACAATTTACATCCAAAACTAAGGCAAAAAACTTTAGGTGCTTAAAACTTCTTCATTTCTTGACAAAAAATTGGATCTAGATCACTAGTTTGTCATACCCATATATAAAATCAAATAAACTCTTGAAATTATCAGGGATATTAAGAATCGAGAAGTCTGAGAAAACAAACCTGCCTTGATAGGCTTAACATTTGTGAAAACTCCTACAGGCTTGTATATATTATTCAAATAACAAGGAATAAGAATAATATGCCAACCATTGACAATGAAGACAACATCCTCCCCATAATGTCCACTAAAATTTTTAATGTTGGAGAGATTAAGAACCCTTGGAGTTTTAATAAGTTCCTGGCACAAGAGGCTAAAATAAAGTTCATTGTCTTGATAGTCCATTTGTTTCCTAGAGAAATTTATGTTTTTTGAAAATACAAAAAACCATACTTTTTACTCTTATTCATGATAATAACAGATGCCAAGGGCCTATTTAGAATCAAATCTAAAAACCACCAGTTTTCAATTTCTTTAATCTTTAATGGGTGGAGCTTATTTTCTCCAACAATTGCATCTCAAACTGGACCTTTGTCTTTCATAGCCTCGGCCAAACTAAAACCTTCACCCTCATGTGGTAATGGATTCAGATCAAAATTCTCTGCGATTATCCTCCAAAGCCATTTCCATTTAAATACATATCCATTAGCATAATTTGGTATAAGGGTTTGTAGCATACCAATTTTTTTGTTCTGCAATCAATTCCGTATCAGCTACAATCATAAATTGTTCTTATGTATTTTTGTTGCCAAGGTATTTGAAAAGAAATCTACTATGTTTGCAAATGGTGATATAACACATAGAAAAATATCATTGATTTACAACCACACATATTTTGACCTGAGCTATCTCATCTTCTTGGGATCTCCTTGTAGAAGGAAACCTATTAATATCACTTATTATTTTCCTCTTTCCTGACTCTACTAGCGTTGGATGTAGTTTTTCATCTTGCACAATACTTTTCATATATGAGTAGATCAATCTTAATTATTGGGGCATTTATCTCATATTTGGATTTCGATCTTGCTCTCCATTGGCGTTTTTTGTTGTTTGCAAGAATAGGGGCATTCTTGCAATCAATGTATTTTTTCATCAAAAGCCTAAGTTAACCAGTTTGCAACCCAATAGTGACATATCCATGGAAATGTTCCTTATTCATTTCAAATCATGACTTGTATTAATCTTATAAATAGAAAGGAAATGATGAAAAACAAATAGGAAGATAAAAACAAATTAAAATGACTCATCAAACCATTGAAGAGAAACTAAATAAAAACTAGGTTGACAGATGGATGGATTGATGGAGGAATTGAAGGAAGAGGTGTAGACTTAGGATTTAACACGTTCCTAGGAAACATTAAGGTCCCAATGCCATATTTTCATTTGTCTTCAAACCAATCATATCCCTAGACGTCTGGAATAAAGCACTGGGAATCATAGACAATAAGATACTTTTATTCAAATGGAATCATATTTCTATCCATCCTCCTTCCTTTCCTGATCAAGAAATGATGGCCTCAATATCTATGAGAGTATTTCCATACCCATTCATCTCTCCTCTCACCATTCATGATAATATGCTCCATATACCGCTCCATTACCTCACCAGACATAGTCATTATGATAACTATTGGTGGGAGGAGTCTCACACTCCCTCTTGCATCCCTTCTCTACCATGAAATCAAGACCAGAGCTTGAAACTGACCTTCAGTCCCTCTGTGTCATTAGTGTAATGGGTGGTGGTGGTGACATGACATGTAGGAGCAGTCATTGCCCCACCATTTAACACCTATTTGGGTGCCAATTAAAATGGATTAACTGCACTTTGAATTAAACTTTATAACTATACTTAGACATGCCATGAATGTAGTAATGACAAATTAATTCTTATATTTAAATTTATAAATCAACTAAAACATCATTTATTGAATAATAAAGTTTCCAACAAAATAATTATAGAATCCCAATCATTTATAGACTATTCATTTTAAAATGCATAGTTTCACCCCTACCCCACCCTAAATACTTATATACAATTAATTCTCAATTCTTATTCTAATTTTTAATTGATTGCATCAAAAAATTCATATGTAATTGCATAATAAATAATAATACATTTGGAACATTATCTCTTGAACAAAGCACCTCATAGATGGAAGGGTGAGGGAGGTAGCAACTTTATGTTAGGAGAATGTTATAGGGTTAGGGTTGAACACAATAGATAGATACTAGAAGAGTGTGGATTACTCTAAATACATATTGGAATAAAATGGCATGTTCATCTATGTTTGAGGTTGGGACAATCATGTTCTACGGTAGTGTATGGAGACCAAGTTTTTCCTAAATCCTTATGGGAAGGGATTTTGTAGTCTCGCGTTTTACATATACAAGAGATAGTAACATTTTGAACTTAAATAATAACATTGTGAACTATATAAAAGTTGATATCTCAGGCGATAAGAAAAACTAATAGATCTATATAAAAGGCTTACTATAAATTCTAATTTAGAGGCTAGGGAGGCCTCTTTATGCTTAACATGGGGATTTATCTAGGGATTAACATCTTAGGAGGTATAGGAATATGGAAATTATGTCTTAGGTATAAAATTATTGGGTAAAGGTCCTTTCTTGTAGGAGGGATTTAGGGAAATTCTATGCAAAATAAAAAAGGGCATTTCCATCATCTTATGGTGTGTTTAAATTTAGGGGTTTTGAGTAGGGTTCTATGATGTATTTATTAGAGAAGGGATCATCTAGAAATACTATGAAGTTTTTGGAATGCGATTGTGATTAAATATAGAGGTTAGGATAAGTTTTATTACTTAAAGATCAAGATGCTATGGGGCCCACAATTGGGATAGCATTGGCCCTTGACCACGTTTTGAGGATCCTTGGTCATGTTTGACCTACTTTTGGGACTTCGAAAGGCTGTCGAAGGCGGAGCACAAGATGAAGTGGAGATCGTGGGATCTCGACCCCTTTTTAGGGATTTTTGGGTTTTGGGCTTATGTAACGGGTATGGGAATGTCGGCCCATGGGTTTACCCATTCTTAGGCCTATTTTGTAATGTATAAATAAGTAGCTAGGAGATGTAAGAAGAGGCCAGTGTACTAAGTGCAAAATCTTGATCTATGTGATCGAAGAGTTGTAAGTTGTGCTAAGTGAAAGTAATGATTGTAAGTGCTTTGTGCATAGACTGTTTAAGGCTATGTGCCTAGATCTACTTGGGGAAGGAGGATCTGGCGGAGTGCGCACAGATCTCCTGTCCTATGTGGAGTAGGGTTTTGATGCTTGGTGCCTATAAGAAGCTTGACTGAAGATAATACAAAGAAGAAGAGTTGGTGGACGTAGCCCCGGGGTGGGGGTGAACCACGTACATGTTGTGTTGCTATGCTTTGTGGGATGTATTGATGTGTTTATGTGTTTACTTCCTTAGTGATTTGATATAGATGAATTATAGATAGATCTATTGATGTTAGGTTCTTAATAATATGGATGAATACTAGATTTGACCTATGTGGATGTGCTTAGTGCTTGAATATAATAGATCTATTTGAATACTGTGATGTTCTGTAATTAGGGTTTTATCTGTGAAGTAGATACTGGCTTAATATTGATGAACTATAACTATTAAGTGCTCTGTTAAGGTGTTACAATCATAGATCTATGTCCCAGCTAAGGTTGCAAACATCGGAGTCCTGCAACCACCCTTGCCTCTACCTCGAGTGAGACTTCATCTGCTTCGCGGGTATTTCCGAAAGGGTCAGTAGTTAAGGTTTTGTTGGTGCGTTGTTGTAGCGTTGAACCCTAGGTCTGCCCCTGTGCCAACAAATGATTCCATTATTGGAACCTGAAACTATGATTGTTGGGAACTAAGGAAAATAGAGCTTTGTGCGAATATCTGGACTGAAACTGTGAAAGCTTCATGTGTAGATATGTTTCCATAATGCGTAGTATTCTACAGACCTGTGAAGCTTTGTGCTAAGAAGAGAAGTTAGATCCAAAGAAAAGAGGTAAGATATGGAAGCTTTGTGCTCTGATAAAGGTAAGAATAGTGAAAAGTTTTAAGATCTGCAAGCTCTGTGCTTTGTTAAAGGTAAGATAAGTGGAAATTTTTGTTTCAAAAGTATAGGTATGTTTGATAAATTTTGTCCTAGCTTGAAAAGTAGGGAACAACTAGAAGAAATAAGATTTGACATAAGTAGATCTGATAAGAATAGTGAAAGATATGTTATTCCTATGCATAGAAATAATGTTTGGACTAACCAACGGATGCAGGATCCTAGAAAGAAATTTTTGCAAGTTAGCTACTATGATCCTAGTGCGTATTATAGGAAAGGTTGGGGATCATTTAAAAGAAAATGAGGATTAACCCTTTGTTACAGTTGCAGAAGACCGAGACATCTGGCTAAGGAATGTCCTGGTAGAAGACCTAGTTGTCTTTGTTGTAAAGCTATGGACCATGAAGTTTTAGATTACCCTAGAATGATTGTTATGATTGAAAGAATGAATATGACACAAGAAGACCATGAGAAAGGCCAAACAACTAAAACCATGGAAAAACCCTAGAAAGAATCAGAGATTGTATTGTTGCAGATGAAAGAAACCCTGAATAACCACCGACATATCAACTTATCAGAGATCTTCAAAGAAAAAGAGTACATAGAAGCAAGAATAAGAGACTTCAACATTGACTATGTTTTGGATAAAGAAACACAGGTGAATATTATAACCAAAAAAATTGGGAAACTTTAGGAAAGCCCACTATGATTCCATCATTGGGAGGAATAGGATTATTTAGAGGAAAGATGATAAACCTACGTGGAAAGATCACTCAGATATCTATGAGTGCTCATGGAACTTTGACAGAGGAGGAATTTGAGGTTGTTAAATTTATTGAGAACAACACCCCATTTGTTATATTACTAGGAAAACATTGGATTGAAATGGATTAGGCCAGAAGGAAAGAAGAAAAAGTCTTAGAGAAGAAGAAGCAAGAGTTGAAAGATTTCATGACTAGGAGGATTGCACACTTGATTGAAGAATAGGAGAACAAATCAAATTCGTTTAGAACTAGAAACTTGGATGTCAAAGTTGGAAGAACACAAGAAGACTCACAGAATACTGAAGCACATACCCCAGCTAGAGAAGAAGTATTTCCCCTGAACCCTACAAAAGAATCTCAACAACGTGAAGTTACTATGAAAAAAGAAGATAAGAATCAGAATGGAAAGAGGAATAATGAGATGAAGCTCACTAGGAGAAAGGCTAGAAAGCTTAGTAAGAAGAGAGCCAATATCGAAAAATTACAGAAGATTCAAGAAGGAACTTCGCAGAAGGAAAACTGGAACTTTGTCGAGATATTAGAACAACATCACATGGCACTTCGCCATGGCGAAGAAATATAGCCGTTGGAAATAGTATAACCATTAGACCGACACCTCGAACGGTTAAAATGACATTTATGGCCAGGAATCTCACCATCAGACCATTGGGACCATGCCGTAACAGACAAAACTGAATTAATGAAGGCTTCTCGCCTGTTAGAGAGATCCATTACCTAGTATCTACTTATTTCATAGAGTCTTGCACCAAGAACACGTTTTCCAAACGTGATTATCTGAGCCTGCAGATTAGTTGATTTCTCACAATGATCATCGAGCTATCACCATCCATCTCATTGCATTGAGTAGTTACTCTTCAAACCTAACATATTCAACCACGAGTGTGTATGTCCGAAGAACTTACCATAGTCGAAGAGTCTGTGAAGGAATTACTCATCAACCTCATGACTAAAAGAGTAATTTTTGAAAGGGTAATGTATGTGGGTGTACAAGTGTCATCGACGAGAGGAGTGCAATCCTCCCCATCGACCACTCGCGAATTCGGGTCATCCTGAGTCATCACAGAAAAGAGAACCAAGAATAGAGATGACCTAGCAAATGTGAAGCTAATCCTGACCATTTTACTTGACTACATCCTACCCCTGGCCGATGCGGTTAGTCGTGATAGTGTACCAAGAGATTTTGATTACACCATGGTTACTGCATACCTACCAAAGGGGATACACATAGTAAAAGCACAGCAGGACAAGATCGCAACGTTGAAGTTCAGCAACTTAAACCTAGGAGACCGCAAGAACCATAGTATGCTCGCCCCATATAAATACCTAACCAGGACAAAGGGGAAGAAATCAAAAATAATTCCCTAGCCATGGAAGATGAACCTCGCCCAGTCCACCCTATTGAATGTAATGAAAATACCACACTTTGGAAGGCACCGAGAGGTTAACGCTTGTGTTAATATCCTACTCTCATGTTACCATGGAAGCTACTTATGGCTAGACCATCGTATCATTATGGCTAGACCATCGTATCATAGTCAATCTGATGTTGATCCATAGGATCATCGAATTGAGTATGCAAGGACCCGATGCACAGGACTTCTATCCAGGAAAAGCCAAAGATCGTGCATTAGCACAAAATATCAAGGACACATATGACTATGTTCGGAAGGGGACACGAGGCTACAAGGTAGCGAATGGTGTAGTGCACCTAGCATGCCAATTAATTTTAGGAAAGCTAGTAAGGAAGAACAGACCCATGCAGGTCACAGGGTTTGTTGTGGACCTCGCTGGGAAATGTGTGGAAGGCCTACATATGAACTAGGCGAGGTACCTAGTTAATTAGCTAGAATTAGACTATCGCGAAGCATAGTATCAAGGCTACGAGTTCCACTTTAGGTGGCTCCTAATCCTCATAGCGTTTGTTTCTTGGGATATGTCGGAAGGTGCGACCTTCCTGGACATTGATTCGTTCGAGCCACTTTCTACGAAGTTCACCATGCTCTGGTACTCGAGCGATATGGGAAAGCAGTGGTAGTCAAACACAATATTTCACACAGACTATCTCCAACTGAAGAGGTCCATCGAAGATGAACCTTGCATGACGTTGAACACCCTACAGAGGTTTCTACCCCTCATAAAGTTTCACACAGATCGACACTTCATCTATATTACTGCACGAGAAGACAAGCATAAGGAGGTGCTTCATTTGTACTACAAGATCACAGAAGCAGACCTCTAGGAGATAACTAAGGACTAGTCAGTCGACCTCCTTATCCCCACTGACCCTGCAGAGATGTCTGACCATGAACTTCACATATCGGAGGCCTCTCACAAAGAAACATACCCAGAACCAGCTAAAAGAAGAATATCGAAGAAGTCCAAGACTTAAGCAACACCTCAGAAAAAACTGCTTCAATATCACCTGACCAAGGGGGTGATGACGAAGTAGAAGAGATAAATGGCAAAGACAATGAGAAGAAACAACACGAAGTAACACCACTTAGAGATGAGACTGATCCCTTGAAGAAGAGGAAGGTTTCTCCCCTGAAACCCTCCTCCTGGAAGAAATCCAGAGCCACCTTGACCAAGATGCAGACTTTGCTCACCATCGATGATTTTGACTTCATCATCGCAGCTGTAAACGATGCCTCGCAGGAGATCTTGTAGTAACAAGAATCCAAGTAGGAGGAGATGTACAAAATAATCGAGGTTGAACTCCGAGGGGTACAACAAGCCCTTCAGTCCGGTCGCGCAGTGTCCACTGAGCCCCCACTGTCGGGAGAACCAGAGTTGGGAGATGAGCCAGCCCAACTCCGCCGACTAGATGATGCAACCGAAGCTCACCTTCATCACACACAAGAAGAAACAAAACAAGCCACCCAGGCCTTAAAGCAAGTGTAAGAAGTACTCTTATAACAACGTCGAGTTGTAGAGTAGGAGAAGGTTTCTCTCCAAACAAAGTTTATAGAGGAGAAAGCACAAATTCAACAAGAAAAAAAATAGTTGATCGTAGAGAAAATTGAAGTGAAAGAAGTAGTCTACAGAGCACTCTGCTCTTTGATAGACTTAGAGCCAAAGGCAGAATACCAAGTCGAGAATCAAGTAGAGCAACTTGCGGAAGCTATCCAACAGCTACAACAAAGAATAGAATACTTAGAGCTCTGCACAGTGCCAAGAACCCCGCAAGATGTAATGGATCAAAGAGAAGCAATTGCTTGAAGCACAGTTGAATGAATCAAGGCCCTTGCCATGGAATGTAAACAAATAAGTAATCGTAGTGCCCATACTTATGAGTGAATCACTAAGAATCCAAAACTGAAGGCACTGGCATCACAAATCTAGGAGGTGAAGCAACAAGCAGAAACAATATAGGCATAGTTGAAGCCCCTGTCAGTTGTTGAAAGGATGAAGCGATCCCAAGAGCAGTGCACTGCCCAAAAGCAGGTACACATCATTCAAAGAAGAGTCATGGAGGTAACTCAGAAGCTCCAACCTATATAGGATGAGGCTTGCCAACTATTCGTAGAGATCAAAGGTCGAGGAGAAGAACTGGAGCAAGTTGTCACTGCAGTTGAACAACGCCTAAAGGGACCTATCAACGAAGAAATCATCCAAGAGTTTGCTGAATAGGAGGCCATGTAACAACAACAAGTCGAAGAAGCTTGAGCCAATATCGAGGATTTTGAAGTAGAGCTACCCAGATTAGAGTGACTCAGGATGAGTCACAGGTGAGTCTTGGGGGCTTGTTGGCCCTTGACCAATTTTTGAGGATCCTTGGTCATGTTTGACCTACTTTTGGGACTTCGACAGGCTGTCGAAGGAGGAGCGCAATATGAAGTGGAGATCGTGGAATTTCATCCCCTTTTTAGGGATTTTTGGGTTTTGGACTTATGTAACAGGTATGGGAATGTTGGCCCATGGTTTTACCCATGCTTAGGCCTATTTTGTAATGTATAAATAAGTAGCTAGGTGATCTAAGAAGAGTCCAATGTGCTAAGTGAAAAATCTTGATCTATGTGATCGAAGAGTTGTAAGTTGTGCTAAGTGCAAGTAACGATTGTAAGTGCTTTGTGCACAGACTGTTTAAGGCTACGTTCCTAGATATACTCGGGGAAGGAGGATCTAGTGGAGTGTGTGCAGATCTCTTGTCCTATGCGAAGTAGGGTTTTTATGCTTGGTGCATGTAAGAAGCTTGACTGAAGATAATACAAAGAAGAAGAGTTGGTGGACATAGCCCCAGGGTGGGGGTGAACCATGTACATGCTGTGTTGCTATGCTTTATGCGATGTATTGATGTGTTTATGTGTTTACTTTCTTAGTTCTTTGATATAGATGAATGATAGATATATCTATTGATTCTAGGTGCTTAATAATATGGATGAATGCTAGATCTGACCTATGTGGATGTGCTTAGTGCTTGACTATAGTATATCTGGTTGAATACTGCGATGTTTTGTAATTAGGGTTTTATCAGTGAAGTAGATATTGGTTTAATACTGATGAACAATAACTGCTAAGTTCTCTGTTAAGGTGTTACAATCACATATCTGTGTCCCAGCTAAGGTTGCAGACATTGGAATCCTGCGACCACCCCTGCATGTACCTCGGGTGAGACTTCATATGCTTCACAGGTGTTGCCAAAAGGGCCAGTAGTTAGGGTTTTTTTGGTGCATTGTTGTAGTGTTGAACCCTGGGTCTTCCCCTATGCCAACATCTATCTTTTGGTCATTTAAATTTTGGTATGTTCCTAGTCTCTTTATTGTGGGATTCTAACCTAAAAAAGGATGCTTTATATTTTCCTTTGTTGATTTTGGTAGTGATATTATGATTTTTGGGCCCAGGGTTTGGGATAGTGTATGCCTAAATGTTACAAGGGTGTGTTCTAGTAAGGAGATACCAGACCAAAGAAAGTTTCCAGTTGATTCTAGTGGCATTTTTGGATAAGGGGTAGAAGTTCTTATAGATATACAAAGGAAGGGGAGAGGGATGGGTTGGTGAAATGTATACACAATAATTTATAGATACATAGGGGGCATGTGATGTTTTAAGGAAACAAAAAAGTTTATTAATAAAAGGTTTTCCACGACTAAGGTCATTCCAAGTGAGGATGTAAAAAAGAATGAGGTTGGGCGGATGGAAACACAAATACTGGTGGGGATATTTCTTAGTTGAAGGTGATGAGATGAAATAATTAAAAGGTAGTTTAAGGCCATATGGGATTCATGTATTGGATATGAACCAAAGAAATATATCCTTTCCAAAGGCTAGTTAGGGTTTCATCTTCAGTCAACAAAATATGTTGATTTGATTATGGCTTCTTCTTGGAAATGGGATTCTACACCTCTTTTCATGAAGAGATGGACACCAAATTTTGATTCTCAGTCTGAAAGAATTGATGATATACTTTTTTGGGTGAATCTGCCAAGGATTTCAATGTATTTTGGTCTTTAGAGGTATTTAAAGAAATAAGGAATTCTCTTGGGAAGTTTGTAGAGGTGGATTTAAGTTTCACTGTATATGGTAATTTTTCAAGTACAAAGATTTTGGTTGGCCTTTACCTAAGAGATGGTTTAGGTAAATAGATTATCCTTTATGAGGGGGATTTAACTTTTTCTCAACCTTTGGATTACAATGTTATTCCTTTAAAATGTTTTCAATGTTGTAAAATATGTCACATTGTTGTTGATTGTGATTTTCCATGTATTAAGAAGACCAAGGAATGTAAGGACAAGAAAATGAAGGATGTGACAAGACAATCTCAGCCTTAATTAGGTGGATTAGGGAAGGTTCAAGAGGAGTTCATTAAGTCAAGGTATGAAATGAAGGAATATGGTGATTCTCTTATTTAGATGGATTCAATCAGTCAATTTGATGGATGGGCTCCTAGAATAGATGAGCCAAAGGAATTGACATTTCAAGGTGGGCATAGTTAAAAGGATGGGATGGCCAAGTCTTTGGGGTCACCACTAGAGGACTATAGTATGCCAATATTTGACCTTGTCCCTTTAAATATGTCTTTTACATTAGATAATGGATTGGATTTGTGGTGATGAACAAGATGGGACTTTAACACCCCTAGTCTGATAGGTAGGGACTCCCCTTCTTTAAAAGGGTTGGGGGTGGGTAACCCACTCATAACTCCATACTCTCTCCATTTGAATCTGGAGATAAGGTTGGAATAGATATTAGATATTTTAATTTTGACTCAAGATTCTTATTTTGGGGAGGGATTTCCTTTAAAAGGAGGAATTTTGGAGTAGTCAATGCTCCAAGGTATAACCTTCCGAGAAAAAAACATGTAATAAGGATTGATGGCAGTGAAATAGAAGGGGGGATAGATTTGAATATAGGAAAGGAAGGGAAGGGTCAATGTCAGGGTAATAAATATTTTATGTCTAAAGCTCAAACAAAGGTGGTTAACAAATTATTGATGGGAAAACTAGCTTCCATTATAGGGGTTCCTAGATAATTTGACACCCTGGCAGAAATGAAGACATGATTTTCCTATACCTAAATTATAGAGGTTTAGGAAGTTCCTAAAAAAAACTTTCTTTAAAGTGTTAAGTGGAATTCAATAGACCTGATATTATTATGCTTCAAGAAACAATGGGGGATAATGGGAAAATTGTAGTGGATCGAGTAAATTCCTTTGTGGGTGGAAGTTTTCCTATGTTAATGCAAAGGGTAAATTTGGTGGTGTAATTACTAGGTGGAAGTCAAGTTCATCTATGTGCACTAATTCTTTTTTTACTTATTCAAGTCTTGGGATTGTACTTTACTCTTAGGAGATGGACAAGGAGTTCCTATTTCTTAACATATATTGTCTCTATCAAAATATGGTAATCTAATGGGAGAATATTTTCAATATGAATATCATATCTCAAGGAAATATCATTATTGGTGGTGATATAAATTTATCCTTGGGAAGGGATTATATATGGGGAAATGTTTCTCAAGTAGATACTTTGATTGATTGTTTTATACAAAGGCTTGATGCACATGGTTTGTTTTATGTTGAACTACTTAAGTTCAATCCAACTTGGACGAAGAAGAGGGTTGGGGATGATAGGATTGTGAAAAGACTAGATAGATCTATTTTATTAGATGGTTTTTTATATGATATATTGAGGATATGGAAATGGGTAGGGATGGGGGGATTTTGACCATTTTCTAATATTTTCATAAACGTCCAAAAATGGTAAAAATACCCCATTCCCTTTAAGTATAATCCTTCCTAGATTGAGGATGAAGGATTTGTGAAGATGGTGAAGGATAATTGGAGGTATTTTTATGGAAATAAAAGGGAATTGACTACCATTTAATCCTCAAGAAATTTAAAGAGGATTAAGAAGATGGATGTAGGATGGGTGCATAAGAAAAAACCGAAATATTCATAGGAATTGATGCAGTTGAAGACTAAATTAGAGGAGTTATACAATTATGAGGTACCAAGGTTTCCATCAGATGATTTTAAACTAGAGGTTTATAGGATGGAAAAAGAAGAAGAAATATTCTAG
>SNQJ01S0004598.1:0-26114 GCA_010110895.2 Picea sitchensis | reverse complement strand
ATAGTCATTATGATAACTATTGGTGGGAGGAGTCTCACACTCCCTCTTGCATCCCTTCTCTACCATGAAATCAAGACCAGAGCTTGAAACTGACCTTCAGTCCCTCTGTGTCATTAGTGTAATGGGTGGTGGTGGTGACATGAAATGCAGGAGCAGTCATTGCCCCACCATTTAACACCTATTTGGGTGCCAATAAAAATGGATTAACTGCACTTTGAATTAAACTTTATAACTATACTTAGACATGCCATGAATGTAGTAATGACAAATTAATTCTTATATTTAAAATTATAAATCAACTAAAACATCATTTATTGAATAATAAAGTTTCCAACAAAATAATTATAGAATCCCAATCATTTATAGACTATTCATTTTAAAATGCACAGTTTCACCCCTACCCCACCCTAAATACTTATATACAATTAATTCTCAATTCTTATTCTAATTTTTAATTGATTGCATCAAAAAATTCATATGTAATTGCATAATAAATAATAATACATTTGGAACATTATCTCTTGAAAAAAGCACCTTATAGATGGAAGGGTGAGGGAGGTAGCAACTTTATGTTAGGAGAATGTTATAGGGTTAGGGTTAAACACAATAGATAGATATTAGAAGAGTGTGGATTACTCTAAATACATATTGGAATAAAATGGCATGTTCATCTATGTTTGAGGTTGGGACAATCATGTTCTATGGTAGTGTATGGAGACCAAGTTTTTCCTAAATCCTTATGGGAAGGGATTTTGTAGTGCTCGTGTTTTACATATACCAGAAATAATAACATTTTCAACTTAAATAATAACATTGTGAACTATATAAAAGTTGATATCTCAGGCGATAAGAAAAACTAATAGAGCTATATAAAAGGCTTACTATAAATTCTAATTTAGAGGCTAAGGAGGCCTCTTTATGCTTAACATGGGAATTTATCTAGGGCTTAACATCTTAGGAGGTATAGAAATATGGAAATTATGTCTTAGGTATAAAATTATTGGGTAAAGGTCCTTTATTGTAGGAGGGATTTAGGGAAATTCTATGCAAAATAAAAAAGGGCATTTCCATCATCTTATGGTGTGTTTCAATTTAGGGGTTTTGAGTAGGCTTCTATGATGTATTTATTAGAGAAGGGATCATCTAGAAATACTATAAAGTTTTTGGATTGCGATTGTGATTAAATATAGAGGTTAGGATAAGTTTTATTACTTAAAGATCAAGATGCTATGGGGCTCACAATTGGGATATTGTTGGCCCTTGACCATGTTTTGAGGATCCTTGGTCATGTTTGACCTACTTTTGGGACTTCGAAAGGCTGTCGAAGGGATCTTGGCCCCTTTTTAGGGATTTTTGGGTTTTGGGCTTATGTAACGGGTATGGGAATGTCAGCCCATGGGTTTACCCATGCTTAGGCCTATTTTGTAATGTATAAATAAGTATCTAGGAGATGTAAGAAGAGGCCAATGTACTAAGTGCAAAATCTTGATCTATGTGATCGAAGAGTTGTAAGTTGTGTTAAGTGAAAGTAACGATTGTAAGTGCTTTGTGCATAGACTGTTTAAGGCTCTGTGCATGCAGATCTCATGTCCTATGTGGTGTAGGTTTTTTATGCTTGGTGCCTATAAGAAGCTTGACTGAAGATAATACAAAGAAGAGTTGGTGGACGTAGCCCCAGGGTGGGGGTGAACCACGTACATGCTGTGTTGGTATTCTTTGTGCGATGTATTGATGTGTTTATGTGTTTACTTCCTTAGTGATTTGATATAAATGAATGATAGATAGATCTATTGATGTTAGGTGCTTAATAATATGGATGAATATTAGATCTGACCTATGTGGATGTGCTTAGTGCTTGAATATAGTAGATCTAGTTGAATACTGTGATGTTCTGTAATTAGGGTTTTATCTGTGAAGTAGATACTAGTTTAATATTGATGAACTATAACTGTTAAGTGCTCTGTTAAGGTGTTACAATCATAGATCTGTGTCCCAGCTAACGTTGCAAACATCGGATTCCTTCAACCACCCTTGCCTCTACCTCGGGTGAGACTTCATCTTCTTCGCAGGTATTTCCGAAAGGGTCAGTAGTTAGGGTTTTTTTGGTGCATTGTTGTAGTGTTGAAACCTAGGTCTTCCCCTATGCCAACAAATGGTTCCATTATTGGTACCTGAAACTATGATTGGTGGGAACTAAGGAATACAGAGCTTTGTGTGAAGATCTGGACTGAAACTATGAAAGCTTCATGCATAGATATGTTTCCCTAATGCGCAGTATTCTACTGACCTGTGAAGCTTTGTGCTAAGAAGAGAAGTCAGATCCAAAGAAAAGAGGTAAGATATGGAAGCTTTGTGCTCTGATAAAGGTAAGAATAGTGAAAAATTTTAAGATCTGCAAACTCTGTGCTTTGTTAAAGGTAAGATAAGTGGAAATTTTTGTTTCAAAAGTATAGGTATGTTTGATAAACTTTGTCCTAGCTTGAAAAGTAGGGAACAACTAGAAGAAAGAAGATTTGACATAAGTAGATCTGATAAGAATAGTGAAAGATATGTTATTCCTATGCATAGAAATAATGTTTGGACTAACCAACGGATGCAGGATCCTAGAAAGAAATTTTTGGAAGTTAGCTACTATGATCCTAGTGCGCAGTATAGGAAAGGTTGGGGATCATTTAAAAGAAAACGAGGATTAACCCTTTGTTACAGTTGCATAAGACCGAGACATCTGGCTAAGGAATGTCTTGGTAGAAGACCTAGTTGTCTTTGTTGTAAAGCTATGGACCATAAAGTTTTATATTTCCTAGAATGATTGTTAAGATTGAAAGAATGAATATGACACAAGAAGACCATGAGAAAGGTCAAACAACTAAAACCATGGAAAAACCCTAGAAAGAATCAGAGATTGTATTGTTGCAGATGAAAGAAACCCTGAATAACCACCGACATATCAACTTATCAGAGATCTTCAAAGAAAAAGAGTACATAGAAGAAAGAATAGGAGACTTCGACATTGACTATGTTCTGGATAAAGAAACACAGGTGAATATTATGACAAAAAAACTTCGAAAACTTTAGGAAAGCCCGCTATGATTCCATCATTGGGAGGAATAGGATTATTTAGAGGAAAGATAATAAACCTACGTGGAAAGATCACTCAGATATCTATGAGTGCTCATGGAACTTCGACAGAGGAGGAATTTGAGGTTGTTAAATTTATTGAGAACAACACCCCATTTGTTATATTATTAGGAAAACATTGGATTGAAATGGATCAGGCCAGAAGGAAAGAAGAAAAATTCTTAGAGAAGAAGAAGAAAGAGTTGAAATATTTCATGACTAGGAGGATCCCACACTTGATTGAAGAACAAGAGAACAAATCAAATCCATTTAGAACCAGAAACTTGGATGTCGAAGTTGGAAGAACACAAGAAGACTCACAGAATACTGAAGCACATACCCCAGCTAGAGAAGAAGTATTTCCCCTGAACCCTATGAAAGAATCTCAATAGTGTGAAGTTACTATGCAAAAAGAAGATAAGACTCAGAATGGAAAGAGGAATAATGAGACGAAGCTCACTAGGAGAAAGGCTAGAAATCTTAGTAAGAAGAGAGCCAAGATCGAAAAATTACAGAAGATTCAAGAAGGAACTTCACAGAAGGAAAACTGGAACTTTGTCGGGATATTAGAACAACATCACATGGCACTTTGCCATGGAGAAGCAATATAGCCGTTGGAAATAGTATAACCATTAGACCGACACCCCAAATGGTTAAAACAACATTTATGGCCAGGAATCTCACCATCAGACCATTGGGATTGTGCCGTAATAGACAAAACTGAATTAATGAAGGCTTCTCGCCCATTGGAGAGATCCATTACCTAGTATCTACTTATTCCATCGAGTCTTGCACCGAGAACACTTTTTCCAAACATGATTATCTAAGCCCGCAGATTAGTTGATTTCGCACAGTGATCATCGATCTATCACCATCCATCTCATTGCATTGAGTAGTTACTCTTCAAACATGAGATATTCAACAACGAGTGTGTATGTCCGAAGAACTTAGCGTAGTCGAAGAGTCTGTGAAGGCGTTACTCATCAACCTCATGACTAAAAGAGTAATTTTTGAAAGGGTAATTTATGTGGGTGTACAAGTGTCATCGACGAGAGGATTGGAATCCTCCCCATCGACCACTAATGGATTCAGGCCATCCCAAGTCATCACAGAAAAGAGAACCAAGAATAGAGATGACCTAGCAAATGTGAAGCTAATCCTGACCATTTTACTTGACTACATCCTACCCCTAGCTGATGTGGTTAGTCATGATAGTGTACCAAGAGAGTTTGATTACACCATGGTTACTGCATACCTCCCAAAGGGGATACACGCAGTAAAATCACAGCAGGACAAGATCGTAACGTTGAAGTTCAACGACTTAAACCTAGGAAACCGCAAGAACCATAGTATGCTCGCCCCATATAAATACCTGACCAGGACAAAGGGGAAGAAATCGAAAATAATTCCCCAGCCGTGGAAGATGAACCTTGCCCAGTCCACCCTATTGAACGTAATGAAAATCCCACACTTTGGAAGGCATCGGGAGGTTAACACTTGTGTTAATATCCTACTCTCAAGTTACCATGGAAGCTACTTATGGCTAGACCATCATATCATAGCCAATCTAACATTGATCCATAGGATCATCGAATTGAGTATGCAAGGACCCAACGCACAGGACTTCTATCCAGGAAAAGCCAAAGATCGCACATTAGCACAAAATATCAAGGACACATATGACTATGTTGAGAAGGGGACATGAGGCTACAAGGTAGCGAATGGTGCAGTGCACCTAGCATGCCAATTAATTTTAGGAAACCTAGTAAGGAAGAACAGACCCGTGCAGGTCACAGGGTTTGTTGTGGACCTCGTTGGGAAATGTGTGGAAGGCCTACATATGAACTAGGCGAAGTACCTAGTTAATTAGCTGGAATTAGACTGTCGTGAAGCACAGGATCAGGGCTACGAGTTCCACTTTAGCTGGCTCCTAATCCTCATAGCGTTTGTTTCTTGGGATATGCCGGAAGGTGTGACCTTTCTGGACATTGAGTCATTCAAGACACTTGCTACAAAGTTCACCACACTCTGGTACTTGAGTGATATGGGAAAGTAGTGGGAGTCAAACACAATATTTCACACATACTATCTCTAGTTGAAGAGGTCCATCGAAGATGAACCTCGCATGACGTTGAACACTCTACAGAGGTTCTGACCCCTCATGAAGTTTCACGTAGATCGACACTTCATCTATATTACTACATGAGCAGATGAGCATAAGGAGGTGCTTCATTCGTACTACAAGATCATAGAAGCGGACATCTAGGAGATAACTAAGGACTGGTTAGTCGACCTCCTTATCCCCACTGACCCTGCAGAGATGTCTGACCCTAAACTTGATAGATCGAAGGCCGCTCACAAAGAACATAACATACCCAGAACCAGCTAAAAGAAGAAGACCGAAGAAGTCCAAGACTTAAGAAGCGCCTCAGAAAAAACTGCTTCAATATCACCTGACCAAGGGGGTGATGACGAAGTAGAAGAGATAAATGGCAAAGACGATGAGAAGAAATAACACTTCTTAGAGATGAGACTGATCCCTTGAAGAAGAGGAAGGTTTCTCCCCCGAAACCCTCCTCCCGAAAGAAATCCAGAGCCACCTTGACCAAGATGCAGGCTTTGCTCACTATCAATGATTTTGACTTCATCATCGCAGCTATAAACGATGCCTCGCAGGAGATATTGTAGTAATAAGAAGCCAAGCAGGAGGAGATGTACAACATAATAGAGGTTGAACTCCGAGGGGTACAGCAGGCCCTTCAGTCCGGTCACGCAGTGTCCACTGAGCCCCCACTATCGGGAGAACCAGAGTTGGGAGATGAGCCAACCCAACTCCGTCGACTAGATGATGCAACTGAAGCTCACCTTCATCACGCACAAGAAGAAATAGAACAAGCCACCCAGGCCTTAAAGCAAGTGCAAGAAGTACTCATATAACAACGTTGAGTTGTAGAGTAGGAGAAGGTTGCTCTCCAAACAAAGTTTATAGAGGAGAAAGCACAAATTCAACAAGAAAAAGAACAGTTGCTCGTAGAGCAAATTGAAGTGAAAGAAGCAGTCTACAGAGCACTCTTCTCTGTGATAGACTTAGAGCCAAAGGAAGAATACCGAGTCGAGAATCAAGTAGAGCAACTCGCGGAAGCTATCCAACAGATACAACAAAGAATAGAAGACTTAGAGCTACGCACAGTGCCAAGCACCTCGCAAGATGTAATGGATCAAAGAGAAGCAATTGCTTGAAGCGCAGTTGAATGAATCAAGGCCCTTGCCATGGAATGTAAACAAATAAGTAATCGTAGTGCCCATACTTATGAGCGACTCACTAAGAATCCAAAACTGAAGGCACTGGCATCACAAATCCAGGAGGCGAAGCAACAAGGAGAAACAATATAGGCATAGTTGAAGCCCCTGTCAGTTGTTGAAAGGATGAAGCGATCCCAAGAGCAGCGCACTGCCCAAAAGTAGGTACACACCATTCAGAGAATATTCATGGAGGTAACTCAGAAGCTCCAACCTATATAGGATGAGTCTTGCCAACTATTCGTAGACATCAAAGGTCGAGGAGAAGAACTAGAGAAAGTCGTCACTGCAGTTGAACAATGCCTAAAGGGACCTATCAATGAAGAAGTCATCCAAGAGTTCGTTGAACAGGAGGCCATGTAACAGCAACAAGTTAAAGAAGCTCGAGCCAAGATCGAGGATTTTGAAGTAGAGCTACCCAGATCAAAGTGACTCGGGATGAGTCACAAGTGAGTGTTGGGGACTTGTTGGCCCTTGACCAACTTTTGAGGATCCTTGGTCATGTTTGACCTAATTTTGGGACTTCGATAGGCTGTCAAAGGAGGAGCGCAATATGAAGTGGAGATCATGGAATTTCGGCCCCTTTTTAGGGATTTTTGGGTTTTAGACTTATGTAACAGGTATGGGAATTTTGGCCCATGGTTTTACCCATGATTAGGCCTATTTTGTAATGTATAAATAAGTATCTAGGCAATCTAAGAAGAGTCCAATGTGCTAAGTGAAAATCTTGATCTATGTGATCGAAGAGTTGTAAGTTGTGCTAAGTGTAAGTAACAATTGTAAGTTCTTTGTGCACAGACTGTTTAAGGCTCTGTGCCTAGATATACTCGGGGAAGGAGGATCTGGTGGAGTGAGTGCAGATCTCTTGTCCTATGCGAAGTAGGGTTTTGATGCTTGGTGCATGTAAGAAGCTTGACTGAAGATAATACAAAGAAGAAGAGTTGGTGGACGTAGCCCTAGGGAGGGGGTGAACCATGTACATGTTGTGTTGCTATGCTTTATGTGATGTATTGATGTGTTTATGTTTTTACTTTCTCAGTTCTTTGATATAGATGAATGATAGATATATCTATTGATTCTAGGTTCTTAATAATATGGATGAATGTTAGATCTGACCTATGTGGATGTGCTTAGTGATTCACTATAGTATATCTGGTTGAATACTGTGATGTTCTGTAATTAGGGTTTTATCTGTGAAGTAGATATTGGTTTAATACTGATGAACAATAACTGCTAAGTGCTCTGTTAAGGTGTTACAATCATAGATCTGTGTCCCAGCTAAGGTTGCAGACACTGGAATCCTGCAACCACCCTTGCATGTACCTCGGGTGAGACTTCATATGCTTCGAAGGTGTTGCCAAAAGGGTCGGTAGTTAGGGTTTTGTTGGTGCATTGTTGTAGCGTTCAACCCTGGGTCTTCCCCTATGCCAACATCTATCTTTTGGTCATTTAAATCTTGGTATGTTCCTAGTCTCTTTATTGTGGGATTCTAACCTAAAAAAGGATGCTTTATATTTTCCTTTGTTGATTTTGGTAGTGATATTATGATTTTTGGGCCTAGGGTTTGGGATAGTGTATTCCTAAGTGTTACAAGGGTGTGTTCTAGTAAGGAGATACCATACCAAAGAAAGTTTCCAGTTGATTCTAGTTGCATTTTTGGATAAGGGGTAGAAGTGCTTATAGATTACAAAGGAAGGGGAGAAGGATGGGTTGGTGAAATGTATACACAATAATTTATAGATACATAGGGGGCATGTGATGTTTTAAGGAAACAAAAAAGTTTATTAATAAAAGGTTTTCCACGGTTAAGGTCATTCCAAGTGAGGATGTAAAAAAGACTGAGGTTGTGGGGATGGAAACACAAATACTGGTGGGGATATTTCTTAGTTGAAGGTGATGAGATGAAATAATTAAAAGGTGGTTTAAGGCCATATGGGATTCATGTATTGGATATGAACCAAAGAAATATATCCTTTCCAAAGGCTGGTTAGGGTTTCATCTTCAGTCAACAAAATATGTTGATTTGATTATGGCTTCTTCTTGGAAATGGGATTCTACACCTCTTTTCTTGAAGAGATGGACACCAACTTTTGATTCTCAGTCTGAAAGAATTGATGATATACTTTTTTGGGTGAATCTACCAAGGATTTCAATGTATTTTGGTCTTTTGAGGTATTTAAAGAAATAAGGAATTCTCTTGGGAAGTTTGTAGAGGTGGATTTAAGTTTCACTGTATATGGTAATTTTTCAACTACAAAGACTTTGGTTGGCCTTTACCTAAGAAATGGTTTAGGTAAATATATTATCCTTCATGAGGGGGATTTAACTTTTCTCAACCTTTGGATTACAATGTTATTCCTTTAAAATGTTTTCAATGTTATAAAATATGTCACATTGTTGTTGATTGTGATTTTCCATGTATTAAGAAGACCAAGGAATGTAAGGACAAGAAAATGAAGGATGTGACAAGACAATCCTAGACTTAATTAGGTGGATTAGGGAAGGTTCAGGAAGAGTTCATTAATTCAAGGTATGAAATGAAGGAATATGGTGATTCTCTTATTTAGATGGATTCAATCAGTCAATTCGATGGATGTGCTCCTACAATAGATGAGCCAAAGGAATTGACATTTCAAGGTGGGCATAGTTAAAAGGATGGGATGGCCAAGTCTTTGGGGTCACAACTAGAGAACTATAGTATGCCAATATTTGACCTTGTCCCTTTAAATATGTCTTTTACATTAGATAATGGATTGGATTTGTGGTTATGAACAAGATGGGACTTTAACACCCCTAGTCTGATAGGTAGGGACTCCCCTTCTTTAAAAGGGTTGGGGGTGGGTAACCCACTCATAACTCCATACTCTCTCCATTTGAATCTGGGGATAAGGTTGGAATAGATATTAGATATTTTAATTTTGACTCAAGATTCTTATTTTGGGGAAGGATTGCCTTTAAAAGGAGGAATTTTGGAGTAGTCAATGCTCCAAGGTATAACCTTCCGAGGAAAAAACATGTAATAAGGATTGATGGCAGTGAAATAGAAGGGGGGATAGATTTGAATAGAGGAAAGGAAGGGAAGGGTCAATGTCAGGGTAATAAATATTTTATGTCTAAAGATCAAACAAAGGTGGTTAACAAATTATTGATGGGAAAACTAGCTTCCATTATAGGGGTTCCTAGATAGTTTGACACCCTGACAGAAATGAAGACATGATTTTCCTATCCCTAAATTATAGAGGTTTAGGAAGTTCCTAAAAAAAACTTGCTTTAAGGTGTTAAGTGGAATTCAATAGACCTGATATTATTATGCTTCAAGAAACAATGGGGGATAATGGGAAAATTGTAGTGGATTGAGTAAATTCCTTTGTGGGTGGAAGTTTTCCTATGTTAATGCAAAGGGTAAATTTGGTGGTGGAATTACTAGGTGGAATTCAATTTCATCTATGTGCACTAATTCGTTTTTTACTTATTCATGTCTTGGGATTGTACTTTACTCTTAGGAGATGGACAAGGAGCTCATATTTCTTAACATATATTGTCTCTATCAAAATATGGTAATCTAATGGGAGAATATTTTCAATATGAATATCATATCTCAAGGAAATATCATTATTGGTGGTGATATAAATTTATCCTTGGGAAGTGATTAGATATTGGGAAATGTTTCTCAAGTAGATACTTTGATTGATTGTTTTATACAAAGGCTTGATGCACATGGTTTGTTTTATGTTGGACTACTTAAGTTCAATCCAACTTGGACGAATAAGAGGGTTGGGGATGATAGGATCGTGAAAAGACTAGATAGATCTATTTTATTAGATGGTTTTTTATATGATATATTGAGGATATGGAAATGGGTAGGGATGGGGGGATTTTGACCATTTTCTAATATTTTCATGAACGTCCAAAAATGGCAAAAATACCCCATTCCCTTTAAGTATAATCCTTCCTAGATTGAGGATGAAGGATTTGTGAAGATGGTGAAGGATAATTGGTGGTATTTTTATGGAAATAAAAGGGAATTGGCTACCATTTAATTCTCAAGAAATTTAAAGAGGATTAAGAAGATGGATGTAGGAAGGGTGCATTAGAAAAAACCGAAATATTCATAGGAATTGATGCAGTTGAAGACTAAATTAGAGGAGTTATACAATTATGAGGTACCAAGGTTTCCATCAGATGATTTTAAACTAGAGGTTTATAGGATGGAAAAAGAAGAAGAAATATTCTAGAAGACAGAGAGACTATATGGATACTTAAAAGTATAGCTCTTTAGCTTGCAAAGGGTAGAAAAAACATAAGATTTTTCATCAATATGAAAGACATAGGAAAAATGTAAACAATATTTAGAAATGTATAATATATTTATGGATAAAAACTATGTACATGGTTTCCGAAAAGTCCAAAATTTTGAGTGGACACTCCACCCATCATCAGGGACAACCAAAATCTCAAATGTAGGAAACGAGTGCCAAGGTTTTGTATTTAAATATTTGGATAGGAAGGTGATTGTTGAGTAATAATTAGGTAAAGAATTAAAAGCAAAGTCAAATTGATCATTGATATTAAATAACTGAGTTGACGTGGCCTTTGAGATTAATTAAAAGTGAAAATTAATTAATGGAGAAAATGAACATACCAAGAGACCAAATTAGTCATTAAGAATGAAAAGTATTAAAAAGGTTGGAAATGAATTAATATTAATATTAATAATATCATATATAGTGAAGTAATGGCGTGTTTGGATTCCTCATAATAAGGAAGAAAATGTTGTTGGCGAAGATTAGCAATTAGTATTGGAAGATAATAATGATATGATAAAAATATTATTTAATAATATAATATAATAATGTAATATAATCTAATAATGATAGTAATGAAGATAAGGTGATGTTGTAGATTACTATTTAATGAAAGATGATAATATTGGTAAGATAATACCATATTATAATATATTAATATAATATAATTTAATAATTAAATTGAAAATGATGTAAAATGAATAAATGTGAATAAACCTAGAACAACCAAAGAGAAAAGATAAGGATTCGAATAAATGTGAATAAACCTAGAGCAACCAAAGAGAAAAGATAAGGATTCCCCGTGATGAGTGAAATGAGACTGAAATAATCCAAGAGAATGTAGAAAGAAAAGCAATGAATAAATAAAGGTGTAAGCGAGGAAGGGGAGAATGGAGGATAGTGTGAGGAAATGAAAACCCACACAGAATCCTAATGATCAAGGTGGTGAATTGTGGGTTTCCAAGATTGGATAATTTTGTAGCCATCTTTGTGATTAAAATTATTAGGACATTTTTCTATTTCGAGAGCTTCTTGAATGATCTAAGTGGTTTTTTACGGGGATAAGGCTAGAATTTTAGTTTGGTCAAAGAATATGAGGTACTTGGATTTGAAGGAGTGTTCAAGAATAACATCTTTGAGATTCTGCTGTGGGCTGCACTTATATTATTTTGAGATTGGATTTGAAGGATCTATCAGTTTGACGTACATAAGATTTTCCATAGGAGTAATGGATTTGGTAAACTCTTGAGCCCAACATCGGGTCAAATTTGTCTTTAGTTCCAAACATTTTTGCTGGTTTTGTATGGTTTGAACAAAGTTCTAATATTCTTCTTAGCCAAGAGAGTTTTGAACGTGATCAGCTGGTTCCTTGGATGCAAAAGTGTGGAGATGAGAGCATGAGGAGGGGAGGGGGATGAGGTTAAATTTGGTTTAGGTTTATTAGCAGAGTGAAAATATTGGTTGATCTAGGAAAGAGAGTAACCATTTGATAGGAGGGCCTTGGTTAGGGGTGGATTTTTCTTCAAAGGAGGAATTCAAGCAGCTATGTGGAGGGAACGAGTAATCAAGTTTTTAAGGAAGATGGATTTTTGGGCTAGATAGTGGTGGGAAATAGCATTAAGGTATGTATTAGTGTGGGTCTTATTTCTATAAACTTAGTGAGTAAGGGATCCATGAGGGAAGCTGGAGAAACAAGAACCTCCAAAAAGGGGATGGAGTTGTCCTTTTGGGTTTGCATAGTGAATTGGATGTGAGGGGAAAGGCTATTAAGATGGTTTAAAAAGGAAGTAAGGTTGGAGTGGCCACGAGGCCAAATAAAAAAAGTGTCATATACAAACCTAAACCAACATTTGGGTTTGAGATGGAACTTGTTTAAGGCTAATGTTTCAAAATGTTCCATGAATAGGTTGGAAACAACATGAGATAAAGATGACCCCACAGATGTGCCTTCGTTTTGTTCATAGCAGACCCATTTGAAGGTGAAGAAGAAGGTGGAGGATAGACCAATTTCAATAAGGTTTAAGTTTTCGAGATCAACGATTTTGGAGATCAGGGTGAGGGATTCAGAAACAAGGATTTTGGTAAATAAGGAAACAACATCAAAGATTGAAAATAATTTCTTGGTCATCAAGGTGAAGATTTCGATTTTTATGAATGAAATCAATGGAGTCTTTAATAAAAGAGGAAGTTCCGCTGTGAAATGATTGAATATTTTCAAAGAATGTATCAGGAAAGGGCATGAGTGGGGGCTTCAATGGAGATTAATATAGGTCGGAGAGGGATGTATTTTATGTATTTTAGTTTGTCCATATATCCAAAGGTTTTGGAGTTGTGAAGAGTTAGACTCTTTTGGATGTTAGGATCGATGGAGGAATATTTTATGGCTTTGGTGACCATGTTGGTGATCTAGATGGATATCTATACACCCATCTATTCCAATGGCTCAAGGAAAGTTTTCCATTTTGGCATTTTTATAGTTTTCGAGTCCCAAAATTTCAGGGCCATTTTGAGGTCCTAAACTGTCTATTTTTGGAATTTTTGGGGAAAGTGATTTGTTTTGAAGACCTTTGACCCCCAAAAGAAGTTGTACTTCTCATATATACCTTTTGATGAGGTATAGAACACCCTAAATAGATATTGTATGCAAAGTTACGCTTCATCGGTTGATAACAATCCACCCCATCAAGGTCTCAAGTAAACCTTTAAACTCTACATCTTAATGGGTTAGGGAACTTGGCTAATTTCATTATGTTAAAAGGGCCTTTGAGCCTCATTGTAAGCATCATCATATCCCATGAATGAGCATAGTCGCCACATCCTTCTCATAGATAAGACGCCACCATTCTAATGGGTTCATTCAATTTCTATATTTTATAGTTCCAGTAAATTTTCCCCATTAATAGAAATTGTGTATTATTGTATCTCCATGTTTATTGTTATAACTTGTTATATATCCATGACATATTATCTCTTCTGTAATATCTCCGCATATTTTTTGTTATATCTTCCCATTCCTCGCTCAAAATAATATGGATTAGTGGTATCGTAGCGTTCTGCTCCTTGTCCTTTTTTAGCTGATGTCCCCACGGTAAGTAATGAAAGTATAGAAAGTTGGATCTCAATATTGTATTTCTTGAGGAATATCTCTCTCGCGTGCTGAAGAAACCCTCTATGGATGAATACAAGAGAAATGACAGAGTAGAAGATTATATATTAATTCATTTTATCGAGCAAGCTCTGACGGACAAAGGGATGAAATGATGGACATTTTTTCCCAAATCCTTCAAAAAATTCTAATAGCAGACACGACATCTTCAAAAATTAACCATTTTGGAGTTGTGACATCCTTCAAGGTACAAGTTAATTTTGGATATTCCTGTATTTGAAGGTTAGATTGATGATGCTCTAGAAAATGGTTAAATCTGCTAGAAGGTTATTTACTTGTGCACAATTTCTCTGAAATGAAAAACATTTAATTCCTTCTCTCTCCCTATGGTTGTTCCCATGTCAAAACATTGGTGGGAAACTTACTGTGAGAAAATTTCCACAGAGGATTCCGGAATGTTCGAGTTTGAAACCCACTTTGGAATCTTTCATAGATATCATTAAGGAATAGTACTACCCCATATTGGAAACTATGAAGACCAAGACATGAGAGATGGACTCATGGTTGTGTCAAGAGAGGGGCCAATTAGTGCCAAAGTTTTCCAATACCTTCAATACATTACATCTTCAAGTTGGGTATCAAATATTATGAGTGGAATTTGGTTATGAAATACAATGGGGCTCTTCTACGTGTACATTCAAAACCAAAATGGAGTTTATGGATATCTCATCATTGGGAGATGCTTAATGATAAGTTGTCAAAATCAAGAATAAATTTAAGCAAATTGCATCAAACAGGAGTTTGGGTCTGAAAATATGTAACAACTAAAGTATGGTACATGGCCCTTAACAAACTGCATCTTCGCAAAACATTCCAAACCAATGAAAAGAAGGGTAATGGAAATATGAAGGACACTAGAAAGTGGTGCGATTTCCACAACAAAATCCCCTAGCACAACACTAATGAATGTCACCAAAAACAATCATTGGTGGATGAGATCAAATAAAAATATCTGAACCATCACTACAACATAACATGCAATTAGTGCCTAAAATAGTGCCAAAATTTAGTGTATTTTACCCATGAATCAGACACCTTTTCTAGCACAAAACTAGGCACAATATGGAATTTTTATAATTGCACCAAATTTTAGCTTCATATTTAGCATCGTGAAAAAATAATGTCGTAAGAATAGCTACGTGAATAACACCTCATGTTTAGCACTAGCATTAGCACCGTGAATAGCCGTGTGGATTAGCACCAAAAATTAGTACCGTGTTAAGTCACGCAGTGAATAGCAACTGTAGTGCCAAGTGTTACTTCCATTTTTTCTTCTAATATTCCTTCCAATTTCGCTTCCATTTTGGCTTCATGTTTGGCTTCCAGTTTTACGCTCAGCTTTTCTTCCATATGGATTCAAATTTTCCATTTTGGCTCCAGGGAATAGCAAAGCAGGTTTAGTGCCAGGTGTTGCTTCCATTTTTCTCTTCTCCTGACATTCTTCCATTTTTCTTCCATTTATGCCTTTGATATGGCTTCCACCTTGCTTCCATTTTGGCTTCTTGGATTTGCCTCCATTTTAAGTATATTCCTAGTTTTTCTTCCTTTTTTTCTCTTTCCGGTTTCGCCACTGAAGCCTTTGCTTCCTGTGGCTTCCAATCTGGATTCCATTGTTGCTTCCTTTCTTTCTTCCAAAATGCTTATTGTTTTTCTTACAATTATTAACTTAATATGTTTTATTTCACCTCTAATTAGTTAACATATCATGTCTTTTAAAATAAATTATATTATTATATAGTTTTCAGTATAAATGCATTTGAAATATTTTATAGGATAACATTTATAAATAATTTTTTTAGGGAAATGAACATTCATACAAATTAACAACATCATTATACTTATTAAATTTCCATCAAACAGAATCTACAACATCCAGTATATATAATATTACAAGATAATTATTATAACATTATCATCAAGCTATTTAAATTAAAACAAGTGAGTCGAATATCTATAATTTAAGTGAATATGACAACATACATCTATCATGAGTAGTAAATCAAAACCATCATATGCAATGAATGTGCATCCAAAAAATCATCAACCACTTTCACTATATAAAAATTGATTCCAGGCCTAATATTGATAAGATCATCATCGACATATAACTAAAAAAGTGGAAACTCCAATATATATGTTAGTATATCAATATCATCTGAAAATGATACATGTCCAACAATCGATATAAGTCAAAATGATACATCATGTACAAAAGATATAAATAAAAATGAGATAAATTATGTAAGACAAAATGATACAAGTCAATATGATATGTCAGGTCTAATATAAGTCAAATATGAAATATGTCACAAATGATAATCCCAATAATACGTACTAGAGGCCATGAAAATGAGTTGCTATAGATAGTAACCATGAAAGAGAGGCTTATAAAAAATATATCAAAAAATGATCCATGATGCAATATTTATATGATCAAGAATGTCATTGGTTGCTACCAACAACTACCTCAACATCATCATCACTATCAGATTCATGATCATCATGATTTTCATCATCACCATCATCGTGATCAAAGAATGAGCATTAAGAATAATCCGAGTATCATCTGTATATGTGTCATCATGAGCATCATCTTCCATCTCATCATTGGACCCAACATCATGATCTGGATCTATTTGTTGAGGATGATTTGGATATTATGGAAGATCCTTGTTCTGCAAAAACAAACATTTAGAATAAAAGGTTATTATTTATTTCATGAAATAATTAATTCATCTATTATATATCTAATATTACAACATGTCAAATGAAATTATAATCATATTACATCATACCAAACTACACATATGATAATAAAATATCAAATAAGTTACAGCTAAGATGTCATTCCAATGATTTAAAACATTCAACAATTCTAATAAACATTAGTAAATATCATAAAAAAATGATATTCCTATCCTTTCCTTGGCATGCCATTCCTTGCATTGGCATGTCCTGCCTTGACATGTCGTGCCTTACCTTGCCATGACATTCCATGCCTAGCCTTTCCATGCCTTGCCTTGACAATACATTCCTTGCCTTGACATATCTTGCATTTTCTTGACATGCCATGCCTTTCCTTGCCTTGACATGCCATGCCTTGCCTTTCCATGCCACGCCTTTCCTTGACAGCCATGCCTTTCCTTGTCATCCCTTAATTCCTTACATTGAAATACCTTTCCTTGACATGCCTTGTATTGAATTGACATGATCATAAAAAATGATATGCCTAGCCTTGCCTTGACATGCCATGTCTTGTGTTATAACTAAAAGTCACACTTTGACTGCTAAAGTGTAATCTCAACACCCATTAGTAGGTTTTAAAAATAAATTTTTATGATGATGTCAAATGGATCAAAACTAAGTAAAAAAAACGAAAATCACAGAAGGTTCCAGGAAAGATGTATCAACAAATGAGGTATTGGGTAACTTAGATCATGGTTTTAAAGAGTAAAATGAATAGATGGAAGACTTTAGTGAAAAAATGAAAATGTCTACTATTCACATCAGGAAATACTAGCAGACATGTGAGGAAAACATTTTGACATAATAACTTCTTGAATCAAAAGATAAACTCTGATAAAATTATAGCAGCATCACAACAAAACCGTCATTGTAATACATATACAATAAATCAAATGAATCATTCAAATGATAGTAGAATCAGAGTAAGATAGAAATAAGATAATGGAAAAGGAACTGATTTCTATTAATAAAAAATTCTCAGGTCTAATACACAAAATCCAGAGATGGCTCTGTAAATTCACAATTTCAAAAGTATGAGTCTCATTACAATCCTTTGAACCCTTAAATAATTTTAAATGTCTATCTTATATCTTAGGTTGTCAATGACATATTTACAATTTGAATTCCCCTTCTAGCATAGGATTCCCACACCTGAAGGTGGATTAACTACAATTGTTCAACAAAAAGTAACAAACTACTAAAAACTAGGCTAATGGTGGTAACCTCCTAAATCATCTTAAATGTGCTTGATGATGTGTACTTTGATCACATATCCCTTTGTTAGGTGTCCCTCCAGCCATCAAATTACCTTCCAAAAACCTCCAGATCAAGAGTTCTCATCACAGTTCGCAACGCCAGGCGTTGTGAACTCTCTTGTAGCTTCTCTTTCCATTTGAAGACGTATCAAAAACACTCCAAAACTATCCCAAGTATCATCAACTGCTATAATAACATATGGTAGTGATATAATACATAATAAGGCTAACACATCCTCAATTGAACTCTGATTTATCAAACATGACTCTCTTCAAATTTGAAAAATACAAAAGTAAGAAACTATCAAAAATTGGTATGAGTCAAGGTATTCATATTCTTCACTTTCTAACTCTAGAGATCCTCCTGGTGGCAGATTTAGCTAATATATCCAAATTCTTCTTGGACATATCCTCTATGAAAGGTTGTATCTCCATATTTAGCCCTCTGATCTAACTCTGGTAGCTGGCTATGTTCTATATGTACAAGTTCCTAAGTTTCCTGTGGAGAGGTCGAAACCTTTTAGCTATAAATTTATCCTTGTCAAGAGTTCCACAATACATTTCCATAAGTTAATTTAGCTTCTTATTTTCAACCAACTCCTCCCTTTTTAGTTTAGCAATTTCAGTCCTTGCCTCTTTAAGTTGTCTATTTAGCCTCTTAAAGGTAGGATTTTATGGAGGAGTAATTATGTCTATAATTTCAATGGGCTCCTTAATAGGTACACTTTGACCCTTTCTTTGTATGGGGGCTCCCACTGTAGCTTTCTTCACAATGATTTCTTGTTTTTTTATGCTCTAGTAATAGGTCTCTTAGCCTTGACCTTGTCTACAACAAGTGGTGAAGAGAACAACAACTTTCTTCCTCTCAAACCTATGGATCTAGTTGAAGGAGTCTCTACTGGTCTGGAAGCTGGCAAAGGTGAAACCTCTCTTTGTGGCGACTGCAAAGATCCTCCTTCCTCTTCGTGTTCCTTTGTTTTTTTACCATTTTTTATAGACCCAATTCTCTTCATTTTCTTATTCATCCCCAACTATACAATCTTGTCAACCTGTAGAGGGATTTGTACCTTATATTGTGGGGTAGGAGCAATGTTAAGCTAAAAAATTGAAGAAGTAATGAATTCTTCCCATTCCATGTTTTTCTTTTTTAATTCATCCATTACCATCATCTTTATCAGTCCTGAATGGAAAAAAATTGTATTAACTGCCTTAGATTTAGCCTGAACCCTGTGAGACATTTTTCCAATACTTTTGAACAAGTAGAAAGGAAGATTCATAGCATCTTTTCCTGTGAAGTGTAGTAGTAGCCTTATGTGGTATTGATAGATCATGTTAAATATCCCTTCACAGGTAAAGTATATGTGAATTATCTTCATCATTTTATCAAAACCCTCCAACATATGGTTTATGGGCACACCCTTTGAAAAATTGTTTTCTTGGTATTCTGGTTTGAGGAACTCCCTTGAAAAGGCAACATTTAGGGTCATAGCCTTGAACCATCTCTCCCCAGTACTAGTTATCTTAGTGACTGCTAATATGGTCATCTCAGATACCTCAAATTCTAGTATCCCAACCTTGGTCTTGGTTCCATGAAAGTTCGGTGTGAATTATTTAGCCACCTCTGCATTTTTTGACAGAAATTAATACAGCCCACTCTTTGGAATACCTCCCTAATCGTGGATTCCTCAACAAATAGTTACATATCATAAGTATTTGTCCTCACAATGTTCCCTCCTTTGTGAACCTTATTTTGTTGATTATTCATCAGTACTAGCTAGGAAGGATTTTTCATAGTACTGAATAATTACCCACAGGTGAAAACAGAGAAGCGGGGGAAATGACCACTGGAAAAAATGAGAAAAGGCCAAACAGAATTTTCATAGTGACATGGCTTATAAGTAAGATTCAAATTGGCTAACAATGGGGTTAAATTCATAATCAGATAAAAAAGGAGTGTGAATAGCTGATGAATTGGTGAAAGACTACTTTGCAAAGGATGTTGGAATAGAGAGTTTGCAACGTTGGATAATTGCACATAGTTCACAGTGCCAAGGAAAGGGTTTGGAAAATCTTTGTGGGATGAGAAATGAAAAGGCCAAGGATTAATAGATGAGGTAACCCAAGCCTAGGGATTCTTATGGCTTCAAGGGATAAGATACAGAGTGCAAGGAGAGGGTTCTAGAGCTTATTTACAGATCGGTGAGATAGTTCGTAACACCATCCATCAGTTTGCAATGCCACAAAGAGGAACAACCAATAACCCCTTTCCAGACCTTAAAACAAGGTAGAAAATCTCAAAGAGTACTTGGTAGCCTGGATTTGAAGGCTGATATCTTTAGATTTGCAGAGGAGAGCCTTCAAGTGGTCTAACTACCAACTCATCCCCTTCATCCAGTTCATAGCGAAATGGGTAGCACCTGTCTATAACACTAGTTTGCAACACCAATATGGAGGATGTTTTGCATGCTTGGAGAAAATGGTTAAAAAATTCATAACAATAATCCTTGTATGTTGATTTAAAAATCAACTCTAAAATGAAGGAGATCTCCAATTGACATGACCCTTTAAGAGAAATGATGACTATAAATGCAATATTTACTTTGAAGGCGCTGTGAACTCTCCTAGTGAGTTGGCAACGTACAAATTAGACTAGATTTGACATTTTAACGAGGAAAGTGACAAGAGTATGGGTGAGCATACAACATGGAGAAAGTGACATGTCAGGGTAATGATGATGAATTTTTAAAATATTTGACTCAATGACTCTTCAAACCAAAACCAAACTAATCATAATTTATTCATACCAAAAAAATGAAAAATGGCTATGGGAAAGGGACATAAAACCTATAACCTAAGGTAAAACTATGAATCAAAATAAAACTAAATATTTTATTGACCCTTGAAAATCTATGTGATAACATGTTGCATTGGCATGCCTTGTCTTGACATGTCATGCCTTGCTTTGCCCTGATATTCCATGCCTTGGCTTGACATTCCATGCCTAGCCTTACCATGCCTTGCCTTGACAAGCCATGCCTTTCCATGACATGTATTTCCTTTCCTTGTCATGATTTGTCATGCGTTACCATGCATTACCATGACTTTCCTTGCAATGCCTTTCCTTGCCATGCATTCCCTTTCCTTGCATTCTCGTTCCTTGCCTTGACATTCCATGACTTTCCTTGACATTCCTTTCCATGCCTTTCCTTGCCATTTGTTTCCCTGACATGCCTTTCCTTTCCTTAGCATGACTTTTATTGCCTTGTCTTTCCATTCCTTTCCCTAACATGCCTTACCTTGAATTAACATGCATTTCCTTGACAAACCTTTCCTTGCATTGACATTCCATGTATTCCATTGACATGTCTTTCCTTGACATTCCATGAATTCCATTGGCATGCCTTTCCTTGAAATGCCATGCCTTGCCTTGCCTTGACATGCCATGCCTATCCTGGCCATGCCTTGAATTGACAAGCCATGCCTTGCCTTGACATGTCTTTCCTTGCCTTCCCATGCATCACTGACATGTCTTGCCTTGCATTGACAGACCTTTCCTTTCCTTTCCTTGACATTTATTTCCATGGCTTTCCTTGACATGTCATTATATGGCTTTCCTTGACATGCCATGCCTAGCCTGGCCATGTCTTTCCTTGAAAAAACATGCCTTGGCTTGACATCTCTTGCCTTGAATTGTTATGCCTTTCCTTGACAAGTCATGCCTTGCCTTGACAATCCATTTCTTGCCTTGACATGTCTTACCTTGCCTTGACATGCCATGATTTTGCATGCATTGTCATGCCTTGGCATGACTTGCCTTGCAATGTCTTTCCTTTCCATGCATTCCCTTGTCTTGGCATGCCATGCCTTGCCTTGACACTCCTTCCATTTCCTTGCCTTTCCTTGTCATGCCTTTCCCTAACATGCATTTCCTTGCCTTGACATGCCTTGCCTTGACATACCTTGCCTTGCATTGACATGCCTTGCCTTGACATGCCTTGCCTTGACATGCCTTTCCTTGAAATACATTAAGAGGTATGGGGAGCAAAGGACTTGCCAACCTCTACATAGCTAAAGAGAGGGCCTCTACATATAGACTAAAAAAACAAGGTAGAATTATACTTTGTAGGTGACATGGCCACCTAGGGTGTTGACATGTATACACTTTGACCAATCATAGGTTCCTATTACAATCATATATTCCTCCTCTTTACTCAATGTATTTTAGACTCGCAATTCATCTTTATAGTTGGATTTATTTTCTATAGGTTATAAAGACTATAATTTCTAATAGTCTATCCATATTTTGAACAACAATTGGGAAAATAATAGGTAACACATAATATAAATCATAGTTTATTAAAAGTAATAACTCTAAAATTTCTTTAGGTATTTTTTCTTTTAGTAGTGCCAGAAAAATACTAGAGCTCCAAGGCTAGTAAAATAATGTTCTTTTTCCTAAAGAAAATGTTGGAGATAAAAATCCCATTTCAAATAATAAGTGTGAGAAGATATTCAGTAATACATATTATTATTTTTATTACCTCGATTATGGAACCACTAACCATTGACAATTGAGTAAAACTAGAAAATTAGTACCAAGATTTAGTTTTCTTTGTAAAAATAAAATATTTCTATATTTAGTGGATAATAAGATTAATAATATTAATAGAACCTCCAAATTTATCATGGTCAAGAGATAAATGCATGAAACAAAAGGTTATGACTATATTAGGAAGGGAAATGGTTTGTATAAGGTAAGTTAGTAAAATAGACAATACAACTTTGTATAAGGCAAGCAGGAAAAACAAATATTATGAATGCCTCTTTGAAGGAGGTATAGATATTGAGATTTATAACTATGTTGAATATAAGGTATGTATTAAATAACAACTTTCCAAACATATATCCAATTTGATTGGTATTACCCTCATAGCCATATTTATATAATTTCTTTGCAAGGACATTGAGAACTTGTTCTACAACCTCTTGGATTGCAATAACATTGATTTTCTCCATATGATATTCAAATTTGAATTGAAAAGTGTACCTCTATTAACATTCAAAACTATTTGATTACACCTCAAGCAATTTCAGATGCTATCCTCAACTAAGGTCAATTTGTTTTTGAAAGTTCTAGCTTGAAATGTAGGAGGGAAAACAACATATCAACTATTATTTGCATCCATGGAAGAAATAGTTTCCTCAACCAAAACGAGTACAATTTTTGGCCCTAGACCTATCCCTTAAGTGCCAATTTCTTCCAAATTCTTATGACCAAATGGGAAACTACCCAAGGCACCAGTTATAGCAAGGGATGAGAGAAAAGAACTATTCTTGGGCTATTAAACCGCTTTATCAATTTGGCATGCACAACAACCCTATTGGTTTTTCTGCATGCCAATTTGAAATGAATCTAAACACAACACAAGGTGCCTATACTCAGCATGTTGAGGCAAAAATACCTTACAAATTTATGCAACGTAGAGATCCATGTTGATGAAATGCACAAGCCATAGGCCTACAATTTATGGATTAGGTAGGCCAAGGCCCATTCTTATAAAAGAATATCAAATATTTTGAATTCATCAAATTATCATTGAGTTTTCATTCAAAGGATAAGTATCAAGAAAAAACCAATATTTCAAATTCATAGTGAGCTCCCCATTGACTAGTTAGTAGGATCGACATTTTTTATGTTCAAAGGTTCCAATCTACTTATATATTTACAAAACAACCTTTGTACCTCATCCTTTGAAATGCACACCAAACTTCCAAAGGTAGGCATTGTTACCTCTTCTTTCGTTTCAAGTGTTACCAATATGGTGTTGCATATCAACTCAAAATTGTCGATGCTTTCCTATATGTCAAATTACAACTTTCCTTTGACATAGAATTCAAATTTGTTATCCTAGGTGTAAGCCTAGTTGCAAAGGTAGGCATCCCCTTGTCTTAAGTTTCATATTATTTGAATGACAGTTCACCATGAAAAATGTTAGAATCTATGAATCTAATACATAAGTTAGTATCATTCATAGAATTTCCTGATGAGGTGATGGAATCCCTTCTAGGTTAGAAGGATTTTGTTATAGCAAGGGATGAGAGAAAATAACTATTCTTGGGGTATCAAACCACTTTATCAATTTCGCATGCACAACAGCCATAAGGTTGTTGTGCATGCCAATTTGAAATGAATCTAAACACAACATTGTTATAGCCTTAAAATGCCCTACCTATGCATACATGGCATTGGCCTTTCTACATACATAGTTTTCCAAATTACTGTTGAGGATCTCTCTTTAAAAAACCATTTTTTGGAGCATGTGTGTGCCCTACTACACTACTTCCTGCGTACATATGCTAGATGCATGTTATATAGCTTGCGTAAATATGCTAGTTGCATACTAAACAACCTACCTTTATATCCAAAAGTTGCAAAAAATAAAAAATTGCAAGGAATTCGGTGGAGTTTATGGGCTATCAAGGGTTTCCCAACCAATTTACCTATTGTAGCCCGTCCCAAAACCAAATAACCATCTTTTCTTCATATAAAAAGAGGTATTGGGGTCCCATTCCAACATCAATCATTAGAATAGAGAAAATCTACAAAAATACCTTCCCCTTTTAGCCCAAGATTTGCATCCCTTTTTGAGATTTGGCTTCAGCATTCCCCCTCCATCCCTCTCCCTATAAAATCCCTTCCCTACTACCTGAGAAGATTAGTTGATTGTGAGAGGTATTATGGGAATGATGCACTTGGAGCAGTAGTAAGAGGAGCTTGGACTAGGTTCATGGAGCGTCTACCAACGAGAAGGTTGTAACTTTTGTAATCTTCACATTTGAATAAAATAATTATGTTTTTGTCCCAAATATTGTGTTTTTGTTCTTATTTTATTAATGCATTCACATTTGTATCTAAAACCTAACACTGATAAGGAGAGATAGAATATCTTGTAGCTTTGTTGTCTAAATTGTTTATAGGTCAACTTTGGGAGGAGACCAGCAATCCAAGAAACTACAAAGGACAAGGAGGTCTACACCAACCAAAAGGACCTAAGGTACACCCTCTTTGCCTTCTCTTATCTTTTAAGGTCATATTGTTTGGGGTAGTTTAGAAATAGGATTGTCTTTTAAGGGAGATCAATTCTCTACCTATACTCTGACCTAGTATAGTAATAACGGGATTTTCCCTGCTAGCAGAATTAGTGACTCCATTGGGGAATCTCTCTAGAGTCTTAGTGGGATATCTTGGTTAGATTTTATTTTCAGTTTCTTTCCGAGTTTTCTGAGTGTTCTGAGTCAGGTTGGGTCTCTGGTCACCTTCCAGGTGTCTACCAGCTTCCCTTGCCCAAGTTTGTCTGACCAAAATTTTTCTTCTTTTGAAAATATATAGAGGTGTACGCATCATGTTCTCTATACAACATGTGTACATATGCAGTCTGCATTATACATAGCCCTCATACATACATAGGTTGGTTGTGCACAACACGTGCCTCTGTTGTTTTGGAGAATGTTTTAAAATATTTTCCTTTTCCTACAGGAAACTTGTGGTTCCCAATTCTTCCTGAGTTCTAAAAGATTTCATTGTTTGGGGTTGAGACAGTTTGCAGACTCATATTGTTTATGAAATTAAAAAAAAATAAAAAAATCATCTTGTCTCTCTGTGTTTCTTAGCTTTTTTGGCTTATTTTTAACTTGATTTTTTGAGAAAAATGATTTGTATTCTGCAGTTTCTTTTAGCATCTTTTGTTAGTTCTGCTTTGATTCGAGGAAAATATATATATATATATATAAAGCCTACTTTTTATGCTAGTTAGGTCTCTTTCTTTATTTGTATTGCTTTGCATTTTTATTTGAAAAAGAAAAAGAAATTATCATAGTGTTGTGTTTTCTTCTCATCTTGAAAGCATTTCAAAAGAAAAAATAAGAAAGAAAATCCTTTCATTTTCTCTTTTGTTTCACTCGAAAGTTGCATTGTGAATTTTGCATTGAAAGGAGAAAAGATTGCATTTTTGTGTTTGAGGGATTGTTCATGCTTTTTGCTTGAAACTCTTTTTCATTTGTAGAATTAACGTAAATTTTTCTTTTCCAGTGATCTAATCAATTTCATTTTTTGCAAGAGTCTCAAACAACATCAGTTTCACCTTCATTCCTTGAGTAAGAAAATACCCTAAAATGATCACGCTAATCTAAAATATATTAGTAACACTTTTTCTAGGGTTCACCAAT
>SNQJ01S0004597.1:247396-257822 GCA_010110895.2 Picea sitchensis | reverse complement strand
AATAAAATTTATGTACAAATTTAAAATAAAATGTACACATGTACCATTTTAGATTTAGATAAATAAAACAAGTTGTGATTAAATAAAAAATTACATACATACAAAAAGAGTTAAGTCTCTTCCTCCAACATACTTCTTTCCACTAAATATAACTTACACATCTGTAAATATAAAAAACAATAATAAAAAAACAAATAACACATAGTAGCATATATACTTTAACTAAATATTAAATAAACAATAAGAAATAATAACATACCCAACCACAGTTAAACAGATTTAAGATTTTCCCTCACAAAGTTCCAAAACTTCCAAAATAGTTACTCTCCACATTAAGCATACATGATTTAAACAATTTGTAAAATCTTAAAATCTTAAAAATATTTAAAGAGAAAAATCGTGTTCTTGGTAAAAAAAAATTGTGTTCAGAGTTAGATAATAATATGAAAATAAATATAGAACTGTGTATGAAGAAAGTTCACAAATCTCCATATTAAGTCATTCTTCCAATGAAATACTTATCTCCTTGTGGATAAAATCTCAAATCCTTCAGGTGAAATTCTCATCCCAGGTGATCATATTTGATGTTATTTACTCATCAGTAAAATAGTAAGCTCCTCAATAGTAAAATACTTCTCTCCTCTTCTTCAGTGATGATATAATCAAATTTCATAATGCCCTTTCAAATTAAAGGACTCAATAATCTCCATATTAAGCCATTCTTCCGAGAAATTACTTATATCTATGAAAGTTCACAAATGTCCATTTCAAAAACTATTCTTCCATAAAATATGTATATCCTCTTTCTGCGGTGGAATATATGTTCTCATATAATCTTTTGTGTACATGAAGAAAACACAAATCTGGACATATATTAAGTCATTCTTCAAAAACCATTTAAATATTTCATCTTTGGGATGTATTCATATTACATACAATCAAATTCTCTTTAAAATTATGTATGAGCTAGCTCACATATACAATATGTGTGAGCTAGCTCACATATACATATGCATAGCTTATTTGTAAATCTACTTGAATGTTGGTTTTTATGGTTAGTAACCAATTTAGTTAAGAGCTTGACAATACCCTGGAAAGAAGGAATTTACTTCGTTGTATGTAGAAAACACAAATGTCCATAATCTGCCATTCTTGGACAAGAAGGAAAGGAATGCAATCAAAGAAAATTTAGAAACTTCCCCTTTTCTGATGTGGGATAGAGTCTGTTCTTAAATAATCAAATGTTCAAGTTCAAAATTAGGTATTCATCATGATCTAAACTTAAATAAGTTTTAATGTGCCATTTAAGACAATGATAAGCTTCTATATGGGTTATATATATTTCAAAATAATTTATTAAAGTGTTGAATAGGAAAGGCTAAACTAAAAAAATAAGAAAAGAAAAATTTGATAAAAGAAAAAAATATAAGCTTATTGAACATAAGCTTGAAAACTTTTGTATAAAACCCCAAAATAAAAGCAAATTAAAAATCATTAATGTGAAATGAACATACATTTATGAATCATCATGAATGGACGCATCCTTCCCAGGTATGGGTTCTTCCTCCGCTTCCTCTGCAATCCCAATATCCCTCCCAAGCACACTCTCAAGTACTCTCTTCTCCACATTACCCTATATAACACATTTCAAATTTGAAAATTAAATTTAAATTATTTTAACACATGAAATGATACATGTGAACTCCCACCCTCTTCAAACTCTCCCAATGAGAATTGAGACAAGCTTGCCCAAGTAGTACGAGATAGAATAGGGATATGTAAACAACATAACTAAGAATTAAATCTAAGATTCAATGTGTTCACATTTATACAAAATTATAAATGTTGTTGATATTATTCAAAAGATTGGAGATTGAAAAACTAAAGTGCTCATCTGTAGATATTAGAAAAAACATACTTGATTCAACCCATCCAAATTTAAACTTGTGGAATCAAATCCCCTATTTATTAGACATTCATTTAACATATCTTCAAATTGCAATTAATGTCAATAACAACTCAATTATTTCTATAGATACAATGATATGTATCTAAATCTAGAATTAGAAGTAAACTGTCCTAAAATGCATAAAAAAATTATTAACTAGAACACATACCAATCTATTGTTCGGGTCATCATTCTGAATGACCTTCTTCCAAGTATCACGGAATTTTTTTTCATAGTCCTTAATATATTCTACTGACATGGTATCTAACTCCGCATCTATTTTATAAACAAATATGGCCCAAGAATTGGCTTCCTCTTGCTCACATTTCAAGCCAAAATCAACACCATAAAAAATCGACTCCAAATTTTCCCTGATTTCATTCCTAGCCTCTTTTCCAACCTCTGATGGAGCTCGCAACTCTGAATGTGAAGAAAATGCCCTTGTTGGGAGAGATAATAAAGGTCATGGAGGCCTCTGCAATGTCACATTTTGATATGCCCATTTTCGATCATAAGTCTGTCATTTACCAGCCCCATGATAATCGAACGGTAGACTAGTATAATCAGGGTGCATGTCCATGAAAAACTCTACATAAATGTGTCTTGCAAAATAATGTGGAATCTAATAATTCCAAAACAATTTCTCATATGCTGCCAAAAATATCTTATACAGATGTCCTGCAATGTCGGGGTGCTTAAAATATTACACCTTCAACATATTCTTCTTTGGCCCATCTTTTAAATTGAACATCGAAATTGTGTTTTCTTTTGAAACTTTATTTTTTATTGCGTCTCATTTATCAGGGCCCATCACCTCTGACTTTCTCCATCTCATTAGATCGATAAAATTGTCAATGGTTGGCCCCATATTTTGATATGCGTCCATAAAGTTTTTCAATGAACAAAAAACAATCTGCAAGATTTGTTTACTCTCCTAAGGGAGTTCAAAGATATCCAAATCATTTTTCAACATCCTTTTAACACCTAAGCATTTCTCAAGGGTCATTTCTTCAATAATCCATTCTTAGGGAAGTTCATCACCAACATCCGAGGATAGGTGGACATAGGCGTGTAATCTTTTGTTTCTTAATAATGTGACCTCCTAAATCCACCTTTACCCTCTGCACCAACATTAAAATCTTCGTGACACCCACTTTCTATTTCATTGTCATCCCTTACTCTAAACTCATTGTCTACACACACATTCTAAAGTAATTACAACATTTAACTTGACATAAATTTAAATACACAAAAATATAACAAAAATAAACAAAATCAAAGAAAATTACCAAAAATATTCTTTTGTCCTGAGGTATTCCCTACATTCTCAGGTGTAGGAGTATCAATGTGCAACCTATATAACAAGGTTGTATCCATAGCACTTTCTTGAGCACATTCTAGATTTGATCTATTCATAGACTCGTTTTCTAATATCCTTTGAGGAGATTGTCGTTGGTCACTCAAAGTCTCAGTCGATGAAGGGGTTCCTATGATTCCTTCTTGGGAGAGCCTAAAGCGTTTGCAAGGAATGTTTGGAGACTCTGATCTCGACATCTCGCTTCAATATCTATCCTTTAGAAATTCATGAAAATTTAATCACAACACAAGTATGAGTTAATATCTCCAACATTGACCAACAAAAATTATGAAGNAAATAAAAAAAAAAAAAAGTCAAAATTAATAAAAATGTTTTTTTATGTTAGACACAATTATAATAGGGTGATGCATAACTCCACTACCCATTCCAATTTCAAATATATTTTGGTTTCTCACTTTTATCACAAATAACCTTGGTAAATCAACCAAAATGGAAACAATATTTAGACGAGCACATATTAGGACATAAATTTGATGGAATGCTCCAAAAGTACAAGTGGAAAAGAAAAATCACAACATTATTAGAACTTGCTATGATGGAAACAAATAATATATGAAGAGTACATGGGTCAAATTTTGGTAACGGAGTAGCAACTCTCTATATGAGCAATCAGATTTCATGCATCCAACAGGTAGGGAGAACAATCCATGAAAATCAACGATTAACTTTACGCCATGTTTGGTTGGATGGAAGAAATCTTCCATCTAATTAAATTTTAAATCGATGACATCATTACTTTATGATACAGTTTCAAATTACATCCAATCAAACATTTGCTAGCTAAGATGCAGCATAAAGCCATGGCCGGGGCCAAATAGAAGAATAAGTTGAAAATTCTACTCACGTCCATTCAAAATAATTTCCATATTGTGGTGGAAAGGAGGAAGTTGTTATCATATTTCATCCCAAAATAAATCATTGGTTCTATTAACACTAGGAGTCACCTTCAGATTGCATGGAAGGCAAGCCCAGTACCCATCAAGTTATACGTGAATGATTTTTTTTTAAAAGGGTCAAATGGAAAAGGACTCAAATGGTAATGTTCTAACTCAGACAATAGGGCTAGCATGCACTAGCAATTATGGTCTTGGCTAACTTCTATTAGTATTTTGGGAGTAAGTATGAATTAGAGGGAAGACTTGAGTGAGAGTAATGTAGGGACTGTTGCAAACATCGGGTCTACAAAAGTATAAGGAAGAAAGTTTCTAATCACAAGATCTTCTTGACATCAGAAACTAAGGACGCTAAATAAACGTCATGATAATATAATGATCAAACATCCACCATAACATCACCACAATAATTCATGTGAATCATTCAAAGCATGAACATTTAGCATTAGAAGAAAATAGACTGAAAGAGAAGTTGATTTCTATTAGCCAAAAATTCTTAAGTCCAGTACATCACTAGACCATAGTCACTTCATCAAAATATTACAAGTAAAGGGAGCCTTGCTCAACCATCCAAATCTGCTAAAGAAAATGATCTATCTATTTATAACAAAAGGGAGGAAACAACTAGAAGTACAAGCTGGACCCCTTCCCTTGAAAAACTCTAAACATTTATTTTCCCTAACAACTTATCTAACCATCTATGCTATAAAACAAGAAAATGTCGGTGACTAATCCAACTGAAATTCAAACTAAATTGGTTCCCTTTTGTTGCGCATCTCCTTGTTTGCCATGTATCCTTCAAATCACGTGGTTTTCTTCATGATGTCATTTCGTGCTTCTCCATCCTTCTTCATCATCAATTTCTCCAAAAGTTGTTATCTTGGTCCTCCTAGATCCTTGGTATTTATTGACAGCTTCTTTGGGTAGCAAATATGGGTAGTGCACTACCAGGATAAAAGGTAGCGTCATTGTGCTACATATGTGTACAGACTCTGCTCTCTGTAAAATATTGGGTAGCACCTGTAGGTAGCACCTATAAGTAGCGCCTCTGTGTTGCACCCATATGACAATTATGTTCTCTGCTAAATATTAGGTAGCACTTGTAGGTAGCACCACTTGTGTTGTGTCTGTGTGTAGATCAGGTAGCATTGCCAAAAATGTAGCGCCTTCAATCTTGAAAGTGTGCAGAGAAATTTGTGGTCTTTTATGATGACAAAACCATTTCAATTAATTTCCTTGACTGTATAATGGGTAGTGCCTTTTACCAATGGGGAAACTAACACTTAGAAAAAACTCAAAATCTAGCTAGTTAAACGAATAGCAGCCTATATGATGGTATAGATAGTATGTGCATATTAGTTAACCCTCCCAAAACGGAACAATTCTAAAAAATGAAGCTTACCATTACCAACTATTTTTTCATTTTAACACTTAGCCTCACACTCTTTCTGGTAGAAAGAGGATCTTTAATTGGCACAGTAGACTTCTTCTTCTTAGCATTGGTAGGCTTTTTCAGTGTAGTTGTTCTCTCCTTAGCTGTTGGTTTATCATCCTCAATGGAAGCTTCAACCAACACCTGTAAATTCCTTTGGGCTACCTCATCTTGAAAGTGTTTCAACTCTGCCTTTAACTTCCTGTTCTGAGACTGAAAGCCTATGTTCTATCTGTAAAGATTCTTCAGTTGTTTATGAAGGGCTAGAGCCTTTCTCGCTGCAAACATTTCCAAGTCAGGGGTATGATTGTATCCAACCACGAGCTCTTCCATCTGAGCCAAGTGGACCTTTTCTTCTTCTTTAATATGATATATTTCTTTCCTTGCATCTCTAAGCTTCTTGATAAGTATTTTGTAGGTCTGACTGTCAGGAGGGACAGTGACATGCTCAATATTAATAGGATTTTCCTCAGACTCCTCTTCCTCCTACATGGGAAGTGTTTTTTCCACCTCATCAGATTTCTCAGTGGCCTTAATTTTAATATTCTTTCTCTACACAATGGTTTCTTCATTTCTTACCACAGTCTCCTCGAAGTGTTTCACAGGGGTTTCCTCTTCTCTCTCCAAAGGTCTTTTAGTACCTTTACCTTTTTGTACAAGGGATTCTTGTTTTCTTTCGACAGGTTTCTCAATGCCTTTCTCAGAGGTCTCATCTCTCTTCTCCAAAGGTCATTTAGCACCTTTACCCTTCTTTTTTTGTATAAGGGTTTCTAATTTCTCCTCTACAGGATTTTCAATATTCTTCCCCTTCTTCTTTTGAATAGGGATATTTGGTAAGGACTGCTCTCTATAATCCTCCTTAGGAATTGATGACCTTGTGAAAGGTATTTTACCTTTGATTTCAATTGCTAGAGGAGAAGGGGAAAGATAAGCTTCTTCCCTCTCTTATATGTAGCTTTGGTAGAAGGAGGCACCTCTTCTAGCCCTGGTGGAGGAGGTGGTGAAAAATCTCTGTGTGGAGAAGGAAAAACTTCCTCCTTGGCTTCAATGACCTTCTTGTTGACCTCTAACACTTGAACAGGGGCTCTTCCCTTTCTCTTCCTACTGGTCCATGCTTTGGTAGCACTGGTAGGTGACAAAGAACTTGCCCTCTATGATTGAGGAGTGGGTTCTAGATACAACTTAAAATGAGAGGTAACCACAAAATGCTCCCATGAAATATCTTTCTTGCCCAATTCCTTAGATACTAGCATTTTAATTAATCCAGAGTAGAAAAGGCTAGAATCCACATCTTTATATGTGTCTTGTATATTTTCTGAAATCTTACCTATACTCGTCAAAAAGTAATAAGGAATATTCATCTCAACCTTACCAGTAAAATGTAGCAACAATATTATATGGTACTGGTATAGTGTGTTGAATCTCCCTTCACAAGTAAAATATCTCTGTATGATCTTCGGTAGTCTGTCAAAATGTTTAATCAATTGGCTCCTTGGCATACTTTTGGATAGGTCATTGGCTTGATATTCAGGTTTAAATAGATCTTTTTCATAAGCTGAAGTCAAATCCATGGATTTGAACCACCTTTCACCTGTAATGGGGATCCCTGTTGCAGCTGTGATGGAGGCTTCAGTCACTTCAAACTCCAAATCCCAAATCTTAGTTTTCTTACCATTAAACTGCAATGAAAATTGTCTTGATACCTCTAGATGACCTCTCTGCATGTTCTGAAAAAAGAAGAGGCACCCTACTCTTTGAAAGGCCTCTCTTTCCATGGGTTCTGTATTAAAAAGAAGCATGTCCACTGGTTCGGTCCTACCTATCTTGCCTCCTTTATGTGCCTTATTCAATTTAGGGGTCTCCATGACTCAGAATGAGGGATATTAAAAGGTTTGGTAATGCTCAGAATACTTTCAATGGGGTTTCAAATATGCAAGGCTAATCTTATGCAACTGAGTAAAACGTTTAATTTCGAGATGATAGGAGGCAGGGGAAGCAGCGAGAGGTTAAGCAATGCCTCTGGGTAGAGCAACGCATACACAAAGGATAGACTAGTCTAAATCTTGAAACTTCAAGGGCTAAGGAAGACAATAGAAATATGACTCATATGCAGGCCATGAGGTTTACAAGTTTTAAAAAGAGAGGAGATGAGGCTATCATACAAAGATGAATCTTTTACCACTGTGCAAACCTAGAAAAATGAAAACCCGAGCACAAATTTCCTATGAAGATTAATACGCAGAGGAGGTAACAGTGGATACCTACATAGTGGACACCTGTTGAGCTCTTCAATGCAATCTTAGGATAAATTTTGAGAAAACCTTGGCCCTGGAATCTTTCTTAGCATTGGATTTGGTTGACATGTGGTCGCTTGATCAACACTTACGAATTTGCGCAGCGCGGTACTGTTGAGTCTTTCAAAATTAAAAAATCGTTACCAAAGCTCATAAATGCAAGATCTTTGAAGGCATCCTTAATCGACTTCTGGCACTGAAAACAAGGGACATGACATCAGTCGTGGCAATCATGGATCGGGGTGGAAGTGTGATGAATGTGATAGGTGCTACAGAATTTCCTAATGAGCAAGCAGTGCATCCACTTCAAAATATGATTATAAAAGTAAGCGAGGACATTTGGGGTATGCTTATGAGGTCATGAGAGAGAAGAGAGGAGTTTCACATCAATCTAGTCGTGGGAGGGATCGACCTAGGGATAAATCATGAAGGGGACCAAAATAAAACATGAGCTAGGAATGGTTTAAGGAAAAAATCAATTTGAGGATCAAATTAGAGCTAAGACTCAAAAACTTTAATCAACCAAGGGATCCTACCAATCATAGATTTTAAAGGGTTGAGACCTTAAAAGAAAAAATTAAAAGCTAAGGCTTATAAAGGATTGAAAAAAAACTAAAAAGACCCAAGGCAATTTAGTGTGATAACAGGTTCCATCCTTGACTTCCCAAAAACAACGAGTGTGGATAATATCTTTCTTTTTCCAGACATTGTTCCATATTAAGGAGCTTGAAACATTTCCTTAAAGTATGATCAGGTCCTGAGGCTCTATGATAGGGAATTACCTCTTGCACCAAAGGAGGTCCCATACATTGTAGTACTTCATTTATCTTCATCTAGATATTTGAGAATGAGTCCTCGTTTGAGGTTAGGGAGATGAGCATGTCCAAGTGACTAAATCTCATTTCTTTTCTTTGCAAGTTCCACCCCACACAAAGGATCTTTGGAGGTTTACCATGATGAATTTCATTGTTTGTTTTCAATGAGAAGGAACCAATATATTTTGATGGAAGAGAGATCCTTTGGAATCCAAGGATCTTGTATATGTAAGCTTGTACAACAGAGGTAGTGTGAAAGAAAAAAAAATCGAGACTGATCCCATGCCTGGTTTTGACTGAGAAGCCCGTGCTTGGTTTTACCATTAAGGCCTTTGATATTCCAAGAGATGGCCTTCATGAGGAATGTGGGGGGTTGGGTAGGAACTTATATTTCATAAAGGTAAGGCATATTGAATTAACCAAAAACTCTCCCAGATATTTAATAAGTTGTTTGTTGCTTTTACAACCTCTTTTTGTTTTTCTTTAGGTTTTTTAGGTTGAGAAGAGAAAGAGGATTGAATTCTTGTATAAGTAACAGAGGGTATGTCCTTTATTTTTGTTGTTGGGTTGCTAAGAATTTTATTATGAACCAACGATTCCTTCAGAAGTTGAGCCTGTTGCTCAGCGATTGAATTCAAGTCTTGATGTTAGTAGGAGGAATAAATGGACTTTAGGTCAATATCCCCAAGGTCCATTTCCTTTCCATTCAAATAGAAAGGAAATAGCTTAACCTGTAATGTACCTAAATTTGCTACATGAATTATTTTCTATATATTTGCTACAAGGATGTACCCAGATTGTGGAAGACGACATGCATTATTATAAAGCTAGGTAATCTGCTCAAGCTTTCCTGAATGGGGTTCTTGTCAACTCATGGAGCCCCATACCAAGTGGCATGTGCTCAAGGACTGTTGAAAATGATGAAAATGCTAAGGCAGTTTCAATCTTGAGTGGGCATCATGAGCTTGTCTAATGATCTTCTAATTTTGTGTTTTTTCCCCTCTTTGAGCAAATAGATTCTTCTTCGCCTTAATGATTCATTGTGGGTTATCTTAGCTTATTACCATTGATTGTGTATTATCTTAGCTTATCTTAGCTTAGATTATTACCATTGATTGTGGAAATTAGTACAAAACTAACTATGAGGACATCTTCCTTATATGAGTAATGTATCTGATTATGAACTACTAATTACACTAGTTTGAATCTCTCATTGTGTAGTAGCCACTGATATTGTTTCCCATTAATTACATAACATTCCATATTGTGAATATCATCCTGGTACCAAAACATTTATCACTATAAGGAAGTAAGTCCATTGAATAGGGATACTACTAATCTCTGCACTATTTGTCCAATTACAATTAAAGGTTGTTGTATGAGATATAACATAATGTAACATCCCACTCTTGCCCACAGTGAGCGAACTTATTCTTTGAGGATACTTTCTTGCAAGTGATCCGTTTTTTTATACTAATGGTCATTTGATTTTGATTATGAGACATTATGGATAAGATGTCATGTTATTTTTTTGTATTGATATAGACAGGTTCTACTGACTCGATTCTCCTAAGTGTGTGAGATTTTGGACCTCAAGGATGCAAAGGCATCAGTGAAACCCTTGGACTCTGGATCGAGTCAGGGAGTGGACTATTGGGAATTGGGG
>SNQJ01S0004597.1:233330-243628 GCA_010110895.2 Picea sitchensis | reverse complement strand
TAATAAAAAGGGGAAAAGAGTAAATAGCGCAACTGCCATTTTGGCTCTAATAAAAATAGGGGAAAGAAGGGAATAATAAAAATTAGGAAACTAAGGAATGGGGGAAACATAATAAGGGAAAGAGGTGAACTTATGGTAAAAAGTGAGGTCAACATAGTAAGGAATCTGTAATTAAGAAGCTTCTAAAATGAACTAAATTAGGAACTTCATTTTAGGGAAAGTATTTAAACATGAAGGGGAATCTAGGAACACCTAGGAGTAAATTTAGGAGCAACTCTAGGTGGGTGAGGGAATTGAGACAATTAATAAATTTAAAGACAATAATTATTGGAGAAAAGAGGGGGATGGACGACACTTGTGCGAAGGAGAATATTTAGAAGATTTTTTTTTAAACTTAATTTAAATGTGATTTAGGGAAAGTTGGATGTTCTAAAAACTCTATAAAAGAAAGGGAAGATGAGGAAGAAAGGGATCGACTGTTAGCGTAACGTTATGTTGCCGGATTTGTGACTTGATTGATTACTTATGGAGAGTTGGGATTTTTCAGCTTGGTTAGGAGTGGTAGCTCGGCCTTGCAAGGTGAAATGGGAGCTAGATGTACCATATAGATAGTGTGTGGCCCCTTTGCGGCTCGGGGGGCTAAGGGGGAAGTAGAGTACCCCTAGTGATTAGCTGGGAGGTACTGGTGAGGTCTCGATGGTCATCGAGCAAGATTGGCACGGAGCAACGGAAAACACCTGAAGCAGGCATATAGACAAAGGTACGCCCTTCGGTTGATTGATAGATGGTGTAAGATGTATGATTAGATCTGTAGGTGCTTTATTGTGAACACATTTGGTTTAGAATTTGTGTACTATAATTTATGTAATGAAATCATTAAGTTAGGATTTACGTAATGTAGTTTATGCAAGTTAAATTTTTTTAAAATTGACTGTAATGCATCCTTGTCCAGAATTTACATGCCTGGATTTGAATCGAATTTACCTGCCAAAATATATAATGATGCTTGTCCCGTAATTCTAGATAACAATGAAAATTTATGTCATTGGCCCTGTTCTAGAATTTTCTTTTGGAGTTGGCGATAAATACTTGATTTTTCCAAATGTCTTCCTCAGTTGAACAAAGGGGAAGGTCTGCATGGTTATCGAAACAATGGTGGTACATGGCATCTGTAATAACCTTGTTGTGAACCTTTAATTGCAACAGTCACTTCCATAGTCTAGATTCACCGTGAAATGTAGGTTACAACGTCACTTCTGTCAAGTGTTTGCAAACAATTTTTTTTTTTAAATCTTTCCCCGAAGAGGTTTTATCTGGAGACTGCCCGAGGACATCTTCTAGCTTCCATCCTTCTGTAATTAAATAGTGACAAAAAATAAAAAAATTTAGAGTCTGTTCTGAGTGAGGAAACGTTTTGTAACTCCTTCTTCACTGTGCATTTTTCCTTTAAAACTGTGTTGTTTGAAATTTTTAAGCATTGACGTGTTGTGCTGTGTTCTCTGGAAGGAGTCGCTTGGGATATTACCTGTACCCTTATCTCTCACCCTACTCCCTCAGATGTTGGCGTTTTTATTGACTAATACGATTGGGATGCTGGTCTGCGTATTATCCCTGAGATGACAGTGCCTGTACCGTTTTCTCCTTTGACAAAATCGCTACCAGGACGATTTTTCTAGTTCTGTGTGGCAGGTTTGCGTGAGCCCTTGCCTCCTTCACCTGCTGGTGGTTCATGGGTGTGGCAACGCTGATTTGGGCTGAGAATTATTGGAGCTAACGGCTGGGCCCGTACCCTGTTACCTTGGCGAATCAACTCTTGAGGATTGATTGTTGTCCCACGAAATCGTTGTCTGATACCCACGCGAATCTCTGTGGCTTGACAACGATGATTTCTCTTATGCAGTAGTATTGATATCCTGGAAGGTAGTTTACTCTACTGAAAATTCTTGTTTGGTACTTGGACCTCTAGGTAGCCGTGTACCCACCGAGAAACTTTCCCAGCTAGGACGAAAACCCTTCACCTGTGCGTCCTCCATTCTTGCCTCTTATCGCTTAGTACAATTTTAATCCATTTTAACCAGAACCACCACTCATATTCTCACACAATTTAGGTTGAATCATCTCTCAGCCACTCCGTTAGTAGTCTTAAATTGAACCCTGACAACAATGATTGTGATGGACAGTGTGATGATTTTTTTTTTCCAAGAGCCTGTGACTTGTGTTTTTGTTAATGAGGTTGTTTACTGTATTGCTTATGGAATGTCGAGGTCAGTTTAAGGCTAATGTAAATACTAATATCCATTGATGGCTAATATTTCAATACTATCATCATTCATTATAATTCCAAGGTAGTGTAATGTTTTTGTTACTCCTAACATCCCTGGTTTTGTTAATGTTATATTGTTTTAGGGTAATGATCAATGTGAAGTAATGCTTATGGTAAGGTTAATGTCAATGTAGGGTAACGTAATGGGATGTAATGTAAATGCAACGAAATGTTAATGCGATGTAATGGAATGTCATTAATATATTGGAATGTTAATGTACGATGTTGTAATAGATTGTTATTTTATAGGGATGCATAATGCTACTATGTAATTTTAATGATATTTTATTGGAAAGGTTATGGCAATATAAAATGCAATGTTGATATGGTTTTAAGGAAAGTGAATGTAAATTGTATTGATACATGCACGAAGTAAGGTGATAGATAGTTAATTACAAGGTGATGACAATATAAAATGTGATGTTGTTGTGGATAATGTTACTGAAATTTTATGGTATTGGTAACATACAAGATGTAATGAGATTAATAATTTAACTGCAGAATTACTGTAATAAAAATGTAATGTGATTAATATTCAGGGTAATGTTGTTAAATTGTTGGAATTTTTAACCAAATGTAATGTCTTCGAACTAAGCACAATCGTTTATTATGAGTTAGTAATGAGAATAGCAATCATTTGAGTTTACATTGTTCCAAAGGATGGACTAGGTAACACGTTGATTATTGGAATTTAAATGGAGAATTTGTTCTGTAATCAATACCCTTTTGAGTCGTATATAACGCCTTGTCTTAACCATGTTTGGTTGGTGTCGGTGTCCTTCCAACTTGCGCCTTCTGAAGAAGACATGGTGGTCCTTTTGAATATTGTTGTACTTGTTGGTAATCGTTTAGTTGCTTGGTCTGCTGGTGTCGGGCGGGAAGTAGACACCTCCATGTTCCTCAGAACAGTCGCCAGCCCTGAGACCTTAAATGGTTAAAATCGATGGGAACCTGGGCTTGAGCAATGCTTTTGTGTCTTGCNAATATAAAATGCAATGTTGATATGGTTTTAAGGAAAGTGAATGTAAATTGTATTGATACATGCACGAAGTAAGGTGATAGATAGTTAATTACAAGGTGATGACAATATAAAATGTGATGTTGTTGTGGATAATGTTACTGAAATTTTATGGTATTGGTAACATACAAGATGTAATGAGATTAATAATTTAACTGCAGAATTACTGTAATAAAAATGTAATGTGATTAATATTCAGGGTAATGTTGTTAAATTGTTGGAATTTTTAACCAAATGTAATGTCTTCGAACTAAGCACAATCGTTTATTATGAGTTAGTAATGAGAATAGCAATCATTTGAGTTTACATTGTTCCAAAGGATGGACTAGGTAACACGTTGATTATTGGAATTTAAATGGAGAATTTGTTCTGTAATCAATACCCTTTTGAGTCGTATATAACGCCTTGTCTTAACCATGTTTGGTTGGTGTCGGTGTCCTTCCAACTTGCGCCTTCTGAAGAAGACATGGTGGTCCTTTTGAATATTGTTGTACTTGTTGGTAATCGTTTAGTTGCTTGGTCTGCTGGTGTCGGGCGGGAAGTAGACACCTCCATGTTCCTCAGAACAGTCGCCAGCCCTGAGACCTTAAATGGTTAAAATCGATGGGAACCTGGGCTTGAGCAATGCTTTTGTGTCTTGCAGGTCCTAACCATTGCAGGGTAGGATGGAGGGGTAGTCAGTCTTATTTTTGTCATTTGATTGTCGTTCTTTGCTTGCAGAGGTTTATGTGCATCTTAGATCTCTATGTTGTCAATGCATTGCATGCATCATGTTGTCGTTGTATGGCGACGCAGAGTTGAATGTATTATTATCCTTGTTCACATGCGCACATACACACACAAAAAAAAAATTGCACTTGTTATATGAGGATCATTGTCATGACGAATGTGGTGTACGTGTGACACCAAAGTTGTTAGCTTGGTCCTCCTAGATCCCTGGTATTTATTGACATCTTCTTTGGGTAGCAAATCTGGGTAGCATACTACCAGGAGAAAAGGTAGTGCCTGTAGGTAGTGTCATTGTGTTGCATATGTGTATAGACTCTACTCTCTGTAAAATATTGGGTAGCACCTGTAGGTAGCGCCTGTAAGTAGTGCCTCTATTTTGCGCCATTATGAAAATTATGTTCTCTGCTAAATATTAGGTAGCGCCACTTTCGCTGCGTTTGTGTGTAGATCTGGTAGCATTGCCAAAAATGCAGCGCCTTCAATCTTTAAAGTGTGAAGATAAATTTTTGGTCTTTCATGATGACAAAACCATTTCAATTAAGTGCCTTGACTGTATAATGGGTAGTGCCTTTTACCACTGGGAAAATAGCACTTAGAAAAAACTCAAAACCCATCTAGTTAAACGATTAGAAGCCTGTATGATGGTATAGCTAGTATGTGCATATCAATTAACCCTCCCAAAAAGGAACAATTCTAAAAAATGAAGCTTACCATTACCAACTATTTTTTCATTTTAACACTTAGCCTCACACTCTTTCTGGTAGAAAGAGGATCTTCAATTGGCACAACAGACTTCTTCTTCTTAGCATTGGTAGGCTTTTTCAGTGTAGTTGTTCTCTCCTTAGCTGTTGGTTTATCATCCTAAATGGAATCTTCAACCAACACCTGTAAATTCCTTTGGGATACCTCATCTTGAAAGTGTTTCAACTCTGCCTTTAACTTCCTGTTCTGATACTGAAAGCCTTTGTTTTGTCTGTAAAGATTCTTCGAATGTTTATGAAGGGGCAGAGCCTTTCTCACTGCAAACCTTGCCAAGTCAAGGGTATGATTGTATCCAACCATGATCTCTTCCATATGATCCAAGTGGACCTTGTCTTCTTCTTTAAGATGAGCTATTTATTTCCTTGCCTCTCTAAGCTGCTTGATAAGTATTTTGTAGGTATGACTATCAGGAGGGACAGTGGCATGCTCAGTCTTAATAGGATTTTCCTCAGACTCCTCTTCCTCCTGCATGGGAAGTGTCTTTTCTACCTCATCAGGTTTCTTAGTGGCCTTACTTTTACTCTTCTTTCTCTGCATAGTGTTTTCTTCATTTCTTACCACAGGCTCCTCGAAGTGTTTCACATGGGTTTCCTCTTCTCTCTACAAAGGTCTTTTAGTACCTTTACCTTTCTGTACAAGGGATTCTTGTTTTATTTCGACAAGATTCTCAATGCCTTTCTCAGAGGTCTCATCTCTCTTCTCCAAAGGTCCTTTAGCACTTTTACTCTTCTTCTTTTGTACAAGGGTTTCTAATTTCTCCTCTACAATCTTTTCAATATTCTTCCCCTTATTCTTTTGAATAGGGATCTCTAGTAAGGACTGCTCTCTATAATCCTCCTTAGGATTTGATGACCTTGTGAAAGGTCTTTTACCTTTTATTTCGACTGTTGGAGGAGAAGAGGAAAAGAGAAGCTTCTTCCCTCTCTTATATGTAGCTTTGGTAGAAGGTGTCACCTCTTCTAACCCTGGTTGAGGAGGTGGTGAACAATCTCTGTGTGGAGAAGGACAAACTTCCTCCTCAGCTTCAATAACCTTGTTGTTGACCTCTAACACTTGAACAGGGGCTATGCCCTTTCTCTTCCTACTGGTCCCTACTTTGGTAGCACTGGTAGGTGAGAAAGAACTTGCCCTCTATGATTGAGGAGTGGGTGCTAGATCCAACTTAAAATGAGAGGTAACCACAAAATTCTCCCATGAAATATATTTCTTGCCCAATTCCTTAGATACTAGCATTCTGATTAATCGAAAGTAGAAAAGGCTAGAATCCACATCTTTAGATTTGTCTTGTATCCTGTCTGACATCTTACCTATACTCCTCAACAAGTAATAAGGAATATTCATCTCAACATTACCAGTAAAATGTAGCAACAATCTTATATGGTACTGGTATAATGTGTTGAATCTCCCTTCACAAGTAAAATATCTATGTATGATCTTCAGTAGTATGTCAAATTGTTTAATCGGTTAGCTCCTTGGCATACTTTTGGATAGGTCATTGGCTTGATATTTAGGTTTAAAGAGATATTTTTCATAAGATGAACTCAAATCCATGGCTTTGAACCACCTTTCACCTATAATGGGGATCCCTGTTGTAGTTGAGATGGAGGCTTCAGTCACTTCAAACTCCAAATCCCCAAACTTAGTTTTCTTACCATTAAACTGCAATGCAAATTGTCTTGATACCTCTAGATGGCCTCTCTGCATGTTCTGAAAGAATAAGAGGAACCTTACTCTTTGAAAGGCCTCTCTTTCCATGGGTTCTGTATTAAAAAGAAGCATGTCCACTGGTTTTGTCCTAACTATCTTGCCTCCTTTATGTGCCTTCTTCGATTTAGGGGTCTCCATGACTTAGAATGAGGGATCTTAAAAGGTTTGGTAATTCTTAGGAGACTTTGAATGGGGTTTAAAATATGCAAGGCTAAGCCTATGCAACTGAGTAGAATGTTTAATTTTGAGATGATAGGAGGCAGGGGAAGTAGCAAGAGGTTGAGAAGCGCCTCTAGGTAGAGAAACACATATGCAAAGGATAGACTAGTCTAAAGATTGAAACTTCAAGGGATAAGGCATACAACAAAAATATGACTCATATGTGGGCCATGAGGTTTACAAGTCTGAAAAAGAGAGGATATGAGGCTATCATACAAAGATGAATCTTTTACCGCTGTGCAAACTTAGGAAAATGAGAACCTAAGAACAAATTTCCTGTGAAGATTAATACGTAGAGGAGGTAGCAGTGGATACCTCCATAGTAGACACATGTTGAGCTCTTCGAAGCAATCTTAGATGAACTTTGAGAATAACTTGGCCCTGGAATATTTATCAACATTGGATTTGGCTGACATGCGGTCGCTTGATCAACACTTACGAATTTGTGCAGCGCAACACTGTTGAGTCTTCCAAAATTAAAAAACCGTTACCAAAGCTCATAAATGCAAGGTCTTTGAAGGCATCCTTAACCGACTTCTGGCACTCAAAACAAGGGACATGACATTAGTCCTATAAATCATGGATCGGGGTGGAAGTGTGATGAACGTGATAGGTGCTACGAAACTGCCTAATGAGCAGGTAGCACATCCACTTCAAAATACGATTATAAAAGTAAGCGAGGATGTTTGAGGTATGCCTATGAGGTCATGAGAGAGGAGAGAGGAGTGTCACATCAATCTAGTCATGGGAGGGATCGACCTAGGGATAAATCATGAAGGGGACCAAAATAAAACATGAGCTAGGAATGGTTTAAGGAAAAAATCAATTTGAGGATCAAATTAGAGCTAAGACTCAAAAACTTTAATCATCCAAGGGGTCCTACCAATCATAGATTTTAAAGGGATGAGACCTTAAAAGAAATTTTTTAAAACTAAGGCTTAAAAAGGATTGAAAACAAACTAAAAAGACCCAAGGCAATTTAGTGTGATAATAGGTTCCATCCTTGACTTCCCGAAAACAACGAGTGTGGATAATATCTTTCTTTTTCTAGACATTGTTCCATATTAAGGAGCTTGAAACATTTCCTTAAAGTATGATCAGGTCCCGAGGCTCTATGATAGGGAAGTACCTATTTCACCAAAGGAGGTCCCATACATTGTAGTACTTCATTTATCTCCATCTAGATATTTGAGAATGAGTCCTCATTTGAGGTTAGGGAGACTGAGCATGTCCAAGTGACTAAATCTCATTTCTTTTCTTTGCAAGTTCCACCCCACGCAAAGGATCCTTGGAGGTTTACCATGATGAATTTCATTGTTTGTTTTCAATGAGAAGGAACCAATGTAACAACCAAATATTTCTAAACATCATTAAGTTTCATAAGCAATTTATTTCATAAACTGAGACAATAACTTCATAGCATAGTATTGATTTTCATAACAGCAACTTCAATAACTTAGATTTATCAATGAGTAATGATTTCATGGAAGAATGAAATAAACACATAGTTTAACAAATTACCTAGTTTTGATGCTAATTTTTGTTGCCTTGTTGCCTTGTTGTTGCCTTCCTGCTACCTGATACATAGATCAACCCTGCCATAAACAAAGAATAACTTGCCAAAACTACTGTCCTCCCTGCCAACTAGGAAAACTACCTAGCTCCAGGATATCTACAGATATCCTGGCCCCCGTGCCCAAAACCTCTAGCAACTTGTTGCCTCAACTGATCAAAATCCACAACCAGAAACTCTGTGCTCCAAGCAAATCTCATAGTTCTCAGAATCCATCCCCCTCCTCCTTCGTTTGAATCCCCTTTCACATAGCCTCCCTCCTTCCCTTATTCCTCCTTCACCGACCCATGCAGTTACTTCTTCAACCACCCCCGTTCATGTCCCATATCCTTCCTTTAATGTTTTATCTTCTCACGATTCATAGGCTATCCCTTGTTGCATACACAACCATTTTATATCATATATCATTGATCTCTTAGATTTCTTTCTCAGGTCATTAAATGTAATCTGTAGTTAAATTATTACTTAGTTAACCACAATTATATCCTTTAATTAATTAATAACTCACTTTATTAAGATCATTAAATCATCTTTGTTTAATTAATAATTTTTTACCACAATTAATCCCCTAATTAGTTTTACTTTATAATCTTTAAACATTTATCCAACTTGGGTCGTTACATACACCCACCCTTCAAGAAACTTCGTCCCGAAGTTAAGGTATCTGATGGTACAAAGGAAAAGAGCATGACTCACACATTCACAACAAGTAACTGACATTATCAGTAAGTAAGTCAAGAAAGCTCATACATACTAGTGTATATGTACAAGAAATGCATGTGTAGCTAGTACATGCAAGTCTCGCGCACGTACTAATAATCAAAATTGTCATCCTTTAGTAATTTATGTATGCATTCAATCCAGTCAGCAAGGCTAGTCTTTTATAAAAGACAACAACCAATCAATTGTTTGAGAAATTCATTAATTACAATTATCCGGTTCAATAATTTTATTTTAAACAACTGTGGTTTAGTTACGTAATAATGAATGTTCATATATACACATTTCTCTTTTTTTTTCTTGAAGGGAAGATGTCAAATTCCAACACAAGACAGATCTTCATATTGCCTCAACTATTACTACTCATCCTTCCTCCCTAACCTACTTCCATCTCCATTCCTATCCTTCCTCTGATAGACTATCTTGGAGTGTCAACTATATTGACCTAACTCCAAATAGAACCCGTAAGTGGAAGTGTCGCTATCTCGACCAAGCTTCCGTAGCAGGCAACTAACAATCATCATCACATGTCTTGGGGAGCGTGAACTAGCATCGTTCTCCCATGACTTCAGGTTTCAAAGGATACACGGTGGAAAATGCCTCCACCCCTCCTAATCATAACTAGGGTCCACGCCCTACAATGGAGGATACACGGTGGGTAACACCTCCACCCCTCCTAACAGAACCAGGGTCAACACCCTACCATGGACCATATAGGGGAACCATGTTGCTGGAGGTTTTGTCATCATTTTATTCGGTTTTGGGCAGTGTTAGTACCAAAATCATGCACTAGTCCACATATCATAGCAATGCATCCAAATCAATATAAATTTCAAATACATTATTCATACCGTAATGTTTTTCAATTAGTGGTCCTGATATCCACTTTCATCATCATTATCACTTGGATATTTCATAGCCCATAACCTGCAGGATAGTCTGTAACACAAACTCATACGTTTCTATGCATTATCATCATATAATCGCATACTATCATCATTTCAATTTGGTATCCCAGTACCGATAAATTAACATCAAAGTTTTCAATTAGCATTAGATTTCATAATATACCATAATTGAAATTCGTCACCCATTCACAAGATCATCATTTGCCCAAAATAGACTGCATTGTATCCAACATCATTCTAATAGTATTTAAACATTCATTACTTTCACTTTCTCACAGTATGTCACATCTTATACATCATCATCAATAACATTTAAACATTCGTAAAATTCACATTCAC
>SNQJ01S0004597.1:189136-205906 GCA_010110895.2 Picea sitchensis | reverse complement strand
TACAGGTTGTTTGGTACAGGTTGGTGCATGGTTGATGCACTTGTTTATGGTACAGTTTGATTATAGGTTGAAGTATAGGTTGATGCATGGTTCAGGTTTATTGGTATAGTTCTATAACGGTATATCTCACAGTGATAGTGTGACAATGGTTCTATCATTATACTTCTACTTCAGGGTAGTTGGATGGGGCAAGGACAGGTGGTTGTAGCCGGAGAACATAGGGGGTTGTAGCCTCCTTCTGGTTGTAGCCAAAGAATAGGGTATTTGGAGCTTCTCTCAGGTTGTAGCCTGAGAAACAAGGGGTTTGGAGCCTCCTTCCAGTTGCAGCTGGAAAACAGAGGAAGTTGGTGCTTCCAATGAATGTAATTCTTCAAGACATATAAGAACAAATATTCCATGGTTTTCTCCCTCCTTGGGTTTCCACATAAAGCATTGGTGTACTGTGTATGTGTATGATTGTTCATTTCTTCATTGCTTATTTACTCTGAAGTTATTGGATTATAATGATACATTGATATAACACTTGGATTATATGGTTAAAAAGGATTAAATTTCTCTATTACTGATTCACCCCCCCTCTCAGTAATCCAACAGTGTTATCTCAATTGGAGAGGAATGAGATTGAAAGGAGGAGATCCAATAAGGAATCCTCTCTTTGAAATATGGTGGTTGAATTCCATTTGAATATACATTGTGAAAACAAATATTGGAATAATCAAGGGTTGTAGCATTTATCAAGCAAGAGGAATTGTCTCAAATATTTGAGACACTAGTATTAGTGAAAGAACACATGTGTATAAACCTTTAAAGCTACAACTTAGCAACAATACCAGCCTTCACTCCAAAGAAACAAGTCTTATATTTTATCGGTGGTCAGTGACTCAATTAACAAAACTATCAAATAACAGGACTCGTTAAGTAAATTTCATCAACTGTACTAGAGAAACCTTAAAAAGGTGCATTGTTATTGTGTCCTGGTGGAAAATTAAAAAATTTAATCTTTGGTGGTCTAGTGAATCAGTGGCCAATTAAGAAATCTCAATGGCAGTGACATGTTTTAATCCCCATGGTCCAGTGAAGTGGTGGGTCGATTCCCTACTGGCCAGTTAATGAAATTATTAAACGATGGGAATTCAGGTGGTTAACATGGTTGTTAACTGACAATTATTTAAGAGAGTTAGAGTTGATCCGGTTGGCATCATATGTGCACATAAATTGAATGTTTCCTTTATCAGTGGGAGACATTCTTCACTCATCATCACGAGGGCACATGCTAGTTTGTTTTATTGGTATTTAAGTTGGTTGCTAGTTTGAAACAAAAGAATTTATGGTGAAAATTTAAAATAAAGTGTGTTGTATGGTAGCAGGAGGATGACATACAATCCCAAGTGCATATAATTGAACAAGACCTAAGTAAGAAAAAAATTCCTTCTTTTAAAGATGTTTTTAGATCTCCTTCCCACTTTGTAATGATTTTGTATAGTTAGGATTTCTTTTTTTAATAAATTTAAGTATGTATAAAACCAAGGTATTGCACCATTACTAGTAAAAGGTTTCATGATACATAGGTATAGACACAATGGTTTTGTAATTTTATCTAAAAAAAAAGTATTGTTCCTTAACAAAAAGTACCACTAGACATAAAATGGTTAACAATAAGAACGGATAATAGTCAGTATCAAATAACATAGCAATATGCAAAGGAAATATATTTATGGTATCCATAGAGGAATCTTGATATGTATATGATAATGTTTTTACAAAAGGAAAAAATGACACTAAAATAAAGAATTTGGGTAAATTCGTGGAGGTGGGTAAAACTTTCGTGACAATCGGATCTCCCAAATTCCAAAAGATATTTTTTCGGTCGAACTAATATTTTTTTCGGTCGAAATATCTTTTTTTTTTTGGCCGAAATATGTTTTGTCTAAACCTTTGAACGTCAAATTGAACGGTATCGTGATGACGCCCTCGATTTTCGTGTAGAATTTTAGCCGGACGGATTGTTTTCATCCGATAACCTCTTTTTGGCTAAAAGATATTCCAGCCAAAAAGATATTTCAACCGAAAGAATATTTCGTCCGATATATTCTTTTGGCCGAAAAAATATTTCGGTCGAAATATTCTTTCGTTCAAAAACATGTTTATATATTTACTGCACATTGTGACTGTTGCAGTTTTTTGATTTATTGGTGTTGTCATGAGTTTGTGTTTGGCACTGTCATGAGTTTGTGTTTGTGATATGCACAAATGTGTTTGGCAGTGTCGTGTTGGTGAACGTGTTTGGCGGACAAGTTGGCCCAGACGTGTTTGGTGCTGTCATGTTGGCAGGCGGTCCTGTGGGAGGACGGGCGATTGGATCTGTAGGTAAGTCTCTAATTCTGTAATTTTTAATTATGTAAGTATGTAATTTAATTCTGTAATTTTTAATTTAAATTGAATTAAATTAGGTATTTTTAATTAATTTAGTTTAAATTGAATTCAAACTATGACTTGGTAGTGGGAGGCCAACCCTGTGGCCAAGTTGTTGGCATTCCCACGGCTTGGCCATAGGGTTACCCCCCCACAACCAAGTCATAGTCCATAGGATGTGAATTGGCCATGGGGGGAAAACCCTATGGCCAAGCCGTGGGAACGCCATTGACTTGGCCGCAGGGCTTCCCCTGCCATGACCAAGTCACAGTCTATGGGTTGTGACTTGGTCGCGGGGGGGGCATCCCTGTGGCCAAGCTGTGGGCATGCCAACAACTTGGCCACAGGGCTAGTCCCTCGTGACCAAGTCAAATTCCTCGGGCTATGAATTGGCCATGGGGGGGAAGCCCTGTGGCCACGCTGTGGGCACGCCCATGTCTTGGCCACAAGGCTATCCCTTTGCAACCAAGTCACAATTTACATGCAACACTTATCCCATAGTTACCATTTATTTTTTCAAGTAACTGCCTAGTTACCATTAGTTACCATTTTTTCCAATTAGTTACCATTTCCCATGGGCACAATGTTTTTAATTATAAGTTGATGTTTTTCCTAAGTACGTTCTTCATAAGTCTAGATAGAGATTACACATATTTTAATTCACCCGCTTAACTACTACTAGCTTAAGTAACTCTAATTAATAGCCTGAGTAGTGGAACCAGTTTGATTACTCGAAGTACAACATTTTCAACTTACAATTGTTATTTGTGAGATGTGTTATAATTTTGACTTTTATATAAAGTTTTAAATTTAAATTTAAATTATGTAATTTAAATTGTGTCATGCAGTTTTATATGCAGTTTTAAATTTACATTTAAATTCTGTAATTTAAATTTAAATTCTATAATTTAAATTTAAATTTTGTAATCCAGTTTTATATGCAGTTTTAAATTTACATTTCAATTCTGTAATGCAGTTTTATATGCAGTTTTAAATTTACATTTCAATTCTGTAATTTAAATTTAAATTCAGTAATGTAGTTCTATATGCAGTTTTAAATTTAAATTTAAATTTAAATGTTGTAATTGTGAGATTTGTTAACTATAGATCTAAGTACATTGAATTATAAAGCATGTATTGCCACTAAAAACAAATTATGCATCTAAGTACATGAATTATACAACATATTATACATCTAAGTTCAACTATTGCAATCTTAGATTAATTACATTGCTTCAAAATTACAATTTAAACAACTAAAACTAACAGTGAGCGATTCTTGGTCAATTAGATTTCTACATATACAAAACAATTTGATAATTTGAGTTCCCAACAAATATACATATTCATTTGATCATTTGAGTGCCCAACAAATATACATATACATGTTGTACATTACTCTCTATCTTATAATTTATAATCGAATATTTGTGAAATATACATACAATGGAATATATTTAAAACACACACACACACACACACACACACATATATATTAAAATGTATATATTTAACAAATTTAAAACTAAAATAGGAAGACAATCTAAAAATTACATGTTTATATGTTCAAATTATACACATAAACAATAAATTTATAAACAATATGGACTTAGTGAATTTGATATAGACATTTAACAATCAAATATTAAGTTTTTAAATTTTATATAGACATTTAAGAATCAAATATTAAGAATAGAGTAAGAATTTAAGTGATTAGTTTGTGCCTGAGCAGTCGGCCAAGAGCCAAATTGAATGTCTTTCACTTCTGTGTTAAAGATTTAGATTCAAATGCCTTGATTTTATGTGCATAGATAATATCTTATTAAAATTGGTTGTGCCTTGGCCCCGGGGGGATAGGTCACATTAATTTCAAACGTTTTATATTTTATAAAAATTTCAAAGTGTCTAACTTTTTGTTTCAAACGTTTTGTATTTTATAAAAAATTCATATCTTCAGGAATTGAATTTATAAAACCATTTTTATATATGTAATATTAGAGTATCATAAGTTATAAATATTATTTGATAGATTGTTGATTCTGGAATTCCTTGCTGTAGTAACCACTTTATCCTGCCTCTGCTATTTATCCACTTTGATTAATGCCTATTTCAATTTATTCATATTGTCATGAGTCTTGTTCACATCTCTGTGTAAGACATGAGCGACCTACTTGTGTAGATTTGGTTTGTCCTTGAAATTCATCAGATCAACATTTAATGTAATATGGTTGGCTTTGTAGTTAGCAACTGATTGAATTTCACTTTTTTCAGTCTCTAGAACAACGAAATTCAACACTCACTTTTGATATGGCTCCTCTTCAAAACCATAGACTCTTATCATAGGAAACTGCTCAAAAAGTAACTAGTCTCCCACTCTGGTGTCGTTTTGCAATTGTAGTGACCCTTTGACTAAAGGAATAATTGTAGCGAATACTTCATTGTGGATAATAAAGTCTAACATAGACATAAAAGAGTTTACATACTAGAAAAACCTTCACTGATGACATGTTCTCTTACCATAGGCAACCACTCAATGGTTGGTAGAGAAACATGCTCGTTGGTCATTCACCATCCTAGACTTAAAATATAACCCATGTGTGAGTAGTTTTTATGGATTAACATATGGATCAAGTGATATTGGTACCTGAATGACCTAGTACCCCTAAAATCTAAAAGCTGTTGGTACCCCTCAACCTCCAAAATAGATACACCAAAATATGTAACAATCACTTTGCATTGATAGAGAAACTGATAAAAGACATCAATATTTCATGTCAAAGCCTCATTTACAAAGCTAGAAGAAAGAACATTTTTAAAATCTACAAAATATCATGTACAATACATAGAAATAAACCTTGAAACACCGGGAAAATGTCCACTACAATTATTCCCACAACTAAAATATGTTAAATAGTATTTTTCACTATAACAAATAGACACAAGAAGTGAACATTTCATATCAATGTCTCATTTACAAAATGATAAGAAATAACAAATTTAAATCCAAATATCTAACTCCAATGCCATGGATTGAGATACCAATTACGATTCCTCCAAAAGTCAAGCTAACTTCCATTTTCAACAAATAAGGGCTTAAAAGTATGAATACTCAGAAATAGAACAGAATTAATGATACCCAAGAAAACTCATAAGAACACAATGAAAAAATCATAGCAGAAATGCAAATTGAATTTCCATCTTCATTCTTTTGATTAGTTGCCTATACCTTAGATTGAGACTCTACACTCTTAACTATATTGTAATATTCACATAGCTCATACAGGTAAGATATGAAGTTGATTCCATTGCTTTAGCTCTCTCTTAATCAGATTAAGTAAAACCCATATGTATTGGATAAGAGTATATACCCTTTGAAAGACCCTTGTTAATGATCTATTACCCTTTGTATTTACACAAGCATTTAGTTGAAGATAATGTTTATTACTCTTTGGATACGATACTAGTTGAAGATGGTGATCTATTACCCTTTGTATTTACACAATCATTGGAATCACATACAAGTGTAATACATGCGTTGATACTTAGTGCAATTTCTTTGTAGTGACATCCCATGTATTTAATAAGAGATAAGATTAATATCACAATACATATTGATTATGGTAAATAGGTAACATGATATCACCTTGTTGAGCCTTAAGCTAAGTTGTTCTTATATTACTGATATCATAGTAATGGAATGGCTCTATTCCCCTTGTATTACAGGTTAAGATATTGCCTTTAGTTCTTATTATATACTTCCCTTTGTAGTTAATAGTCATGTTGTTTTCTTCATGACCTTATGTGTGATGTCCCCGACCATTATGACTACCAGTGAAGCATAAAGTTCAAAGTTTTTTTTGGGGGGGCAAGAAAGTAATCATGACAACAGTTGAACCACACAACTGACGATGACACCATGCATGTAGATCAGGAAACAAACAACAATGAATTAACACTAGCACATCGAGAAACTGGGTGAAACCAGCGAAAATCAAGGGCAGATAGAAATGACTACCCACCCAACACAAACACGATGATGCCTACATGCTAAGGGACAACATCCACGTTCTTGACACAACAGTATCGACGAACAATAACTAAAACCTCAAAGGTACACAAATCCCTACGGAAGGAGACATTACAACCCAACCACCAACTACAACTACATGAACAACGCACACAATGGGAAGCACAGACTCCAACCATGTTACCACGCCTCTATCCCTCAGGGCACGCAAGGATCCCCTTATCAGAGATCACGCCGTCACAAGGTGTTGGCGTGATGGTACAAGATTTTAAAACTATAACTACATTGTGACTAAGAGTTCATTGTCACTCGAAGTTGACCAAGCTTGTACCCATTACAACTATTCAAGTCATTTGAAGTAGATAAATGCTAATGTAAGTAGCCTTCTTGGACCTCTGACTTCAACTGAAATCCTCTCAGATTGGCGTTGTTTAAGGAATTATTAGATCAGTTTTTTGATCTAAGCTAAAGAAAAACTCCAAAAAGTATTACATAGCTGAAATTTATTAAATTTTCAGAAAAAGGGCATTCTGGAAAGAATATAAATTTCCAATCCATTTAAGTCTTTTAAGTCATTTAGTTTTTATCATTATTAGATTAACTTATTTTCCAAAATCTAGCAATAAAGGATGAGTAAAACTATAGGTGCTACTGAGTCTTTACAAGAAATTAGATGATTTAAGAAGGAAACCTTAGCGCTAGCCTCTTGTTGCAAAAGGTTGAAGGAAGCCTAAATGTACAACCATACACAAAGGAAAGAGAAGAACACTCACAAACTAATGAAGGAAGGATTGAACGAAACAACTACTGCATCTCCAACTACACATTCCTTCATTTATACCTAGGTAATTTAAAACTTTCTTGTCATTGTTTAGCATGCATTGTTGGTGATTGTTCTCAAGGTTGGACCTTGCTTGAATGCTTGAAGTTTTAATAAAGGATTTTTCATTTCTCATGCATCATCTTAATTAATAGTACACATGAAACAATTTCATGCCACACATAGATAAAAATCATTATGAGAAGGTTGGTTTATTCGTAAAACAAAAAGTATTCACGGTTTCAAGATGAGAGGTAAAATATTCTATAAACGTCCATTCATTTCTATAGAATAGCTAGTAAGTAAGAAATCACTATTCATTAATATAATACCTATTAAAATGGTAGAGTTGGTATCAAAATCGCTGGTATATAAATATGTTTATTAGTATTACTGTCAACAGATAAAAATGGTTGTCAAACCAATTATAAGGTTTCTATCTAAAATCAAGATCGTTGTCTGAAGGCATTCTCCTAGGGGCTATTAACTTATGTCATGGTAACTACATAAAATGCCATCAAACATCCCAAGTCGTCTACAAGGTAAGACATAGCTAGGTAAGGAAAATCATATTATTATTGCTAACAAAGATTTCTGTGTAAATGTACAATTAATTAAGACTGACAAACATTAATCTATCAACAAGTCANCATTGTTTAGCATGCATTGTTGGTGATTGTTCTCAAGGTTGGACCTTGCTTGAATGCTTGAAGTTTTAATAAAGGATTTTTCATTTCTCATGCATCATCTTAATTAATAGTACACATGAAACAATTTCATGCCACACATAGATAAAAATCATTATGAGAAGGTTGGTTTATTCGTAAAACAAAAAGTATTCACGGTTTCAAGATGAGAGGTAAAATATTCTATAAACGTCCATTCATTTCTATAGAATAGCTAGTAAGTAAGAAATCACTATTCATTAATATAATACCTATTAAAATGGTAGAGTTGGTATCAAAATCGCTGGTATATAAATATGTTTATTAGTATTACTGTCAACAGATAAAAATGGTTGTCAAACCAATTATAAGGTTTCTATCTAAAATCAAGATCGTTGTCTGAAGGCATTCTCCTAGGGGCTATTAACTTATGTCATGGTAACTACATAAAATGCCATCAAACATCCCAAGTCGTCTACAAGGTAAGACATAGCTAGGTAAGGAAAATCATATTATTATTGCTAACAAAGATTTCTGTGTAAATGTACAATTAATTAAGACTGACAAACATTAATCTATCAACAAGTCATCGTCAGTTGAAAGGGGAGAGATGACTGTGAAGTTGCTTTTCCAGAAGGATGGAAATGAAAACATAGTCAAGAGAGGGCTAAGGTTTTTGTCATAAGGCAACATAAATCCCTGCCATAAACCAATATGAACGCCCAGATATTAAGCGATGTGTTTAACACCATAAATCGTTATACATAAAGAGGAATCGTTGGCCATTAAAGGCTCACTTCTCAGCCAACGGGTAGGTAAATCCGCAGTCAACGGGTAAAATCGTTGTCTGGTTAATAACATGAACGCAGACTTCTTTAAATCACAGTTATAAATTTTCCAAGACAACGTTCCAAACATAGCCTTCTTTAATAAGCGTTGCCTAGTAATTTGCAGAATTCTTTAATAATCGTTGGCTAGAAATTTGCAGACTTCTGATAAGGTGAATACAAACTTCTCTAATAATCGTTGTTTGGTAATTTGCCAAGATAGTGTGGTGCATATTGGGTAGAAACACCCATAAAATCGCATGCATAACAACCAAAAACGCAGTCATAAACAAGTTCGTTGACATATGTAGATTCGTTGTTCTTCAAGGTAAAAACGTAGGCGTCCAAGGTTTAAATTCGCAGCCATTAAAAGCATAAATTCACTGTCATTCAAATATAAAAAAAAATGCAAGCATACGAAGTATACTTTCACTGCCATTAAAAGAATAAATTCATTTTCATTCCAATATTAAAATGCAATCATAAATTTTCCAAGAAAGGTATTAAAACACAGAGTTACTTCACCAGGAATTGCATTAAACGCAGATCTAATCTATCCAGGAAATATTAAAGCCTAGAGTCAAAAATTGCGTGGATGAGTGTGTTGGAATGTAGAGAATACTAAAAATAGTTTGCAGATGCCGAGAACAATTAGGACGAAGAGGTGATATAACATGCAAAGACCAATGCAAGGCGGAGATCAAACGCGAAGATAAGAAGGGGTAAATAGCTGGGAAAAATATCCTTCACTCATCATCCACGCATAAAAAAGAAGGGCATTTGAATCTATAGGTCACTATGCACCGAAGTGACGACCGTCGATTCGACTCCTAGCCGGCTGCTCAGGAATGGAATAAAGAGTTAGGGATTAGGACAAAAAGTGCAAATCTTCACAACAATCAACAAACCAAAGGACGGTCTCAACATGCAGGGATCGAAAGTCAAGGGAATCAATTCAACAATGAGCTTAAGTCTTACGGGAAAAATTAAGTTCTCGGTTGAAATGATAAGTCCACATTTTATTTACCCAATAAAAGTACAAAACTAAAAGCATAAAGTATAATAATAATATACCATCCAAAAATAAAGGAAGTGTATCGTAGCCCATGTCGCCCTCTCTGAGTCATTGTCCCACACGCACTTTGTTGCTCCCGCTTGCCAACCGATGAGACTTCACTGGTACCTCCCAATCAATGCCAGGGGTACTCTTCTTCGCCCTTATCCCCACGAGACGCAAAAGGGCCACACACACTAAACCAAAGAATCAGCTAGCTCCCAGCTCACCTCGCAAATCCAAGCTACCACTCCTCACCAAGATGGGTATCCTAAGTAAGTCAGTCAAGTCTAAAATTCTGCAGCGTAACATTATGCATGACAATAGAGATCCATCCTTCTCCTCCTCCCTCCTTTATATAGAATTTCTAAGTCCCTTCTTTCCCTTCTTTCCCATTTAATTTTTTGTTCAATAAGTTAATTCAAAAAACTCCTCTCCGTACATGTGTCACCCATCCCCTTCATTGCACCATAATTTAATTTAATTAATTAATTAATCACTCCTATTTCCCTCACCCACCTAAAAGCATTCCTAGAATCTCTCCTGGGTGTTCCCATATATTCCCTTACACATTTTAATGTCTTACCCCATTACTAATTTACTAGTTGAGTTTGATTTATAAAGTTCTTAAATGTTAGATACCTTACTATGTTAGTCCTTTTGCTTTTTCCATGTGTTTCCCCTTTCTTTTTATGTTTCCCACTTTTTCCTAGTTTCCTAAATCTTTTAAATTTCCGTCTTTCCCTTTTCATTTAAAACTCAAATTGGCATGTGCAGAAAATTACCTTTTTCCCCTTTTCCTTTTTAATTAGCATAATATAACAAAACAATTATTTCCCTTTTTTTAAATTTTATCCATCAAAAGATTTTTATAAATTAATTGAATTTCTTACCCCCTTCTCGTCACATGATTAGTGATGATTATATTTATTATTTATTTATTTTTATTTTTATATAGATATTTTTATTTTACCGCAAGTTTCACCTAGACCTAGATTTTAATTTTTTGAGGTTGGGCGACATTTTATTAGGGAAATTGTTTTTAAATATTTCTTATCATGTTATTCATTCTAAGGCCATCTAGGTTTATTCATTTATTAATTAACAAAACGACGTGTCCTTCAGGATGCACTAGGTTCTCCAAGGGTGCCACTCGCCTCATTCTGTTTCCCTTGTGCGACGTGCCCTTCAGGACACACTATGTGCTCCAAGGGTGCCACTCGCCTCTTGACTGACTTGGTAGACATAAAAAACCCTTGGAGTCAATACTCCACTAGGTAATATTTTGGGAGACTAATGGCCTCTAAGGGATAAGGACCCTTCCTTATTGCATGCCCCTTAGAATCATCGTGAGCGACTGTCGCAGCCTACCCTCACAACATTGTGGGTCTTATCGAACTAGGTAGTCATTAACCTACAATTCGATTCATGACTTGAGTGCTAGTAGGATGTGACAGGGTTGTTTTCCACACCTCTCCCTCAACGTCTCTGGTAGTCATGCATGACCCCTCTACTCCACATGTGAGTCTGGTTGACAAGCTATCGTTAGCTCGCATCATCAATGAATCATGTCAGAAATAAAATCCAAAATCATAACATCTAATTAGATGCACATAAGTCATATATATATATATATATATATATATAATAGTCAAACTCCAACAGTCCACTCCCTGACTCGATCCAGAGTCCAAGGGTTTCATCAATGCCTCTTCATCCTCGAGGTCCAAAATCATGCACACTCAGGAGAATTGAGTCAATAGAACCTGTCTATATCAATACAACAAAATAACATGTCATCTTATCCATAATGTCTCATAATCAAAATCAAATGCCCATTAGTATAAAAAGATGAATCACTTGCAAGAAAGTGTCCTCAAAGAATAAGTTCGCTCACTATGGACAAGAGCAGGATGTTACATTATGTTATAGCTCATACAACAACCTTTAATTGTAATTGGACAAATAGTGCAGAGGTTAGTAGTATCCCTATTAAATGGACTTACTTCCTTATAGTGATAATTGTTTTGGTACCAGGATGAGATTCACAGTATGGAATGTTATGTAATTAATGGGAAACAATATCAGTGGCTACTACACAATGAGAGATTCAAACCAGTGTAATTAGTAGTTCATAATCAGGTACATTACTCATATCAGGAAGATGTACTCATAGTTATTTTTGTACTAATTTCCATATTCAAGTAATGGTAATAAGATAACATAATCCACAATCAATGGTAATAAGCTAAGCTAACCGACAATCAATCACGAAGGCAAAGAAGAATCTGTTTGCTCAAAGAGGGGAAAAAAACACAAAATTAGAAGATCATTAGACAAGCTCATGATGCTCACTCAAGCTTGAAAGTGCCTTATCATTTTCATCATTTTCAAAAGTCCTTGAGCGCATGCCACTTGGTATGGGGCTCCATGAGTTGACAAGCACCTCATTCGGGAAAGCCTGAGTAGATTCCCTAGCTTTATAATAATGCATGTCATTTTGCACAATCTGGGTACATCCCTGTAGCAAATCTGTAGCAAATAATTCATGTAGAAAATCTGGGTACATTACAGGTTAAGTTGTTGCCTTGCTATTTCAATGGAAAGGAAATGGACCTTGGGGGTCTATTTCTTCTTCCTACTAACATCAAGACTTAAATTCAATCGCTGAGCAATAGGCTCAACTTCTGAAGGAATCATTGGTTCATAATAAAATTCTTAGAAACCCAACAACAAAAATAAAAGGTATGCCCTCTGTTACTTCTACAAGAATTCAATCCTCTTCCTCTTATCAACCTAAAAAACCTAAATAAAAAGAAAAAGAGGTTGGAAAAGAAACAAACAACTTCTTAAATATCTGGGAGATTTTTTGGTTAACGCAAGCCACCTTACCTTGATGAAATATAAGTTCCTACCCAACCCCCCACATTCCTCATGAAGGTCATCTCTTGGAATATCAAAGGCCCTAATGGTAAAACCAGGCACAAGCTTCTCAGTAAAAACCAGGCATGGGATCAGTCTTAGTTTTTTTTTCTTTCACACTACCTCTGTTGTACAGGCTTACATATACAAGATCCTTTTATTCCAAAGGATCTCTCTTCCATCAAGATATATTGGTTCCTTCTCATTGAAAACAAACAATGAAATTCATCATGGTAAACCTCGAAAGATCCTTTGTGTGGGGTGGACTTGCAAAGAAAAGAAATGAGATTTAGCCACTTGGACATGCTCAGTCTCCCTAACCTCAAACGAGGACTCATTCTCAAAGATCTAGATGGAGCTAAATGAAGTACTACAATGTATGGGACCTCCTTTGGTGCAATATGTACTTCCCTATAATAGAGCCTTAGGACTTGATCATACTTTAAGGAAATGTTTCAAGCTCCTTAATATGGAACAATGTCTAGAAAAATAAAGATATTATCCACACTCGTTGTTTTTGGGAAGTCAAGGATGGAACCTGTTATCACACTAAATTCACTTGGGTATTTTTAGTTTGTTTTCAATCCTTTTTAAGCCTTAGTTTTTAATTTTTTCTTTTAAGGTCTCATCCCTTTAAAATCTATGATTAGTAGGACCCCTTGGATGATTAAAGTTTTTGAGTCTTATCTCTAATTTGATCCTCAAATTGATTTTTTCCTTAAACCATTCCTAGCTCATGTTTTATTTTGGTCCCCTTCATGATTTATCCCTAGTTCGATCCCTCCCATGACTAGATTGATGTGACACTCCTCTCTCCTCTCTCATGACCTCATAGGCATACCTCAAACATCCTCGCTTACTTTTATAATCATATTTTGAAGTGGATGTGTTGCCTGCTCATTAGGCAGTTCTGTAGCGCCTATCACACTTCCACCCCGATCCATGATTGCTAGGACTGATGTTATGTCCCTTGTTTTGAGTGCCAGAAGTCGGTTAAGGATGCCTTCAAAGATCTTGCATTTATGAGCTTTGGTAATAGTTTTTTAATTTTGAAAGACTCAACAGTGTTGTGCTGCACAAATTTGTAAGTGTTGATCAAGCGACCACATGTCAACCAAATCCAATGCTGAGAAAGATTCCAGGGCCAAGGTTTTCTCAAAGTTCATATAAGATTGTGTTGAAGAGCTCAACAAGTGTCTACTATGCAAGTATCCATTGTTACCTCCTCTGCGTATTAATCTTCACAGGAAATTTGTGCTCGGGTTTTTTTTTCTGCTAAGTTTTCACATCGGTAAAAGATTCATCTTTGTATGATAGCCTCGTATCCTCTCTTTTTCAGACTTGTAAACCTCATGGCCCACATATGAGTTAGATTTCTGTTGTCTGCCTTATCCCTTGAAGTTTTAATCTTTAGACTAGTCTATCCTTTGCGTATGTGTTTCTCTACCTAGAGGCGCTTCTCAACCTCTCGTTGCTTCCCCTACCTCCTATCATCTCAAAATTAAGCATTTTACTCAGTTGCATAGGGTTAGCCTTGCATATTTTAAACCCCATTCAAAGTCTCCTGAGCATTACCAAACCTTTTAAGATCCCTCATTCTAAGTCATGGAGACCCCTAAATCGAAGAAGGCACATAAAGGAGGCAAGATAGTTAGGACAAAACCAGTGGACATGCTTCTTTTTAATACAGAACCCATGGCAAGAGAGGCCTTTCAAAGAGTAAGGTGCCTCTTATTCTGTCAAAACATGCACAGAGGCCATCCAAAGGTATCAAGACAATTTGCATTGCAGTTTAATGGTAAGAAAACTAAGTTTGGGGATTTGGAGTTTGAAGTGACTGAAGCCTCCATCTCAGCTGCAACAGGGATCCCCATTATAGGTGAAAGGTGGTTCAAAGCCATGGCTTTGAGTTCATATTATGAAAAAGATCTCTTTAAACCTAAATATCAAGCCAATGACCTATCCAAAAGTATGCCAAGGAGCCAATTGATTAAACAATTTGACAGACTACTGAAGATCATACATAGATATTTTACTTGTGAAGGGAGATTCAACACATTATACCAGTACCATATAAGATTGTTGCTACATTTTACTAGTAAGGTTGAGATGAATATTCTCTATTACTTGTTGAGGAGTATAGGTAAGATCTCAGACAAGATACAAGACAAATCTAAAGATGTGTATTCTAGCCTTTTCTACTTTCGATTAATCAGAATGCTAGTATCTAAGGAATTGGGCAAGAAAGATATTTCATGGGAGAATTTTGTGGTTACCTCTCATTTTAAGTTGGATCTAACACCCACTCCTCAATCATAGAGGGAAATTTCTTTCTCACCTACCAGTGCTACCAAAGCAGGGACCAGTAGGAAGAGAAAGGGCAGAGCTCCTGTTCAAGTGTTAGAGGTCAACAACAAGGTTATTGAAGCTGAGGAGGAAGTTTGTCCTTCTCCACACAGAGATTTTTCACCACCTCCTCAACCAGGGTTAGAAGAGGTGCCTCCTTCTACCAAAGCTACATATAAGAGAGGGAAGAAGCTTCTATTTTCCCCTTCTCCTCTAGCAGTCGAAATCAAAGGTAAAAGACCTTTCACAAGGTCATCAATTCTTAAGGACGATTATAGAGAGCAGTCCTGACCAGAGATCCCTATTCAAAAGAATAAGGGGAAGAATATTGAAAAGCATGTAGAGGAGAAATTAGAAACCCTTATACAAAAGAAGAAGAGTAAAGGTGCTAAAGGACCTTTGGAGAAGAGAGATGAGACCTCTGAGAAAGGCATTGAGAATCCTGTCGAAATAAAACAAGAATCCCTTGTACAGAAAGGTAAAGGTACTAAAAGACCTTTGGAGAGAGAAGAGGAAACCCATGTAAAACACTTCGAGGAGCCTGTGGTAAGAAATGAAGAAACCATTGTGCAGAGAAAGAAGAGTAAAAGTAAGGCCACTGAGAAACCTGATGAGGTGGAAAAGACACTTCCCATGCAGGAGGAAGAGGAGTCTAAGGAAAATCCTATTAAGACTGAGCATGCCACTATCCCTCCTGATAGTCAGACCTACAAAATACTTATCAAGCAGCTTAGATATGCAAGGAAAGAAATAGCTCATCTTAAAGAAGAAGAAAAGGTCCACTTGGATCAGATGGAAGAGATCATGGTTGGATACAATAATACCCTTGACTTGGCAAGGTTTGGAGCGCGAAAGGCTCTGCCCCTTCATAAACATTCGAAGAATCTTTATAGAAAGAACAAAGGATTTCAATCTCAGAATAGGAAGTTAAAGGCATAGTTGAAACACTTTCAAGATGAGGTATCCCAAAGGAATTTACAGGTGTTGGTTGAAGATTCCATTGAGGATGATAAACCAACAACTAAGGAGAGCACAACTACACTGAAAAAGCCTACCAATGCTAAGAAGAAGAAGTCTGTTGTGCCAATTGAAGATCCTCTTTCTACCATAAAGAGTGTGAGGCTAAGTGTTAAAATGACAAAATAGCTGGTAATGGTAAGCTTCATTTTTTAGAATTGTTCCTTTTTGGGAGGGTTAAATGATATGCACATACTAGCTATACCATCATACATGCTTCTAATCGTTTAACTAGCTGGGTTTTGAGTTTTTTCTAAGTGCTAGTTTCCTAGTGGTAAAAGGAACTACCCATTATATAGTCAAGGCACTTAATTGAAATGGTTTTGTCATCATGAAAGACCACAAATTTCTCTGCACACTTTCAATATTGAAGGCGCTGCATTTTTGGCAATGCTACCTAATCTACACACAAACGTAGCAAAATTGGTGCTACCTACAAGCACTACCTAATATTTAGCAGAGAACATAATGTTGGAAAATGTTTAACAAGTAGCATATGCTTGTCATTGATGGAAAGTACAGTAGTGGAGATGGTAGGATAAGAAGGATAAAAATCCCTTCGGGATTCAGACGTGAAAGCTCAGGAGGAACAACGTTGAAGAAAACGCGCCCAGCAAAGGCAAAGCTCAAAGTACAGGAATTTGCAGAAGAGAAGAGCCATCAAATTTCCCGAAAGAACG
>SNQJ01S0004597.1:164671-189126 GCA_010110895.2 Picea sitchensis | reverse complement strand
TGACTTGTTGATAGATTAATGTTTGTCAGTCTTAATTAATTGTACATTTACACAGAAATCTTTGTTAGCAATAATAATATGATTTTCCTTACCTAGCTATGTCTTACCTTGTAGACGACTTGGGATGTTTGATGGCATTTTATGTAGTTACCATGACATAAGTTAATAGCCCCTAGGAGAATGCCTTCAGACAACGATCTTGATTTTAGATAGAAACCTTATAATTGGTTTGACAACCATTTTTATCTGTTGACAGTAATACTAATAAACATATTTATATACCAGCGATTTTGATACCAACTCTACCATTTTAATAGGTATTATATTAATGAATAGTGATTTCTTACTTACTAGCTATTCTATAGAAATGAATGGACGTTTATAGAATATTTTACCTCTCATCTTGAAACCGTGAATACTTTTTGTTTTACGAATAAACCAACCTTCTCATAATGATTTTTATCTATGTGTGGCATGAAATTGTTTCATGTGTACTATTAATTAAGATGATGCATGAGAAATGAAAAATCCTTTATTAAAACTTCAAGCATTCAAGCAAGGTCCAACCTTGAGAACAATCACCAACAATGCATGCTAAACAATGCCAAGACAGTTTTAAATTACCTAGGTATCAATGAAGGAATGTGTAGCTGCAGATGCAGTAGTTGTTTCATTCAATCCTTCCTTCATTAGTTTGCGAGTGTTCTTCTCTTTCCTTTGTGTATGGTTGTACATTTAGGCTTCCTTCAACCTTTTGCAACAAGAGGCTAGCGCTAAGGTTTCCTTCTTAAATCATCTAATTGCTTGCAAAGACTCAGTAGCACCTATAGTTTTACCCATCCTTTTATTGCTATATTTTGGAAAATAAGTTAATCTAATAATGATAAAAACTTAAATGACTTAAAAGACTTAAATGGATTGGAAATTTATATTCTTTCCACATTGCCATTTTTCTGAAAATTTAATAAATTTCAGCTATGCAATACTTTTTGGAGTTTTTCTTTACCTTAGATCAAAAAACCGATCGAGTAATTCCTTAAACAACGCCAACCTGAGAGGATTTAGTTGAAGTCATAGGTCCAAGAAGGCTACTTACATTGGCATTTATCTACTTCAAATGACTTGAATAGTTGTAATGGGTACAAGCTTGGTCAACTTCGAGTGACAATGAACTCTTAGTCACAATGTAGTTATAGTTTTAAAATCTTGTACCATCACACCAACACCTTGTGACGGCATGATCTTTGATAAGGGGATCCTTGCGTGCCTTGAGGGATAGAGGCGTGGTAACATGGTTGGAGTCTGTGCTTCCCATTGTGTGCGTTGTTCATGTAGTTGTAGTTGGTGGTTGGGTTGTAATGTCTCCTTCCATAGGGCTTTGCGTACCTTTGAGGTTTTAGTTATTGTTCGTCGAGACCATTGTGTCAGGAACTTGGATGTTGTCCCTTAGCATGTAGGCATCATCGTGTTTGTGTCAGGCTGGTAGTCATTTCTATCTGCCCTTGATTTCCACTGGTTTCACCCAGTTTCTCGATGTGCTAGTGTTAATTCGTTGTTGTATGTTTCCTGATTTGCGTGCGTGGTGTCGTCGTTAGTTGTGTGGTTCAACTGTTGTCGTGATTACCTTCTTGCCCGCCCCAAAAAAAACATTGAACTTTATGCTTCGCTGGTAGTCATAATGGTCGGGGACATCACACATAAGGTCATGAAGAAAACAACATGACTATTAAATACAAAGGGAAGTATATAATAAGAACTAAAGGCAATAGCGTAACCTGTAATACAAGGGGAATAGAGTCATTCCATTACTATGATATCGGTAATATAAGAACAACTTAGCTTAAGGTTCAACAAGGTGATATCATGTTACCCATTTACCATAATCAATATGTATTGTGATATTAATCTTATCTCTTATTAAATACATGGGATGTCACTACAAAGAAATGGCACTAAGTATCAACGCATGTATTACACTTGTATGTGATTCCAATGATTGTGTAAATACAAAGGGTAATAGATCACCATCTTCAACTAGTATCGTATCCAAAGAGTAATGAACATTATCTTCAACTAAATGCTTGTGTAAATACAAAGGGTAATAGATCTTTAACAAGGGTCTTTCAAAGGGTATATACTCTTATCCAATACATATGGGTTTTACTTAATCTGATTAAGAGAGAGCTAAAGCAATGGAATCAAATTCATATCTTACCTGTATGAGCTATGTGAATATTACAATATAGTTTAGAGTGTAGAGTCTCAATCTAAGGTATAGGCAACTAATCAAAAGAATGAAGATGCAAATTCAATTTTCATTTCTTCTATGATTTTTTCGTTGTGTTCTTATCAGTTTTCTTGGGTATCGTTAATTCTGTTCTATTTCCGAGTATTCATACTTTTAAGCCCTTATTTGTTGAAAATGGAAGCTAGCTTGACTTTTGGAGGAATCGTAATTGGTATCTCAATCCATGGCATTGGAGTTAGATATTTGGATTTGAATTTGTTATTTCTTATCGTTTTGTAAATGAGACTTTGATATGAAATGTTCACTTCTTGTGTCTTTTTGTTATAGTGAAAAGTATTGTTTAACATATTTTAGTTGTGGGAATAATTGCAGTGGACATTTTCCCCGTGTTTCAAGGTTTATTTCTTTCTATTGTACATGATATTTTGTAGATTTTAAAACTGTTCTTTCTTCTAGCTTTGTAAATGAGGCTTTGACATGAAATATTGATGTCTTTTATCAGTTTTGCTATCAATGCAAAGTGACTGTTACATATTTTGGTGTATCTATTTTGGAGGTTGAGGGGTACCAACAGTTTTTAGATTTTAGGGGTACTAGGTCATTCAGGTACCAATATCACTTGATCCATATGTTAATCCATAAAAACTACTCACACATGGGTTATATTTTAAGTCTAGGATGGTGAATGACCTACGAGCATGTTTCTCTACCAACCATTGAGTGGTTTCCTATGGTAATAGAACATGTCATCAGTGAAGGTTTTTCGAGTATGTAAACTCTTTTATGTCTATGTTAGACTTTATTATCCACAATGAAGTATTCGTTACAATTATTCCTTTAGTCAAAGGGTCACTACAATTGAAAAACGACACCAGAGTGGGAGACTAGTTACTTTTTGAGCAATTTACTATGATAAGAGTCTATGGTTTTGAAGAGGAGCCATATCAAAAGTGAGTGTTGAATTTGGTTGTTCTAGAGACTGAAAAAAGTGAAATTCAATCAATTGCTAACTACAAAGCCAACCATATTACATTAAATGTTGATCTGATGAATTTCAAGGACAAACCAAATCTACACAGGTAGGTCACTCATGTCTTACACAGAGATGTAAACAAGACTCATGACAAGATGAAGAAATTGAAATAGGCATTAATCAAAGTGGATAAATAGCTGAGGCAGGATAAAGTGGTTACTACAGCAAGGAATTCCAGAATCAACAATCTGTCAAATAATATTTATAACTTATGATACTCTAATATTACATATATAAAAATGGATTTATAAATTCAATTCCTGAAGATATGAATTTTTTATAAAATACAAAACGTTTGAAACAAAAAGTTGGACACTTTGAAATTTTTATGAAATTTTTATAAAATATAAAACGTTTGAAATTAATGTGACCTATCCCCCCGGGGCCAAGGCACAACCAATTTTAATAAGATATTATCTATGCACATAAAATCAGGGCATTTGAATCTAAATCTTTAACACAGAAGTGAAAGACATTTAATTTAGCTCCTGGCCGATTGCTCAGGCACAAACTAATCACTTAAATGCTTACTCTATTATTAATATTTGATTTTTAAATGTCTATATAAAATTTAAAAACTTAATATTTGATTGTTAAATGTCTATATTGAATTCACTAAGTCCATATTGTTTATAAATTTATTGTTTGTGTGTATAATTTGAACATATAAACATGTAATTTTTACATTGTCTTCCTATTTTATTTTTAAATTTGTTAAATATATATGTTTTAATATATATATATATGTGTGTGTGTGTGTGTGTGTGTGTGTGTGTGTGTGTGTGTTTTAAATATATTCCATTGTATGTATATTTCACAAATATTCCATTATAAATTATAAGATAGAGAGTAATGTACAACAGGTATATGTATATTTGTTGGGAACTCAAATTATCAAATTATTTTGTATATGTAGAAAACTAATTGACCAAGAATCGCTCAGTGTTAGTTTTAGTTGTTTAAATTGTAATTTTGAATGATAGATTCAGAGCAATGTAATTAATCTAAGATTGCAATAGTTGAACTTAGATGTATAATATGTTGTATAATTCATGTACTTAGATGTATAATTTGTTTTTAGTGGCAATAAATGCTTTATAATTCAATGTAGTTAGATCTATAGTTAACAAATCTCACAATTACAACATTTAAATTTAAATTTAAAACTACATATAGAACTACATTACAGAATTTAAATTTAAATTATAGAATTGAAATGTAAATTTAAAACTGCATATAAAACTGCATTACAGAATTTAAATGTAAATTTAAAACTGCATATAAAACTGGATTACAAAATTTAAATTTAAATTACAAAATTTAAATTATAGAATTTAAATTTAAATTACAGAATTTAAATGTAAATTTAAAACTGCATATAAAACTGCATGACACAATTTAAATTTAAATTTAAATTACATAATTTAAATTTAAAACTTTATATAAAAGTCAAAATTATAACACATCTCACAAATAACAATTGTAAGTTGAAAATGTTGTACTTCGAGTAATCAAACTGGTTCCACTACTCAGGCTATTAATTAGAGTTACTTAAGCTAGTAGTAGTTAAGCGGGTGAATTAAAATATGTGTAATCTCTATCTAGGCTTATGAAGAACGTACTTAGGAAAAACATCAACTTATAATTAAAAACATTGTGCCTACAGGAAATGGTAACTAATTGGAAAAAATGGTAACTAATGGTAACTAGGAAGTTAATTGAAAAAATAAATGGTAACTATGGGATAATTGTTGCATGTAAATTGTGACTTGGTTGCAAAGGGATAGCCTTATGGCCAAGCCATGGGCGTGCCCATGGCTTGGCCACAGGGCTTCCCCCCCGTGGCCAAGTCATATCCCATGGAATTTGACTTGGTCGCGAGGGACTAGCCCTGTGGCCAAGTCATTGGCATGCCCACGGCTTGGCCACAGGGCTGCCCCCCCGCGACCAAGTCATAGCCCATAGACTGTGACTTGGTCATGGTAGGGGAAGCCCTATGGCCAAGTCAATGGCGTGCCCATGGCTTGGCCACACGGTTGTCCCCCCATGGCCAATTCACATCCTATGGACTATGACTTGGTCATGGGGGGGTAGCCCTATGGCCAAGCTGTGGGCACGCCAACAGCTTGGCCATAGGGCTGGCCCCCCGCTACCAAGTCATAGTTTCAATTCAATTTAAACTAAATTAATTAAAAATACCTAATTTAATTCAATTTAAATTAAAAATTACAGAATTAAATTACATACTTACAGAATTAAAAATTACAGAATTAGAGACTTACCTGCAGATCCAATCACCTGTCCTCCCGTAGGACCGTCTGCCAACATGACAGCGCCAAACATGTCCGCGCCAACTTGTCCACCAAACACGTTCGCCAACACGACACCGCCAAACACATTTGTGCATATCACAAACTCATTATCACAAACACAAACTCATGACAGTGCCAAACACAAACTCATGACAACGCCAATAAATAAAAAAACTACAACAGTCACAACGTGTGGTAAATATATAAACATGTTTTCGACCGAAAGAATATTTCGATCGAAATATTTTTTCGGCCAAAAGAATATATCGAACGAAAAATTATTTCGGTCGAAATATCTTTTTGGCCGGAATATCTTTCAGCCAAAAAGAGGTTACCGGATGAAAAAAATCCGTCCGGCTAAAATTCTACACTAAAATCGAGGGCGTCGTCACAGTACCATTCAATTTGACGTTCAAAGGTTCGGACAAAACATATTTCGGCCAAAAAAAAAAAGATCTTTTGGCCGAAAAAAAATATTAGTTCGACCAAAAAAATGTCTTTCAGAATTTGGGAGATCCGATTGTCATGAAAGTGTTACCCACCTCCATGAATTTACCCAAATTCTTTATTTTAATGTCATTTTTTCCTTTTGTAAAAACATTATCATATACATATCAAGCTTCCTCTATGGATACTATAAATAGATTTCCTTTGCATATTGCTATGTTATTTGATACTGACTATTATCTGTGCTTATTGTTAACCATTTTATGTCTAGTGGTACTTTTTGTTAAGGAACAATACTTTTTTTTTAGATAAAATTACAAAACCATTGTGTCTATACCTATGTATCATGAAACCTTTTACTAGTAATGGTGCAATACCTTGGTTTTATACATACTTAAATTTATTAAAAAAAGAAATCCTAACTATACAAAATCATTACAAAGTGGGAAGGAGATCTAAAAACATCTTTAAAAGAAGGAATTTTTTCCTTACTTAGGTCTTGTTCAATTATATGCACTTGGGATTGTATGTCATCCTCTTGCTACCATAGAACACACTTTATTTTAAATCTTCACCATAAACTCTTTTGTTTCAAACTAACAACCAACTAAAATACCAATAAAACAAACTAGCATGTGCCCTCATGATGATGAGTGAAGAATGTCTCCCACTGATAAAGGAAACATTCACTTTATGTGCACATATGATGTCAACTGGATCAACTCTAACTCTCTTAAATAATTGTCATTTAACAACCATGTTAACCACTTGAATTCCCATCGTTTAATAATGTCATTAACTGGCCAGTAGGGAACCGACTCACCACTTCACTAGACCATGGGGATCAAAACATGTCACTACCATTGAGATTTATTAATCGGCCACTGATTCACTAGACCACCAAAGATTAAAATTTTTAATTTTCCACCAGGACACAATAACAATGCACCTTTTTAAGGTTTTTCTAGTACAGTTGATGAAATTTACTTAACGAGTCCTGTTATTTGATAGTTTTGTTAATTGGGTCACTGACCACCGATAAAATATAAGGCTTGTTTCTTTGGAGTGAAGGTTGGTCTTGTTGCTAAGTTGTATCTTTAAAGGTTTCTACACATGTGTTCTTTCACTAATACTAGTGTCTCAAATATTTGAGACAATTCCTCTTGCTTGATAAATGCTACAACCCTAGATTATTCCAATATTCGTTTTCACAATGTATATTCAAATGGAATTCAACCACCATATTTCAAAGAGAGGAGTCCTTATTGGATATCCTCCTTTCAATCTCATTCCTCTCCAATTGAGATAACAATGTTGGATTACTGAGAGGGGGGGTGAATTAGTAATAGAGAAATTTAATCCTTTTTAACCATATAATCCAAGTGTTATATCAATGTATCATTATAATCCAATAACTTCAAAGTAAATAAGCAATGAAGAAATGAACAATCATACACATACAAAGTACATCAGTGCTTTACGTGGAAACCCAAGGAGGGAGAAAACCATGGAATATTTGTTCTTATATGTCTTGAAGAATTACATTCATTGGAAGCACCAACTTCCTCTATTTTCCAGCTGCAACTGGAAGGAGGCTCCAAACCCCTTGTTTCTCAGGCTACAACTTTAGGGAAGCTCCAAATACCCTATTCTTTGGCTACAACCCCCTATGTTCTCTGGCTACAACCACTTGTCCTTGCCCCATCCAACCGCCCTGAAGTAGAAGTATAATGATAGAACCATTGTCACACTATCACTGTGAGATATACCGTTATAAAAATATACCAATAAACCTGAACCATGCATCAACTTATACTTCAACCTATAATCAAACTGTACCATAAACAAGTGCATCAACCATGCACCAACCTATACCAAACAAACTGTAATCAACCTGTACCATAAATAAGTGCATCCAACCATGTACCAAGTATGTACCAATCATGTTTCAACTACTCATCATCTATGACTCATTAATATGTACCAACATCATCAACTATACACCTCATGTATGTGCCAACTCATCAACTACTTGTCTCAACCATGTACCCAACATGTACCTCAACCAAAATCCATCATCAATTTTATCATCCAAATATGATTTGTAACTCTGTAATAGACCTGGTGTATATGATCACATACCTACAAACCTTCCCTAACTTTCACAACAAGAGACTAGCATTTTCATCAAACTTTTCTTTAGTCTCACATGACTAGTTTTGGATTAGTCAACAACCCTAAATTGAAATAATCATAAATATGTACCTATAATGAATAAAGATTTGAAAATAGTACACAATGTTCTTCAGGTTTTTTTATCCAATTCCTCCAAGTGTCACTACTTGGAACCTCTCAAAAAAGGATTTATAGCAAAAGTGGCATACCTTGCTGAATTTTGGCTTATTCTAGAGAGCGACCTTGTAGAGCGTGCCCCACATGGAATATTTGTTGAATCGACCTGAAAATGTTACACAGAATACTAAATATTGTACTCTAACCAACACATTTGTTATTACTGAATTTGGATCTGTTATGAAGAAGTTATGATGTTTTTACCCAAAACACATGTTTTATACTAGTTTCAGAACTCACCACAAACCCTATTTTCCACGGAGTGTAACTCAAAAAATACAAAGATCCACAACCTGCAATTTATACCACAGATACTTGGATATGTTTCCTCAATGGCCTATCAATTTCATGGTCTGAATCTGTTAAGAACCAAATACCTAAATACAAAATATCACAATAGATCCAAAGATATTTGAATACAATCACCACACAAGATATATGAAACCATATAGAAAACCACAACTTTATTATAGAAACCCTTGAGGTAGGGAAACACCATACAATGGATCCTATTATGGAAGGGATCCTCTCTGTTCACTTGCCTCTTCAGGGGCATCCTCCTAATGAGCTTCAACTCCAGGAGACGTGCTTCTCTTTGTGTCTCATTGCATTGCTTGAACTCCTTTATATAGTGCTACCATCACCTAAGAACGTCTAGAAGAGAGTGCTAGAAGTAGAACCTTCTAAAGTCCTCTTACATTTATTATATCTAATTACCCATTTATTATATCTAACTTTACCATAGTGGGCCTTATTTACAAATAATATAATTGGACCTAGTCCACCTTACATTAGATGACCTCCACTATTATCACTATGGACCCTACGGAGGCCCCCACTACCTCTCTAGCTACCTTACAGGAGATTCTATCTGTATCGTTGGACCCATAAATGTAACTTATCAAGATATCATATTACCACCTTCCGTGAAAATAATTGATACTACACAACATATAGCTAGACTTACTAAATCAATTGCGATATTAAATGGTAGTTTGGCCCGATTCTCAAGATATCATATTACCACCTTCTGTGAAAATAATTGATACTACACAACATATAGCTAGACTTACTAAATCAATTACTTCTGATATTAAATAGTAGTTTGGCCAGCCTAAAATTAGGTCTGGGATGACCTATCACTTTACCCTTTTATTTTCATTTTACTTGTCAAGGCACAATAGGGCCGAATTTTACAAAGGCACAATAGTTTTGTCTTAACAAAATATAATATAATAATATTATTTAGGGTTTGTCTTGGTCAAATACAATAAGGATATATTTTGAAGCTACTCAATATTCAACACTCCCTCTTAGCAAGGAAGGTATTATTCTCGTCACAGTCATAATTATTGATTATGTTCTTTTTCATACTTCGTCATTGTCTTGTTTTCAATCATAGTTGTATATGTCATAGTAATTTATGCACTTTCACTGGAGTAGCATACCAACCTTCATTGGAGTAGCATACCAACATGTGATGGGAGAATATACCAACATGTGTTGCAGTAGCATACCAACCTGCGCTTTGGTAGAATACTAGCCTGTGTTGGGGTAATATACTAGCCTATGTTGGAGTAGCATACCAACCTATGTTGGGGTAGAATACTAGCCTGCATTGGAGTACCAACCTGTGCTAGGGTAGCGTACCATCCTGCACTGGAGTACCAATCGGTGCTAGGGTAGTATACCAGCCTGCATTGGAGTACCAACCTATGTTGGGGTAGCATAATAACCTGCATTGGAGTACAAACATGTGTTGGGGTAGCATACCAACCTGCATTGGAGTACCAACCTACACTGGGGTAGCATACTAGCCTACATTGGAGTACCAATCTCTGTTGGGGTAGCATACTAGTGTGCATTGGAGTACCAACCTGCTCTGGGGTAGCGTACCAGCCTATGTTGGAGTACCAACCTTTGTTGGGTTAGCATACCATTATGTGTTGGAGTACCAACATGTGTTGGGTTAGTGTACCATCCTGCATTGGAGTACCAACATATGCTAGTGTAGCATACTAACTTGCGTTGGAGTACCAACCTGTGCTGGAGTAGCTCCCACTACTAGGGATATCATCACTTCTCTCTATCGGGTAACACATTAGAATACATCACTTCCCATGAATGGGAAATACATCACTTCCCACTAATGGGGAACAAATCACTCCCTCTCATGATGGAATATCCTCCTGTACTACACCAAGCTTGTCTCTGAAGTATTATAACTTCACTCTTGAAAGACGCTTAGTCAGCATGTCTTCTACTTTCTCGTCGATAGGAACATACTTTAGCTTTTACTTGTCCCTTATGTATAATCTCTGAGATATAATGGTATTTTATCTCTATATGATTGGAATATTTCATGACACACTGGGTTCACTGACAACTTTATGCAACTCTAGTTGTCATTAAATATACAGGTTTCTTCCAACTTCAGATCAAAAAATTCTACAATCAAATTCCAAAGCCACACTTCTTCGCCACAAGATGACCATGCTACTACATACTCTACCTATGTGGAACTGAGTGTCATACATGTATACTTCTCACTGAGCCATGAGATCACAATTGATCCCATACTAAAGAAACATCTAGATGTACTTTTCCAGTCTGTGACACAACCTGCCCAATCTAAATCTATTTAGCCCTGCAATCTTATCTCATGATCCGATATATATTTAATTTCATAATCAATTGTACCTTTAAAGTACCTTATCACATTTTTTTCCACAATCAGCTGAACATTTCTAGGCTCAATGTGTTGACCTCAAAACATATATCTTTCCTTGGGTTCATCAAATATATCAACGAACCAAATTTTCACATCAAATTCTACCAAACTGGTACACTTTCTCAACTACAACTCAATCTGCTCAATCATGTGTTGGCTCTATGTTATTTTCACAAAGAACTATCTGTCTCACTGTCTGAGAGTATGTCCTCTACTCTCTTTGCAACTATTCCTTCTAGAACTGGGACTCTGCACCTACAGCTTCTTTTTCTGAAGCTGAGAATGACTGCTCCATTATCAATGTAGTTGTTGAACTCTGAGAGTATCTCCTCTACTCCATCACGATAAAGTATTCATTTTCTCCCTTTGAATCTCATACTGCATCAAACTCTTTTAATGGATCATGGATCAAGCATCGATGCAAAAGTCAGAGTACAATGCATATAGGGATCCTTTGTAAAGGATCATGGAATCGTGACCATTAGATCGGAAGGCATATAAACCAGAGCCGTGATATTGAACCCTTAAAACCTCTGTCATTCGACTGAGTTGATGAGTTCTGTGGTCATTCGACAATGACTATTTTGGGGATAAATGAGTTAGAAATGGGTGCAATCCTCGAAGTCTAAAACCATGAATTAATGTAGATCATTGGATCAAGGAGGAACTTCAGGTGAATTCTTGACTGTCTAATCGAGTATAGTGGAAGGATGGAATAAGCACTTCGACAGGTATGACCCCAACGAAGTTGAACAAATTGAGAATTGAAATATCTCAGAGTCTCGGAGTAATGAAATCACATAGACCATTGATCTAAGATCCCTTTGGGAGTGGTGTGAGTTGTTAGATCAGGAGTGGAAGGATAGTGTAATTTTTGGGACTCCAAAACTTTGACACCTTGAAAATTATTGGATATTAGCAAAATCTATGAAGTGCTGAAGTTGAAAAGTATCAAAGTTGCGAAGCGTTGAAGCCATGAAATGACTAATCCATGAAGTGAAAAGTTGAAGTTGAAAAATCATGCAGGCTGTTAGATATGGAGTAGAGAAATGTGGACCGTTTATTTGGTTGATGATGTGTCTTATGCCACGTGGAAGGGGTACCATATGGGGACTTATGTCACATGAATTCAGTTCCTTTTGGACCCCAACATATCCATTTATGAGTGACACTTGGCACACATACCATGGGTCCATGTCACCATAGGTGACATCAACATTCCATGTCATTTCTAGGATTATGGCCTCCAAGAATTTCCAACTTCTTTTATAAACAAAAGTGTCGGAGTCCTAGAGTAACGAAATCACACAAACCATTGATCTGAGGTCCCTTCGGGACATTTATCAACCGTTATATCAAGCAGTGGAAGGTTGGCATAAGAACTTCGATAGGTATAACTCCGAAGGAGTTTAACAACTGGAGAGTTGTAATATCCTAGAGTCCCAGAGTACTGAAGTCCCAAAATAAATAAGGATTGTCCATCTAAATGCCTAATTATGTCATGATCGTTGATTTCATTGAAGCCTCCAAATGAGCGAGGATCATCCAGTCAATAGGAGATTAAATCTCAACCATCTGATCTACTAGTGAAGATATTGTATGTATTTCGACGAAGTTTACTCCAGAAGAAAAACAACGAAGCACGAAGCACAGAAATAATGAGAATCGTAGATCAATATCAGGTAGGATCCTTCTTGGTCATTTGATCAAGAAGTTGGAGACAGAGTAAGCGGTAATGTTAAATAGAAACCACCGATATCCTACACTTTATGACCACTTCCATAGGTCAAACTCTCAGAGAATTGGAAGATCGAAAAGGGAGAATAGGCTGAAGACCAAAGTCCAGAAAACCTGGGTTCAAAGTGGGTCACATGATAGGGTAAATTGGGGTTGATTATAGGTGTGAAGGACTAGAAGTAAACAATCTCAAAGACATTTTTGAATGAGGTCATGTTTATAAGAATAAATATCTAGCGCTAGAGGCATATGCCTGCAGCTACAATATTATGATTCTATGAGTCCGCAAGTCCGCAAAGGTAAAAACGACTAAGTGTTGGGACTCATTATGAGTCTGTGAGTCTACAAGTCTGCAAAGGTAAAAGAAACTAAGTTTTGGGACTTATTATGAGTCTGCAAAGGTAAAACTTACTAAGTGTTGGGAATTATTATGAATCTGTGAGTCCATAAGTCTGCAAGTCCACAAAGTTAAAAACGATTAAGTGTTGGACTTATTATGAGTTTGTGATTCCACAAGTCCACAAAGGTAAAAATGGATAAGTGTTGGACTTATTATGATTCTGTGAGTCCGCTAGTCCACAAAGGTAAAAAGAAATAAGTGTTGAACTTATTCTGAGTCTGTGAGTCTACGAGTCCGCGAAGAAGTGGAATAATGGTTAAGTGTTGAGACTTTTTGGACAGACTTATGAAAGGAAGAATTATGCTTTCATGAGTCCACAATTTTGCGAGTCCATGAGTCCATGAGTTCGAATAGATGGAAAAATAGTCTAAGTGTTGAAAATTTCTGGGTGAACTCATGAAAGAAAGAATTTTAATACAGTATGGGAACACAATTGTACATAATTTCATGGATCTTGTTAAATTATTTTAGCCTGAAAAAATTTCTTGGCTACACATTTTGCTTAATTAGGGAGCATAACCATATTAGTTCAATATAAGAATACATATTCAAGAAATGGAATAAGGAGAGGGATCCTTCAGTCATGATAAAGAGGCCAAAGGACAAAATATCAGTGTTGGTTTAAATGTAGAGATAGAATCAAATGGACACAAGGGAAGAGGGGAGCAAGAAACATTAACAGATATTTTGAGAAGCCTACGAATAGAAGTATAGAGCTACATTGAAGACAATGAGAGGTTGATAAGAGAACAAAATCATATAAATTCTCAAGTGATGCAAAGCTTAAATAAGTTGGCTGAGGCAATAGAGAGCTACATGACAAGTAATGAAAAGTGGATAAAGGACTCAATTTTTTTTTTATTATTATTCAACTGCTACAGAGTCTGAATGAATTGCAAGGAACAACAAAACAAATTCTCACATAGGACATGAAACTAGAAGGTGAAGAATGTAATTGATGGGCATATAAAGGAAAAGTAAGTCTACATATCCTTGAAGGTAGAGATGTGTAGACAAATCCAAGATTGATGTGAAAGAAAATAAAGAGCTTAATAGGTTGTTTGTGAATAATCTATATGTTTCAAGTGTAGGAGTTATAGAGAATGATTTGTTAGATATGACTTAGCTACTTCTTTAAAAGTACTCAAAAAAATTAATCCACTTATGGTAACAGAGTTCATAGTGGAAGAATGATACCAATGCAGATAAATTGGAGATATACAAATGAATGTGCTTTCAATTGAAAAGTGTCACTGAATGAAAATAGACTTCCATTGGGAATGATATTAAGTGCAAAAGTTATGGTTTCATTGAGAAATGTTAATGAAGTAATCTAATGGTCAACTAGGAGTAATAGTATTTGATTCAAGAATGTTGTAGTATTAGAGTGATGCAATATTCTGAGCTACTTCATTCCAAGGTTATAGAATGTTTCTTAAAGGTAATTTTTGGATACAAATGCTTAAGAGAGGTTGTTGTAAATAGAACACATTGGTTGGATTGCAGAATGGGCAAGGAAAACTTGGATGGAAAGTGTTCATATGATGGAACAATAGTGAAGATGATCATAATGAGAGAACATAAGGCAACAAGGATATGAATACATTCAATGAAAACCAACTGCAAAATAAATAAATAAACAAATAAGTGAATTGAAACATAAATGCACTAGACTGCATGATGCATACAATGAAGTTAGAATGCAATGCATTAGTAGGCATGTTGATAGTAAATGCTTGGTACATATGGATGTGCATTGGGCATATGTACATGTTGGATATGCATATGACATACTTGTGGGATTAGAATAGATTTTTGTTATATACATGCAATATTGATATTATATTAAGTATAACTAATGATGGATTATGTAATCAGGAAAAAATAAATAAAAATGATATAGCATGGTTAAGTATGTGGATGTTGATGTTGTTACTTATGAATTCCATCTATGTGAAGAGCCATGAAGGTGGTAGGAATGGTAATCGAAGGGATGGAAGAAAAATCTTGTGAGCTTTTACAAATACCAGTTGATCAGATAACATCAAGTAGGTTGATAACAACCATGCAAGTATGCATTTAGTTTCTTTTGATGTGTAGATGTTGAAGGGAATTGGGGTAAGAATTCCCTCAGTTAATTTTTCAATATTTAAATTGATATGTAATGGCCGAAGTCCTAAAGTATATATGATGCAAGCCCCCCTCCTCCCATGATTTCATGCGACCTCCCAGTCTAGGATCATTCTTACTAAGGAGCTGAATTAGCTCTTGGGTCCACTCTAAACCCTTAGAATCCTTCACCATGAGCCTTTTCGCTTTCCCCCCAATGTAAGATCAGGTCCATGGGGGTTCTAGTACTCCAACGGAATCTTCCAAGTGACCCCCGGCCAAAACCATGGGTCAAATTTTGAATTACCAAAGACTTTGGAACTTCAGAGCCTTTCAATACTCAACTTGCACTTCCTCCCAAAATCACAAATTTTTGAATTCATGAAGGGCCGGGATTGACGACTCTCATTCTATCGGTAGCTAGCCACTGAGGTTGACTCTAGAATTTCAGGCTTCAGGAGCTCTGGCTACTCCAAGCTATAATAACCCCAAACACCGAACTGACTGTCCTTTAGAGCGTTCCCGGATCAAAGGTCCTCCACTCTCCAACAACCAATGACTATGAACATCTCCAAGACTCTAGCCTTTGGGACTTTCAAGAGGTTAATAAACCCAACTTCTGGATTGTCGAACTCTAATAGGAGGCATGATCCATGGTCCATGCATCCTTTCCAATGCATGGACTAGATATGCTATGGGTTTCGGGACTTCATGGATCTTCTCGATACAAGTCTGCACAACCTTTGAACCTTGAATTGTTGGAGGCTATATCTTTTCTCCATGTGTCCTTCTTCAACCGACGATCAATATCAACTCTAGCCTTTGAGCCTTCAAGATCTCTCGAGCCAAAACAAAATACACCTCAATTATTTTGGAGTGTCAAGTCTCTAAACTACGATATCTATTGCCATGTGTTCCCCATATATCAATAGTTAATATTCACTCTGGCTATCGGAGCTTCGAGCATCTTATGTGTTTTTGCAACCACACTCCAATTCTTCCAGATAGTCGGACTTCTGGACTACCTCTGATCTATGGGCACGTGTCCTTACTGATGGACAGTCCTGATTCACTTTAGATCCTGGGACTTTGGAAAACTTGTCTCCCTTGCACCTGAGCACAAAAAATCTACGAACTCGGGAAGTCCAAAGGAATCCAAGGGTTAAATCTCATGCACCTTCTCCATATATGATATTCACAAGATATCTTGACTCCTCCCTAATGGATCTCGTCCACTCGACCTTGAAACAAGATAAAATCCTCCCTCCAAGGAATTTTTCCCGCTATTCCTCCTGAACTTTGTTACCTAAAATGATTAGTACGCCTAGAACACTCCTTGTTCTTCTATGAAACTTCAAAAGAATTCAGACTTGAAGGTTCTTAGAAAATCCTCCTGCACACTCCTTGTGCTTGCCTTCCTGAGAACTTCTTCAACACTTGGCTAAGTATTGGCACGGTACACACCTTGCATAGGTCTTATCAAGCTTCTATACTCCACTGAGTATGCATGCACTCCTTTCACTCTCTCCTTCTAAGTTCACACTATCTCTTATGAACAAATGAGTCTGGAAAGACTCTTTCTTCGCACTCCTTGGGTGGCACTGTGCACTCCTTTCACCAAAGTTTCAGAAGAGAAACAATTTAAACTTAAAGAACACCAACAATTCATTCATCTAATCATGAAATGCACATGCAGGCATAAAAAACACATAACGGAAGTAAACACAACATTACCCAATGAACTCATAGATAAAGAAACCCATCCATTTGGAATCAAATCTCCTCAGTTGTATTCATTCAGAAAAACATTTACAAAGGTTCTCTGAAACATATTTCTATAGCTCTACTATTAACAACTGATCAACATCAAATAACAATCTTAACAACATCAACCTCATTTGGGCATACAATACATATATTTATACACGAGGGGCTTTTGGATCCTTCCTTCCAGCCTATCTAAGTGTTATCATATCACAATTAAAACATTCACCTACTAAGCCTTATTACAATAAACAAGAATTTACAACTGAGATATGAGTTTATGTTCAATATCTATACACTCCTATTTTCTTTAAATAAATTACAATATTTTACGATCTTGTGCAATGGTTCAAGCCTCCAAACATTAAAAGGTCTTTGATTACAATATTTTCAAAATATCAAAATTACGCAATCTCCTTGGGATCAAAACAAATTTAAATGTCTGCGTTGGATGCTGAGTTTTCTTCCACTCAACCTATTTGAAAATTCATTATGATTCTCCTGAATCATACTCCTTAAGGAAAAAATATTCACAGACTCCTATCCATGAGCTCCTACACTATATTTCCATGCTTCTGGATGTCAGTTTTAGTTACCCAACTGGCATCTTCTGCTGGATGATCTTTCCACTTAACTAGATACTCATAGAAAACTTTCCTCCTGGTCTTCGTAGCAATCCTCTGATCAAGAATTTTGTCTATCTGTGGTTTCTCTACTATGGGCATCTGTTTCTTCCATGAAATCTCCTCATGTCCATCTCTTCCTTCTATATCATCCATCATGTAAGGGTATAAGCACGCTACATTGAATATTGGTGATATTCCAATGTCCTCTGGAAACTCAATTCGCAACAAACTTTCTAAGGATCCAACATGGTCTTATCTTCTTCATATTCAACTTGTTATATTTCCATTTTGGAAATATATCTTTCCTCAGGTGTTCTAAAACTTGATCTTCAATTTCAAAATGAACCTCTCTTCTTCTTTGGTCTACCCCGCTCTTGTATTTTTTGCTTCTATCCTATAGCTGTCGCTTGATCTGACATGCAATTTCTGCATATTTGTAGCAAAATATTCTTCTCCTGCACTTCGGGACTCATCTCGTCCCAAATTTATCAACTCTAAAATTCCTCTTGGATGCATTCCATATACTATCTGGAATGGGATTTTTTCCAGTACTCCTATTTGGTGAGTCATTACATGAAAACTCTGCTTGGGACATAATTTGATCCCACTGACTGTGATGCTTAGTGACCAAAATCCTCAACAAATTCTCTAAGCTTCGATTTACTACCTGAGTTTGTCCATCTGTCTGAGGGTTATATGTTGAGATGAAATACAAAATTGTCCCCAACTTCTTCCACAAAGTTCTCCAAAAGTGTCCCACAAATATAATATCTCGGTTTGAGACTATACACCCTAAAAACCTATTCAATCTCACAATCTCCTTGAAAAATAATTTCGCTATGTTAGTAACATCGTTGGTTTTATGACATACTATGAAATGTGCCATCTTTGAAAATTTGTCAACCACCACAAATATTAAATCATTTCCCCTTTGGGACCTAGGCAATCCTAGAACAAAATCCATTCTTATAGCATCCCATGGCCTGTCTAGAATAGGAAATGGTTGATACAATCCACTGTTTTTCTTTTCTCATTTGGCATACTGGCATATTCTTCATCTGTTCATGAATTTCTTCACATCATATCTCATACCTAGCCAATGGTATGAAGAACTCAATTGCGCATATGTCTTATCATGGCCAAAATGTCCAGTCAAACCTCCACAATTCTTCTCCTTTAGCAAGTTATACTTCATTGAGCACTTTGGGATACACAATTGACTTACTTTGAACAACAGTCCATTTTGGATCAGATATTCTATCCACTGACTTTTGTCTCTTAGAAAAGGGATCTCACATGCTTCATAAGCTTCTTTGAAATCTGGATCTTCTTGATACATCTCCTTGAGGTGTTCAAACCCCAAAGTCTCCACTTGGAATTCCTGCAAGATAAAACATTTCTTGCTCAAAGCATATGAAAATTTGTTAGTGCTACCACTAATATGTTTAATAATGAAAGTAAAATTCTATGTGACTTCTTTTATCACTCCAAGAAACTCCTTAGGGTTGTAGGCTAAGTATGCTAGGTAACTTAGAAATAATGGTTTTTATGTTTTTGGGACAATGGGGTTTGTAATGATCAATGAAATAACCAACTCATCACACATCTAAAGAAACAGTGCTTTCAGGAAACAATAATCAGATAAAGTAATTGAAAGGGGGGATGAAGAACACTATTCTTGATTTCCAAATACAACTGAATGTAGGGCTTAATGCAAGATAAAGAGGAATCCTTTAATTTCAATTCCATGAGCTCAATAAAGAGATAACAGTCTTCATGAACTAAAATAAACTGAAACAAAGTACATAAAAGGAAAGATGGACAACTCTGATATTGAAAACGAAAGGAAACTGAACTTTATTTCTGCAAAAAGAGTCTATACATTAGCATCAAATATCTCCCAGTTTGAACCCTTGTCTCTTAGAAAAAATAGGCATTTATAGCCTCTTACAATTAGTTTTACAGATCCTAAAAACATGGATCTATGTTTAAAAATAGCAATTCAAATCTAACTAAACAACTGGATAATAAAGGCTTGATAACTAAACTATCATTCGAATTGTCTTCAGTCTCAAAAATTTGCCATCTGTATCCTTCAGTTTTTGGAATCCGTGGTGTCATGAAACATGCAGAGGCACCTGTCTTGGCAGCTGGATTTCTTCAGGGTTCATAGTCGATAGTTAAGGAAACTTTTTTGACATGTGGTTCCCAAAATTCCCTCGAATCTCTGATGCAGAGTCCTTTGCAGGTGAGTTGTTATCCCCTTAATATCCTGGAACTTCTTTATAATCTGTGAAAAATGACCTGCCCCGTGCTTAGATTTCAAAAATTCTTTTCCATCTTTCACCAGCTAACTCGCTTTATAATTTGTTGGTTAGCTGGTGAAAGCGCTGCCTTTCACCAACTAACTGGTCGTAAAATTTCGCTCTGCGCTGGTGAAAGATCTGACTTAGCCAAAAACGAGTTTTCACCTTCAAAACTGTGATTCCATCAAAACTCAATGTGTCTCTGATTTCCCCCCTTGAATGTTAACAGCAACTTGAGCAAGCACTTTCAAATCTGGGTGGGACTTTTGCTTTTGTTTTTGCTTCAATCTTCTGATCTTCCTTTTAAGGTGCATTGCAAGCCACCATAGACTATTGTAATCTTTGGTGATCTTCTGTTTTCTTTTCTTCTCTTTAACACTTTCCCGAGCCAGTCTTTCAAATGTAGCATTGGTTCTTGCAAATTTATTAGACAGCTTCTTGTATCTTTCTTTGATTACCCATTCCAAGACCTCTTGCTGAGCGATTACCTCTTTTAGATGCTTGATTTTCTGTGTTTTCTTTGACTTAGTGCTCTTTGATGTTTCTCCTTCCTCTGTGTGAGTAAATGTCTCATAATTCTGTTCAAACTCAGCTGAATGTTCATGACTCTCATCTTCTTGCTCAGGTTCTGAGTCTGTGTAGGGCAGGTTTAATATGTTTGTTCTCTTCTCTGTAGGCTACTCTGTAGGCTGCTCTGTAGTGGTTTCAAAGTTCAATCTTTTCTTTGACTTGTGATATTTCACACCAAAGATTCTATATTTTGGAGGTCCTGGTAGGGTCCTCCTCTTCCTCGAACTGCTTTGAGGAGTCAACTGTTTCTTTCCACCTCTCCCCTGTTCATTTACAGGTTGAGTCTGAGTTTCAAAGCCCTCCCAAAATAGAAAATGCTGCCAACTCCTTCCCTTCTGTCTTAATTCCTCCAGAATGATCAATTTAATAAGGCCAAAGTGGCATAGAGTATTCTTCATGCTTAGGGGTTGAGCGCTGATCTTTTTGCAGACCTTAGTTAAACTCTTATGTAAGAAAAAAGGTAAATTGAGGAGAGTTTTACCTGTGAAATGGTCTAGGAGCTTGAAATGATACATCATGAGTTTTTCATACCCGCCCTCCGAGGTTATGTAGATTTGGATGCCCTTAAATAGATCCTACCAATCATCTTCTAAATGGTAAACTGGCATGCTCTTTTTCCATGCATTATGCCTGAACTCTTCCTTCAAATAAGCTCTGAAGTTTAAATTTTTGGTGGCAGTGGTTTTGAACCAACTCTGGCCCAATCTTGGTAGGCTAGTCACTGCAGCAATGGCAGCTTCATCTACAATGAACTCCAAGGACCCAACACGAGCCTTATTCCCATCAAATGTTTTAGCAAAAGCCTCTGCTATCGACTGGTGGCAACCATTCTGCAACCTCTCAACAAATTCAATGCAACCTGTGTTTGAGAAGTGTTTCTGGACTTCTGGATGCATCTGTAGGAAAGATAGACTGTCTAACTCTTTTCTTAGTAAACACCCACTACGTCTCCTCGCCATATGCAACCCAAAATTCCAAACGATTATGCACACACAACATAGCAAACTGCTATTTTGGCCGAAGTCTTGCGCTGTTGAAAGCACTCGGGAGTCAGCTTTATCTTTCAAAATTAGAAACTTAGCATACATTTGAGAGTTATGCATGTTGGAGAAGTGATGAACTGATTTGATGTTGTCAGCCAGGTAGTACAGCCTCTGTACCTGCATTAATGGGTTTGAATTTTCCATTTACGGTGCCATGAGTGTGCAACATGCGTCATTGAATAGGATCCGCTTTGTAATCCTATTTTGACGTGCAAACCCGAGTCTCCATCATTACCCACTTTCACCAACACATCATTCTGGATTTGCATGACGTGGGATGATTGTATCATCATTAGATTTTTAGAAACGTGGATAAAACGCACGTGATTCTCACTTTCTCCAGCTAACGGCCCGTGGGAAATGCTCCTTAGCTGTTGGAACTCACCACTTTCACCAGCACACACCCGCTGGAAATGCTCTTTGGATGTTTGAAAATCCCCTCTTTCACCAGCTAACGACCTATGAGAAATGCTCCTTAGCTGGTGAAAGTTGCCACTTTCACCAGCTAACCATCATCTTTTAAGCACGCGTTAGCTGTTGAAAACATTTTATGAAAATTTTGAAGAGAAGACTTTTGTGGGTCATCTTATTTCTAAGACAAAAATCAAAACCTAAGTCTTGCAGCTAGAAAAACTCAAAATGAATTTGAGAAAACTACCAATAGCCATGCTATCCACCACAAAATGCGACCATAGGGACGGTTTCATTTTGGGAGATAACATTTGGCTCCAACTGGGATGGGAATCTCCCTGTGAGGTGACCAAGAGCCTAGCTAGACTCAGTAACCTTATTACAACTTAAAACAAAAATTTGAAAAATAGTTTTGCTAGTACCATTGGGCATGGAGTTATTGAAATGACAGAAATAAAGAAAAAATATCTGAAAAAGAATATGTACAAGTAGAACAGGGCTTCAAAGGAAGCCTTATGAGAAATAGATCTTTAGGAAGCGCCTGTTGAAAGGGCCACCTGCTACTTCCTCGCCTGAAAGAGTTTGGAGAACAAAGGTGTTGTTCTATTGCACCGCTGTTATGACAAAAGGACCTATCCAGAGAGCCTCAAATTTGTCGTGTTTCCCCTTCTCCTGCCTTGCTGCATCCCACTTTAAGACTAAATCCCTTGTTTTGAAGACATTTGATTTGACTTTCTTGTCAAAAGTTTCTTTGATTCTTTCTTGATGCAATTCTATTTTTTCCAATAGCTGCTCTTTATCTTGTTGTAGTTCTACCAAATTATGAATTCTCTTGGTCAAATCACTTGGTTCAGAATCAGTTTCTTGTAAAATCTTTGCAACCGGCAATGCAAGTTGAACAGGAAATATGGCTTCAGTACCATATAACAACTTGAAAGGAGATGTACCAATTGATTTCTTACATGTAACCCTGCCAGCCCATAAAGCAAACTTCAGTTTGGAATCCCAACCTCTGGCATTTTGTTCAAGTAGCTTCTTTATAATTCTGACTAAACTCTTGTTGGATGACTCAGCTAAGCCATTCCCTTGCAGATAGAAAGTTGTGGAATGTACCAGCTGAATTCCTATCTCTTCACACATTTTCACCAAGTGTTTATCTTCACACATTTTCACCAAGTGTTTCTCTTAGGGCAGCCAAATATGGCGAATATGTTTTCTTGCATAAAATTTATGATGACAGTATGATTGGCATTCCGGGTGGGAATAACCTCAATCCACTTTGTAAAGTAATCGGTGGCAACAAGGATCCACCAGTGTTGACCACTATAAGGCGGATGAATTTCACCTATGAAGTCCAGGCCCCACTGCTGGAAAGGCGCTGTGACCACTATAGGTTTGAGGGGAAGAGACTTCAGTTGTTGTTTTCCTTCAAACCTTTGACACTTGTCACACGTTTTCACAAACTCATACACATCTGAAAATAAGGATGGCCAGTAGTAACCAGATCTTAAGATTTTATGTGAAGTGGTTTTCCAATAGTGATGTCCCCCGCATTCACTATTATGAAATTCAATCATGACCTTAGCTGCTTCTTCTTGTTTTACACACCTCAACAATAAACCTATGGGATTTTTCCAGAACAACAAGCTGTCATTGATGCATAAATTTATGGCTTTGAGCTTCAAAGCCCTTCTTTGAGTTTTTGTCAAATATGATGGGACTGATAAAGTTTACAGAAAATGAATAATATGGTTGTACCATTTGCAATTAGCTAAGTGAGCTGAGACCTGCATTTCCTCACCTTCTTTGTTCTCTAAAGACTGAACATTTTCTGCATTAATACTCATCAAATTTATTTCAAGCAGCCTGCAATTTTCCTCTGCCAGAAGTTTGGCATGGCCCTAACCTTTCACAAGTTTTGCTAGTTTGATTTCAACATCGAATTCAATCAACCTTGCTATCCACTTACTCCTTTTTCCAGCTATGTCGGGTTGGACAAGCACATCTTTAACTGAACTGGAGGGAACAAAAGCTATTACCTTTGCCTGAAGAATGTAAACTCTGAAAGATTTCAATGACTTGACAAGTGCATATGCTTGTTTCTCCAACAATTCATACTTTACCTCTGCGTCCCTCAAGACCTTACTGAAGAAGGCAATTGGCTGCTCCCGATCATCAGCATTTTTTTGCAAGAGTACTGTTGTGATTGTATCACTTGAAGCAAATGAAAAAATGTAAAATACCTTGGAGAAATCTGGGCTGATCAAAACAGGGGTTGTTGTGATGGCTTCCTTGATGGCATTGAATGAATGTCTGGCTGCTTCAGTCCATTTTACCTCAGAGTCCTTTCTCAACATACCAGTGAT
>SNQJ01S0004597.1:123081-134293 GCA_010110895.2 Picea sitchensis | reverse complement strand
AGGGGGCATCTGTTATAACCCTAAATTGCACCATACATGCTTACCTGGCATCAGGCCAACTCATATCCCTTCATTTCCAAAACATCTGTTGAAAAACCTCTTTGAAAATCCTCTTGGGTGAAGGTACATGCGCCCTAACCCACTACTGCACACGTTGGAACGCTGGCAGACCTACTACTGCACGCGTTGGAACGCTGGCAGGCCTACTACATCCCACGTTTACCTAACAAAGAACAAAAAACAGGAAAGTTGCCGATGGGACAAAAAGCTATGGGTCAGTTAACTGAAACTCCTAGCCATGCATGGCTGAGAGTTCGTCCAAAACCCTAGCTCCTTCTAGCCTATAAAAGAAGGGGTAGGGGTACTATTTGGAGGAGGAAAAATATAGCAAAGAAACTCTACCCATTTACCGAATCCATTTGTCCCAAACCTTTAGCCTTTCCTCAAGCCTAAGGAGAATTAACGCAAAGTAGTTGGAGGACAAAGAAGAGGAGGAGCCCAGGATCAGGATCAAGGAGTGGTGGTCGGTCTCTATCATTATTGTAAGTTGATTCATCTTGAGATTAATAAAAGAATACTTTTCCCGTCCCAATGCATGAGTTATTTATGATTTGTGCAATTTACGCTTAATTTCTAACCCTCAAGTAGAAAAATAGCATGCATGCGTAGTGTTTTGTCTTGATTGCAGGTTAACTTTGGAAGGAGCAGTGCAAAGAAGCAGGCAAAGCGCAATGGAGGATCTACACCAAACATCAGTAAAAAGGTTAGTAGTTCCTTTCCATGCATGTGTCGTGAAAGAGGGATTTAATGTTTTGGGTGGTAGGTTAAAAGGTCATTTCTTTAAGGTCAATATCTGCATGCAAATCAGAGCCTAGTTTGTTAGTCCATAGGGTATTATTTCCCAACAACACTACCCTCCGAGATTATGTAGAGTTGGTTGCCCTTAAATAGATCTTTCCAATCATCTTATAAATGGGAAACTGGCATGCTCTTTTTCCATGCATTATGCCTGAACTCTTCCTTCAAATAAGCTCTGAAGTTTAAATTTTTGGTGGCAGTGGTTTTGAACCAACTCTGGCCCGATCTTGGTAGGTTGGTCACTGCAACAATGGCAGCTTCATCTACAATGAACTCCAAGGACCCAACACGATCCTTATTCCCGTCAAATGTTTTAGCAAAAGCCTCTACTGTCGACTGGTGGCAACCATTCTGCAACCTCTCAACAAATTCAATGCAACCTGCATTTGAGAAGTGTTTCTGGACTTCTGGATGCATCTGTAGGAAAAATAGACTGTCTAACTCTTTTCTTAGTAAATACCCACTGCGTCTCCTCGCCATCTGCAACCCAAAATTCCAAACGATTTTGCACACACAACACAACAAACTATTATTCTGGCTGAAGTCTTGCGTTGTTGAAAGCACTCGAGAGTCGGCTCTGTCTTTCAAAATTAGAAACTTAGCATACATTTAAGAGTTATGCGTGTTGGAGAAGTGATGAACCGATTTGATGTTGTCAGCCAGGTAGTACAGCCTCTGTACATGCGTTAATGGATTCAAATTTTCCATTTCCGGCGCCATGAGTGTGCAATATGCGTCACTGAATAGGATCCGCTTTGTAATCTTATTTTGACGTGCAAACCCGAGTCTCCATCATTACCCACTTTCACCAGCGCATCATTCTAGATTTGCATGATGTGGGATGATCGTATCATCATTAGATTTTTAGAAACGTGGATAAAACACATGTGATTCCCACTTTCTCCAGCTAACGGCCTGTGGGAAACGCTCCTTAGTTGTTGGAACTCACCACTTTCACCAGCGCACACCCGCGGGAAATGCTCTTTGGATGTTTGACAATCCCCTCTTTCACCAGCTAACGACCTGTGAGAAATGATCCTTAGCTGGTGAAATTTTCCACTTTCACCATCTAACCATCATCTTTTAAGCATGCGTTAGCTGTTGAAAACATTTTATGAAAATTTTGAAGAGAAGACTTTTATGGGTCATCTTATTTCTAAGACAAAAATCAAACCCTAAGTCTTGCAGCTAGAAAAACTCAAAATCAATCTGAGAAAACTACCAATAGCCATGCTATCCACCACAAAATGCGACCATAGGGATGGGTTCATTTTGGGAGCTAACAAATTCTACCCATTTGGCATGCCTCTGGTTCAACTTCTCTTACCTGGTTATGAACTGTAAATCTTGATTGTCTATATATAGAAAAATATCCTTTAGGATAAGATAATGTATCCACTTTTTCGAGGATTGTATTACAACATAAAGTTCCTTGTCATAGGTTGAGTACTTCTGCTTAGCATCATTCAGCTTCCCAATGAAATAATCAACAAGATTACTATATTGACTTAAAACTGTGCCAATGGTTACTCCACTTGCATCACATCTAACTTGAAATTTTTTCTTAATATATGGTAGAACTAGAATATGTTGTTTTGTTGTCTTTTATTTCAACACCCTAAATCCTTTCTCAACTTCCTATGCCCAATTAAAATATATATGCTCCTTCTTTATGGTGTCTAGTATGGGTGCACAAATACTGTTGAAATTCCTGATGAATTTACTGTAAAAACTTGCCAACCCATGGAAGACTTCTTACTTTGAACACACTTCTTGGAGAAGGCCATTCTCTGATTGCCCTCACCTTCTCTAGATCCATCTTCAATTCATTTGAGTAGATTAGGAATCCCAAATATATGAGTTTTTTTTTCATTAAAGAACATTTCCTTAAATTTATCAACAACTTTTACTACTGTAACCTCCTCAACACCATCTTGAACTGTCTCAAACGATCCTCTTCAGTCTTACTGAAAACTAAGATTTCATCTAAGTAAATAATTACAAACTTACCAATAAAATCCTTGAGTACCTTGTTCATTAACCTCATAAACGTACTCGGGGCATTTGTTAAGCCAAATGGCATAACAAGCCACTCATAAAATACTTCATTTGTTTTGAATGTTGTCTTCCATTCATCTCCCTATCTCATCCTGATATGATGATAGCCACTCTTCAAGGCTATCTTGGAAAAATAACCAGATCCACTCAAGCAATCCACCAAATCATCCATTCCGGGTAAAGGAAATATATACTTGATGGTTATCATGTTGATGGTTATTTAATCTGTGCACATTCTCCAACCTCCATCTTTCTTTAGACTCAACAAAGTTGGTACTACGCATAGGCTCAAAATTTCCGTGATCAAATCTTTATCCAACAATTATTGTACTTGATTATTGGCCTCTTCATTCTCTTGAGGGGTCAATCTGTATGTTTCTTTGTTTGACAAACTTTCTCCTAGTACAAGGTTAATATGATGACTGATACTCCTGATGGGCAGTAAAGAGTGAGGTAACTCATCCACCACAATATCAACAAACTCATTCAATAACTCCTGGAATTCCATAGGAAAATCATTCATAGAAGTGCTTATGATAATGACTCTTGGCTTACCTAAAACAACGAACTACATCTCTTGTTCTTTCTTGACTTTTTTCATGAGTTCCTTCCCACTCATGAGAAGTATAATAGGAATAACTTCTTCTTTGACTCCCTTGTCTTCTATTGGAAGCAACATATTCTTACACCCATTCTTCTCAAGGGTATAAGTGTTTTTCCTCCCATCACGTATGACATTCCTGTCATATTTCCACGATCTCCCCAACAGAACATGAAAAACATCAATAGGTATGACATCACATAAAATTTCATCTTTATAGCCACTTATTTCATACTCAGCTTTGCATTTTCAACTTACCATGACTTGATGTCCTTTCGAAAACCATGATACCTTGTATGGATTCGGATATGCAGTCATCTTTATTGACGATTAAAATTGCAATGAAGTTTTGCCCGCAAAGTGTCGCTAAAGCCTATTATTATAAAAGATAAATAATACTAGTAGGTGGGACCCCCTTGTAGATTGCAGATCAGGTCTGGTTCTTATTTGATGTTGTGTTATTGTTTGACACTACTTACATGGTCATAACATCTTGGTTTATGGGAAATGGATAAGGAATGTTCTGTGTTTTTTTTGTTGCTCTAGGCTCAAGTTTTATTTTACAATAGCCTATGTTATCCTTTGTTATCATTGCTATATTTTATGGGATCTATTACTAGGAGACATACACAACAAACATGTTAGCAATGACACATACAAGCAATTGGAAAGAAATGAAACAAATGAAACAAATACAAGGAATGTAACTATGCAAATATACTACACTACATGCACGAAAGATTTAAATGATCATGGTTAAATCCTAGCTAACAAGTTAATGGTTATGAAATTTTATTGAGTTATAGGGTTGATATGCATATGGTATATTTTGGAATGATAGGATGTGGGTGGATCATTTGAAAAAGTGATAGATACTAATGGTTATGAGATTTGTTGATTTATATGGAACATGGTTGATTCATGTTATGGCATAAGTTGGATATGATGTGGGTGGCGTGATGCTAATTCCAATGCCTGGTTTAATGAATGTTTATGAATTAATGGATGGACTGTACTAATGAGTTAATGGACTGGGGATGGAGGCAATGTGCATTTACTATATGTCACCCTTACTCCTTCCACCAGTCGTTACCCTAGTCAGGCTATTGTTCAAGTTGTGTTGTTGTGGTTAGGCTCCGACTTTCAAGCAAAGAGGAATTACTTGGCCAAGTCACGTTTTAAGTTTTTTTTATTACAGGTATGTATTTTTTTGGCCATCCATGAGTCTTCTCTGTTTATGAAATGGATATTGGCTCGAATGTATGGGTTGTTTTTTCCTTAAGTATGTAAACTGTGTGAAATTGTGAGTTTCTTTGGATTGAATCATTGATGGCTTTCTCTCCAATAATGTTTGAACTCTCAATGTTGTTGGTCATTCTGAGCGTTAGTAGCCACAACTGCACTCTTTCATCCTTGCTGGTTTTAGTTGAAGGGTTTTTTTGCTCTTGACTGGCTGGCTTTCTTCACGCTTTTTCATGCCACCATACCCAGTCCTTGGATTTTATGGGGTTTAATGGTTGGAAGCGCTTTGTGTTGTTGTGCATTGTTCACTTGGGCATTGGGTTGTTTTTGCTACTAATGGTCTCACAGTGGGTTATATTGCTTCTTCTCGGCCTTATTTCTAACTCATCTTTTTAGTTGGTTGACTAGAGAGCCATGAGGGTTATACCCTACGTGTGCTAATTATCGTTACAAGGCCAAAATGGAGCCTTTCTCCTCTAGTTATAACCTCTCATGTCATGGGATTCGTCACACTGTCCACAAAGTAAATTGTGGTGTTCTCTGTGTATACATTGTTTCTCTCAAAAGTTTTCACCATTGAGAAGAGTCGACTCTAGTCTCCTTGTGTTGGCCACAGAGAAACCCTTAACTCCTCAAGCCTGAGGGTTGATAGAGAATACCTTCCTGGATTTTCGGGTTTACTATTGGTTATTGTTGATTGGTATGTATTGTCGACAGAGTTGATTACAAACTCACCTAGTTGATTATGTGACAATCGTGTTGGTTTTGATATCTAGTCATTTCCTGTGTTATTACAATGGATAAGCTCTACATGGTTAATTGGACAAATCAAATACACAGTCACTCTCCTTGTTTTTAAATGAATTGATAACCCAATATTGTTCTTAATTGAGTAAGTCACAACGTTGCTTCATGTCGATGCGTGGGTATGTGTGGGATTCCCACATCATGTTAGGTCGGGTAGTTAATTATGATGGAAGTCCAAGTATTAGGCTCAACATTGAATTTGGTTGATTGATGATTGAGGTTGATACACAGTCATTGTATTTTGCATTGAAGTTATTGGGATGTTAACTCAACATTAGTTACAATTGATTAATGATGTTTCATGTGTGATGCATTTGTATGTTACACCATGAGTAAATGATCACTGTAACTATGTGTTTTTTTGGCCAAGTGGTTATTACAACCAGGACGACTATGACAGTTCCATTCCCTGTATAAGTATGGTTATTCAATTGCGTCATTAAGGATGAGCATGAGTTTTACACAACATGGTTTTGATTGCAGTTTGATTGATTTGAGCAATTCTGTTGCTGTTTCCTTGCACTGGATTGATAGCCCGACACAATAGGTTGAGTTAAAGATACTGTGACTATGTGTTTTAAATTTTCAAAAGGGAATGTTGCATTGTGGTAATTATGGTCACCCACTGTGTATGGTATATTTATTTTGGGTTGTTCCCTCATAGATAGTCACATATTGTTTTTTAGCATAGCTTATTGCAATCTGATTAATTGTATTATGAGGTTGGGTATGCTATTGATTCCTCGTTGCATTGGATGGATAGCCCAACATTTTGAATTTTTAGAGTCAAAGAAGATTGGACCTGTACAATTATAGAAATACACTTGCGTTTGTCGAAAGGTTGTGCATTTCAAAACATAGTGTGAGTTGAAATGGTGATTGGTTATTTGGTGTTTAAATGACAAGCCAGGATCCTTGCAAGATAAATATGGATCATTGTGTTGATTGTCCAGTATGTATGTTAAATGAATGTCATTCATTTTAAAATAGTGACAGGCACGAGTGCTGTGGCAGTATGACCACATTGCAGTTTAATTATTAAACAAATGTAAATACATAATTGAGCATGATTTTTATACCTGCATTTGATGAACAAAGTGAAAATAATTGACTGTGTATTTATTTGGAAGTTACTTATGGATGAATGGGAGAAAACAAATATCCCCTATAGATTGTTGTGGAATGCATACTATTTTGGTTGTTGACATTGTGTTAGATATTTGGTTATGAACAATGAACTAGTTAATACATAGTAGTTGTTATTGGGTCACAATGGGCATTTGGTTGGTGTATTTCCTTTGTGAGGATGGTTATATGGATTACTTAATTAATTTTAAGAACAATACCCGCTCTCACTCCCCACCATTATTTTTATTTTCACTAATTACAGCCCCATCACCTTCCCACATTCATTTTTCACTCCCTATTCTAAAATTGATTATAGTAAAGAAAAACTTTGTGTTGAAGTAGTTGGAAGTAGTAGTGTCTTATTTGGATTACAGTGACGTTTTCTTTGGTTTGCAGTTGATTATTGTTGTATTTGAGAAGTAACCTTATTTTTTACCCCTCATCATATCATGTTTCACTCAATACAAACCCCTCACATATCCCATGACCCTTTACTCACCCCCTGCTCATTGATAAACAATTAAACAATTTGTATGGATTATATTGCATGAATATGATACGTAGTTGAGCCAAATCTATTTCAGATTTTTAAGATTTGTCTTATATGGTTATTTAAAATACTATTTTCTAATCAATCATGCATGCATGAATGAGTTTTTCCAGCCAAGGAAGCCATGGTCGAGGAAACCAAGGGAGAGGTAACTAGAACAGAGGCCCAAAAAGGCCAAGGTTCTCCATACATTTTGATGTTGACTCACAAGAGCTTGGACAATTGTTTCAGGCTGGATTTTTCAATTGGATTGGGAAAGGAGTGGTCCAAACTAGGCCTGAAAGGCCTCCTTTCCAAGTTCTGCAAGCCCCTAGTATCTCTTTGACTTCTCATGTATCATTGCAACCTGAGGTTCCTGAAAATGATCGATGGCAAGAGATTGTCCACCCAATAGTCTCCCAACATCATGGCTGGCCCAATTTATCCCTACCGTCTCCTTCTCCTATGAACACCATTGTCCAAGCTACCCCTGCCCACTCACCAGTGCAGTCCTCTCATGCTAGAAAAAGATTGAAAACCGAGGCCCACCATGCCCTTGACAAAGGAAAAGCCATTGCTGCCCCTTCCTCACCCTCCAATGGATCTGACAAATCCGTGTCTTCTGGGATGTATTTGAGGGATGATTGTTCCCACGTGATCAGTGAGATTATCCCTAAAGGCTCAGCGTAGCCAAAGGAAAATTCAGGAAAATCGAAAGGTGACAACAACAATCAAGGAAAGATTGCATCTCAGAGTGGGAAATATGGCTTTTGAGTTTTTATTTTATCTATTGTTGATGATAGTTGACTTCAAAGGTTTTTGGACAACATGTTTTATTTTGGGATATATGAGTAATATATTTTTTGAAAATAATTTCAAGTATCATGAGTTAAATTGTGAAATGTTTATATGATGATGGGACTCACAAGGAGGTGTGTTTTTCTTAACTAACTACTTATGTTATAATTCTTAAGAGCTAAAGGGAGTCACAAGGGGTCCCACCTACTAGTTATTATTTATTATAACCCTTATTATGATTATTACTTTTTCCCCTAACTACAATTTGGTTGAGTCTCTTAATTAACTTAACTAATGAGTTGATTCAACTACTTCAACCAACTCTAATTTGTTTAAAGGAAAAAGGAAAGGGAGGAACACGAGGAGGATAGAAGGAGAAGCATACTAAGGTTTTATCTTTGAGTTTATACTGAGATAGTTCAATTTTCATTCATTCCTTAATTTATCACAAGCCTAATTATTTTTATGATAGAAGGGTCTTATTGTAGACAACAAGATTCAGGGTTGAATTACATCATTTAGACACTTTTTTTTCAGAGGTGTTGATCTATCTTTGATAGTCTATGTAGAATTGTCTATCTGTGAATCAGTTTACATGACTGACAAAGGCTATTGTGCATAGTCGAGTGGGAAACAATCTATGGCAAGTTGATCCAAATTTAGAGTTTAGTTTTTTATTTTCTATCGGAGGTCCTTTTGTATGTTCCATCGTGAATGTCTAAGTTTGACTTTGGTCCTAAATTTTTGCATGAAATTTTGTAAAAGAATGACTCTTTGGTGAATTGGAATGAAATAAAGGATTTCTTTATGTCTCATCTATCTTTATTATCATCTTGGTGTCTTTACTTCTGTCTTTTCACTTATTTCAACAATTGTTATATTCGGAAAATTACATAAAAAGTAAATTTCCATCTATCTTTTTATTGATAAAAGACTAGCCTAAGAGCTTGTAATTAATACTTGTGGTTTAGGATGTTGTTTTTGTTGGCTATAAACATAGGGTGATATTCCCGTTTATTTTTCTTTAGCCAAGCAAAATCTGAAAATGCTTGAGTAAGATCATTTCATATCTTTTCCTCAACAATCTCTAGCTTCATCTTTTCCACCATCTATGTGGATACCAAATTATCATTTATTCCACTTTATATAATCATCTTGCATACCCTATCTTTGGTCTTGCAAGAAGTTCTAAACAAATTGTTTCTTTGGACTGGTTCTCTTGCCTCCTCTAGCTTCACAAGAAATTTCCTCGTCATGAGTGATCTCCCTTCTTACATTGCTTATGCTTTCATCTCTGTCTTCATATTCTTCCGTTGTTCTTCATAAACATGGGCTTCTATAGCTCCTTCATTCTTCTTCTTAGGGCATTCCCAAGACATGTTCCCTATTTTTCCACAGGAATAACACTTCACTTCTCCTCCTCTGCCTCTTCCTCTTCCTATGGGAAAATAACTTCTTCCTCCATAGTGTCATCCTCTAGAACTTCCTCCTTTATCTATCTGGTTGTGATACTTTCCATCTTCAACTCTCCTCTTCTGGAACTTTTTTCTAACAATGCCTCTACCTCTGTTAGGACTTTTCCCTATGTTTCGTTGAATTTTCTTTCTTTCCAACTTTTCCTTTGCCTTCAAGGCTACCTGATAAGCATCTTCCACAATTCTCATTGTCATCATGTTGATCTCATCCTTTATTTAATATCTCAATCCATTTATATACCTGGAATTTTTTTCTTCATCATTCTCCCTATGTCCTACTCTTATGTTCAGCTTGTAAAATTCTTCAGTGTACTCCTTCACTGACAAACCTTTCTGTCTCAGATTCTGCAACTTTCTGAACAAATTTATCTGATAATATTTGGGTATGAATTTAGCTTTAAACTTTGCTACCATTCATCCCAATTCTTGATTTTAGACTTACCCTTGCATCTTTTGTCATCTTGCAATTCGTCCCACCATAATGATGCATGTCTCTTTAATCTGGTCTCATCATGCTTCACCTTCTTCTCATCATCAAATTCCTCATAATCAAAGTACTTGTCTAAATCACTTATCCAGTGGAGCAATTATTCCACATCCAAATTTCCTGCATACATTGGGACCTCCATTTTTGCTCTGGTTCCCATTTTAAAAACAACTCTCAGCAATTGCTCTTCTGCTGCTTTTTCTCCTTCGACTTCTTTTGTTTCAACATATTCACTTTCATATTCAATGACGTAACTAGCATATGATTCTCTTCTCTACACTGTCTCCATGGCATCTAACCTCATGTTAGCACATATAATTATAGTCCAATAGTCTCCTTGAAGTGCACCATTGATTTTGTATTTGGTGTTGCGAATTGGTTGGAGAGGAGCGTTGGGGGTTGTTCAGCTTGAAAACATCTATGTTCACATTCATAGACATCATCATCAAGCCTAGGGCTATTAGGTACTCCATGAGGTTTTTCATGCCATTTTAAAGGTTGAGGCAAGGGTTTTTTATGTTTTTTCATAGGCATTGTGAACTGAGACAGGGGCATTGCGAACTCTTTTCCTGTAGAAGCTACTTATAAATATTTTATCGTAACTATAAAATGATGATGTGGGTTTCCATGAAATGTTTTGTGGAGGAGAATGATATCCTTGTTGACTTGATGACCAAATTTCATCTTGACCCAGTTTCGCATTTCAGAGATACAATTAAAACACCAGTGTGCTGCAAACTACCATTGCAAACTCTTTGTTTTTCATAATTGTTGGATATTCGCCTTGTTTGGAGGTTGTCACCTATCAAGGAGGGTGTGAACGAATTCTCAGAGATCAATTAGATGCTAAGGGACATTTGCACCTAAGTTTTATCTCCATTAAAGACCTCATGCAGTGAGTTGGAAACAATTTATTAATGGCTTCCAACAACTTCCTGAAAATTAATAGTTTGTTGCATTCTTGTCTCTTTGACTGTTGCCACCTATCTCCAAGGCCTAGAATCCTATGAAATAGGGGGGAATTCAAATTATAAAGATTTGACTGACATCCTAGAATATAAGAGAGGCATTGGAAATCATTGATAGGGGTTCATATGGTTAATGTAAGACTCTTTTTTTAATGTACTGATGTAATAGAGCCAACTCTGGATTTTTATGTATTCGATTTGAGAATTTTTGTCTAATATAAGTCATTTTCTTTCCTGTCATATTGTTTCTCTCTTACTCTG
>SNQJ01S0004597.1:90636-123031 GCA_010110895.2 Picea sitchensis | reverse complement strand
CGCAGGCACGGGTAAGTCGGGGGGATTTGAACTTGGAACCTCATCGTACATAACACGCTATATCACGGCACTTGCCAATTGAGCTGCCCCCCGGGGGCTCTCTCTTACTCTGAAATTTACTATCATTGATTGCTTCAATTTATATTTTATAGTTGCATTGCAATGGAGGTTTGATTGTGATGTCGTTATAAATGTTCTTAGAATTTAATCTTTGATTAAAGAAGTTCTTGTGTCTAAATATTTTTCTTCATTGGTCTGTTAGTAATGTCTGATGTTAATACCAGATTTACTTCAACATTCTCACTAAATTCTTCCTTCTATCCACCTTAATCTTTAAAAATCTGATATAAGTTATAAAATACCTCATTTGTTGATGCATCTTATCTAGAACTTTTTGTGATTTACATTGTTGGGCTGAGTTTTATCGATTTGACACTTTATCTTAAAAATTACCTGAAAAACCTATTGATGGGTACTGAACTTACACTTTAGTAGTCAAAGTGTGATTTTAAGTGCTAACATTCTTGGCGCCATTACTAGGGATGAGTTGAATATTTTTCCTGGGAAGAACGACAAAGATTATAGCTAGTTCTTGATGGTGAACAAGGATTGGAGACAGAAAAGACTGCATCTTTCACCTGGTGATTCCACTCCATGAAGAACCAAGATGTCAAAGGCCATGGATTTTATCTTCGCAAGGATATTTTCTCCTCTAAACTTTTCGTCCATCTTTGGTTTTCCAAATCCATTGCCTCATCTATTAGAATGGGGAGATTTATTGCATGTTTTCAGAGATGAAAAGGATGATGATCCTGGTCAGCATCTTATTAATTTTCATCAATGCATGGAGCAATTGAACTTTCATAAGGACGATGTCTCAATGAAAATGTTTATGTTCTCCATGAAGGATGATACTAGAGACTGGTAATTTTCACTTCCTGCTGCAAGCATATCCACCTTGAGAGAATTCCATGTTGCTTTCAATTTGCATTGTAAAAGGTATTAATCCTCTGAGTTTCTTTTTCATGATTCTTGTGAGGAATATGAGAAAAGTGTTCAAGTTGCATTAAGTTTCTCTCCTGACTGTGAGGTTGAAGAAGATCCATCTCTTTATTTTCCTAGTTCTCATGACTTGAAGGCATATTTTATTTGTTATTCTTATGAGGAAGATACAATGTATGATTTTTTCCTTGAAGCAGATATCTTTGACAACCTTGCTTATGATGAAGTCACTGCCTCAAATAATGACCAAGAGCAGCCTGTTGTTGACAAAGACTTTGACGATGAACACTTTGTAGATAGAGAGCATCTTAAAAAAAAAAGATTATGAATTTTAGGAGTCAAAGGTTTTTTATGGACAACCTATTTTTGATGAATATACCAGTGATGGCGACGAACATAATTTTTCTATGATTTCTTTGGAACCTCTTAGCATTATTCTTGTATATGATGACTATGATTTTGATCATTGGGAATACTATGGAGGTGTTGAAGGGGAATTACGTATGCAATTGATCTATTATCCATCACCAACAAATGAGTAGCCATGTTTTGATAAAAACCATGTGTATAAGCAGCAAACTGTTTCTACAGTACATGTAGAAATGATTAGTAGTCAACCAATAGGTGGTTCTGAAGATGAGAAGCAACAATTCAACCTACAAATGCCTTTGTCTGTCATTCAATCACATGTGCTTGCAGAGGACATCAAACAACCTGTGGGAAAATTTGAAGTAGAGAAGGTAACCTTTTATCAGTTAAGTATGCCTTGTCATCAGTTTCATGACCCTGTCAATGAATACATGGAGTTGCACTTTCCAAATGCTTTGGAGCCTACAAATTTTATCATTTTGTCAACATTTGGAGGTAATAATGGTGATCCTAAGAATGTATTTAGTCAGTTGTCACACTTTTATTTCTTCTTATGGATCATTTGCAGTGAAGAGAATAATTATGTTACCAAGCAATTTGAGTGGCTATGGTGGAAGTTTGTTTTCACCTGAGAAAATTGTAAAATTCAGTTAGAGTAGGGTCTTCTATATAGATAAAATCATGTTCAAGCATTTCAGTTTTTAGTTTTCTTTTAGTATTTGTATAAGACTCCACCAACCCAATGGATAAGGAATTGGAATTGCATGTTCTTGGAGCCTCACAGGGAGGTATCCATCCTTTATGGAGCCAGATGTTAGCACATAGAATTGTAGTCCAATAGTCTCCTTGAAGTGCACCATTGATTTTGAATTTGGCGTTGTGAACTGGTTGAAGAGGAGCTTTTGGGGTTGGTCATCTTCCAAACATATTTGTTCACATTCATAGACATCGAAATCAAGCCCAAGGTTACTAGGTACTCCATGAAGTTTTTCATACCATTTTAAAGGTTGAGATAAGGGTTTTTGATGTTTTGTCATAAGCATTGTGAACTGAGACAAGGGCACTATGAACTCTTTTCCTATAGGAGCTGCTTCTAAATATTTGATTGTAACTATAAAACGGTGATGTGGGTTTCTATGAATTTTTTTGTGAAGGAGAATTATATCCTTGTTGACTGGTTATCCAACTTTCAGCCTGATCCAGTTTTTCGTTTGAGAGATACAATTAAAACACCAGTGCACTGCAAACTACCACTACAAACTCTTTGTTTTGCATAATTGTTGTATATTCACCTTGTTTGGAGGTTTCCATTGATCAAGGAGGGTTCGAACAACTTCTCATAGATCATTTAGATGCTAAGGGACACCTTAACCTAAGTTTTATCTCCATTAAGGACCTCATTCATTAAGTTGAAAACAATTTATTAATGGCTTCCAACAACTTCCTGAAAATTAGTAGTTTGTTGGATTCTTGTCTCTTTGACTATTGCCACCTATCTCCAAGGCTTGGAATCCTATGCAAGAGGGGGAATTCAAATTGTAAATTTGTCATTGACAGCCTAGGCTATAAGAGAGGCATTGGAAATCATTGAGAGGGGTTCAAATGGTTAATGTAAGACTCTTTTTGTGATGTACTAATGTAACATAGCCAACTATCGATTTTTATGTATCAGATTTGAGAATTTTTGTCTAATAGAAGTCAGTTTCTTTCCTGCCATCTTGTTTCTCTCTTACTCTAAAATTTACTCTCATTAAATGATTCGATTTATATTTTATGGTTGCATTGAAATGGAGGTTTGATTTTGATGTTCTTATAAGTGTTCTTGGAGTTTAAGCTTTGATTATAGAAGTTCTTGTTTCTAAATATTTTTCTTCAATGGTTTGCTAGTAATGCCTGATGCTAATAGAATATTTAATTCATCTTTCTCACCAAAGTCTTCCTTCTATCCACCTTACTCTTTATAACTCTGATCTAAGTTAGACAAGACCTCATTTGTCGATGCATCTTATCTAGAACTTTATGTGATTTACATTGTTGGGTTAAGTTTTATCCATTTGACACTTTATATTAAAGCTTACCTTACAAACCTATTGATGGGTACTAAGCTTACACTTTAGCAGTCAATGTGTGACTTTCAGTGCTAACACCTCGCATGAAATTGTCTCATCTCTTCTCCCATGGTTGCATTGACCACTAGTCTTTCTCTGCGTCTCCTTGGTGGCATGATTCCAAATCTCTTTTTCTTTACAAATCTTAATTCCCTCTCTTTGGTACCACTTGATGAAAACCTCCCTCCTTCTAGGGGTTCACGCGACCTCCCATTCTAGTATCATTCTTAATAGGGAGATAAATTATCTCTCGAGTCCTCTATAAACCCTAAGAATCCTTCACCACAGGCCTTTTCTCTTTTCGTCCAACATAAGATCAGGTTTGTGAAGGTTCTAGTACTCTAGAAAAATATTCCATGTGACCTCGGGCCGAAACAGTGGGCCATATTTCAAATTACATAAGACTTCGGGACTTCAGAGCCTTTCAATACTCAACTTGCACTTCCTCCCAAATTCACGAAGGGAAGCGATCGACGAATCTTGTTCTATGAGTAGCCAACGACTAAGGTTGACTCCAAAATTTTGATCTTTGAGAGCTCTAGATGCTCCAAGCTATAATAACCACAAACGTTGAACTAGCAGTCCTCTGGAGGGTTCCTAGATCAAGGGTCATCCACTCTCCAACGACCAATGACTATGATCCTCTTTGGGACTCCGACCTTTGGGAGTTTCGAGAGGTTAATACACCCAAATTTATGGATTTACGAACTCCAAAGTAACTAGGAGGCACGATCCACACATCCTTGCCAATTGACGGCTTGGATCTACTTCGGGTTCCGAGACTTCAGGGATCTTCCAGATACAACTTTGCACAACCTCTGAACGTTGAATTAGCAGAGGCTAGCTCTGATCTCCATGTGTCCTTCTTCGATCAGTGGTCAAGATCAACTTCAGCCTTTAGGAGATCTCGACCACAAAAAAATAACACCTCAATTCTTTCAGAGTGTCAAGTCTCTTAAATACAAGATTTGTTGCCACATGTCCCCCGTCTATCGATGGTTAATATTTTCTCCGACTATCGGAGCTTCGAGAGTCTCATTTGTTTTTGCAACCACACTCCAATTCTTTCGGATAGATAGAATTCCGAACTACCTCCAATCTATGGACACGTGTCCTTACTTATGTATGGTTCCAATTCACTTCAGATCCTAGGACTTCAAAACAATTGTCTCCCTTGCATCTGAGCATGAAAAATCTTTGAACTCATGAAGTCCGAAGGACTTTGAGGGTTAAAACCCATGCACCTTCTCCGGATATTGTCCACTCGACCTTAAAACAAGATAAACTCCTCCCTCCAAGGAATTTTTTCTGCTATTCCTCCTGAACTTTGTTACCTAAAATGATTTGTATGCCTGGAACAATCCTTGAACTTCTATGAAATTTCATAAGACTTCAGACTTTAAGGTTCTTAGAAAATCCTCCTACGCACTCCTTGTGCTCTCCTTCCTGAGAACCTCTTCAACACTTGGATAAGTGTTGGCCTGATATACACCTTGCACATGTCCCCTTGAGCTTCTATACTCCACTGAGGATGTGTGCACTCCTTGCACTCTCTCCTTTGAAGTTCACACTATCTCTTCTGAACAAATGAGTCTGGAAATACTCTACCCTCACACTCCTTGCGTGGCACTGCACTCCTTGCACTAGAGTTTTAGAAGAGAAATAATTTAAGCTTAAATAACATCAACAATTCATTCATCTAATCATGAAATTAACATGCAGGCATATAAAACACATAACACAAGTAAACACAACATTACCCAATGAACTCAAAGATAAGAAAACCCACACATTTGGAAGAAAATCTCATCTATTATATTCATTCAGAAAAACATTTACATAGGTTATCTGCAGTAACTTTATACAACTCTAGTATTAACAACTGATCAACATCAAATAAGAATCTCTACAACATCAACCTCATTTGGGCATACAATACATATATTTATACACGAGGGGATTCTCAAGCCTTCCTTCCAACTTATCTAAGTGCTATCATATCACAATTAAAACATTCACCCACTAAGACTTATTACAATAAAGGAGCATTTACAACCCAGATATGAGTTGATGCTCAATATCTATACAATCCTATATTCTTTAAAGAAATTACAATCTTTTGCGCTCTTGTGCAATGGCTCAAGCCTCAAAACATTAAAAGGTATTTAATTACAATATTTTCAAAATATAAAAATGACGCGCTCTCCTTGGGATCAATTTTTTTTTTAATGTGTGTGATGGATGTTGATTTGTCCTCCAGTCAACCTCTTTGAACATTGATGATGATGTTCCTGCATCAATATAAATGTTGTTGATGCTAGAATGCATTCAGATAAATTTAGTTGCATATTTTGTTATCATTGGTTATGAGATCATAACCAGGTCAAGTCAGGAAACATACTCTTTATATAGAAACAAATATCCATAGATTTATTCATGTGTGATACCATGATATGGTTGGATATGGAAGGACTATAGTTCTATGTGAGTGCTCAACGGTATCTACTTTATAGTTGATGTTTGGACTGCAACCTTTTCTCTGACATTGAAGAGAACTTAAGAATTATATTCTTGGTGTTGTGTTTGTATTGAAAAGGAAGGTATCCAAATAGTCAGGAAAGGAGTAGGAAGTTTTTGGATGATGTGTTGATGTGTTGGCTAGACCTTCCAACTCACCTTGGTGAATGCATGACAAAGCAATGTGGTATTATGTAGTCAATGCATGGATGCATTGTGTAGATGTGGCCATGTGTATTGGCACATTGATTGTTATTTTATTAGTAATTATTTGTTGCATTATGAAAAACCTGTTATGATGAAAACACATAATGATGGATAGTTGCATTATATTTAATATGAATACTAGCTGAAAGTGATTGAATTGTTGTTTGTTACAATTCTGAGATGTCTTTTTGGAGTTGTTGAAAATGTTACTTGTGGTATTAAATGAATTATTGAATGCATTTTGGTGAATGGATGTATATATTATACAACATAGAAATTATTATTCTAACAACTAAAATGATATGAGTATTGTTAACTCATGAAGTTGAAAACACTTCAGGAGTTGATAGATATTGCAACAAGAAAGTTACAGGTTAAAATAGTTACATAATGATGAATTATGGAAAACTTCTGTCAGGGGAACATAGTGATAAAAATATTGAATGATAGAATAAATAAAATATTGGTTGATAATACATGTGTATAGAATGGATTCATTTTAGTTAATAGTTGGATTAATGGAAGTGATTTAATTATATTTGTAAAGAATTCTGAGATCACTTTGTGAATTTTTTAATTGTTGCCATGAAAATATATATATCTTGTACTTGAGATACTGACAGTTCGTTTGGATGAGTGAAAGATGAGAAAATTGTAGGTACAATGGTATTGGATATGGAAGGTATGTAATACCATAAGGAATACTAATATCTACAGTTGTAGAGCCAAACATTATGAGCATAAAATTCATGCCTGGAAATTTAATTTTTCCTATATAAAACAATTTCAGAATTATAATTTAAAAAATTACGGACAATTTGTTTTGCTGGGTATAAATTGAGGAAATTGAAACAAGAATGGTATTGGATATGTCAGGGATTTAAAACCATAAATAAGACCAATGCTTGGTGCTACAAGAGCCAATCATTATGAGTAGAAAATTCATGCCTGGAAATTTTATTTTCCTGTATAAAATATATTTCATAAATTAATAGTTACAATTTGTTATGTTATGCTAAAAATTGTGTGGCTGAATGAAAGGTTGAGAAAATTGTAGGGAGAATAGTATTGGATGTGGCATGGATGTAATCCCATACATAAGACCAATTCTTGTTTCTACAGGAGCCGAGCATTATGAGAAAAATCATCATGCCTGAAAATTCCATTTCTTGTATATAAAGAGATTTGAGAAATAATATAAAAAATGTTATGATATAATAACATTTGGTTGGGTTGATTGAAGGTTGCGAAAATTGAAGGAATAATGGTATTTAATATGGAATTGTTGTAATCCATAATAAACATTGAGTCATGCAACTACGAGAGACAAAACAATTATGAGCAGGAAGCTCATGCTTGGAAACATTTGTTTTCCTGTATAAAATAGATTTGACATTTATGATTGAAAATTGTTATAATGATATCTCATGATGAATGTATGTGTATAATATATATGAGATGTTGGTTATGGAAGTTTCAAGCTTGGTAAAAACAAAACTAGAAGGAAATCGAGCTCAATGATGAATACATAGAATGAAGAAAATCCAACGGACTTGTTGCAACAAGAGTTCTTAGAGCCACAACTCTAAAACTTCCTGGTCGAGTGCCCTGGAGCCCCGGAGAGAAATGGAACAAATTGAGGGACTACATGGAAAAGAAAGGGGTTTCATTTCTTTGGGTTGTGTAGGATTATAGGGATGGAGAGCTTGTTGGTTGGAACTACTATCAGAAATATAAATTCTGGAGATCATTATACATGTTTTGGGTCGGAATGTCTATGCATGCATGTTTTATTTTAGGCTAGAGTGCCTATGTATATAAGAAATTGGTTGGATTTCGTGTGTATTAAATTCCATAAAACCTAGATTTGTAATATTAAGAAAAATGGTATGGTGTTGTGCACTCAGGATGATTCCAAAATAAGGGGAGGGGGATGTAACACCCTGTTTTTAATCCCTATGAACTATAATGTATTATGTAATGTGACACTGTTAGGCTGGTGAGAGGCTAAAGTAGAAAAGGGGTCGGAGTACCTAGGAAGTATAATACAACTACATATATTAATAAAATACATTGATGGTTGTAGGATGGACAAGGACAAGGGATAAGGGGCTATGATTCCATGAGAGAAGGGGGAAAAGGGGATAAATATTTTTATTATATTTTATTTGGCCATATTGGTTTTAATTGGGAAAATTGGTTACATGAGATTCTTGGGAGGAAGGCCATGTGGTTCTTGTTTTCATGTAATTAGATAAACAAATCTTTGGGATGTTTGGGGGTTCACTTGTTCTTCTCCATTTACTCTTACACCCTGATAACTCTTTCATTTTTGGTACCTCATTCTTGCTAATTTGTGTTCTCCTATTCTGAGCATGGAAATGAATGGATGGAAGAGCAGATCCATTGTTGGATGGTTATAATAAATTACTGATCATTCCACAAGGGAATGGATGTATGATTGCATGAGATTGATGGAAACTAAGAAAGAACTTTCCACAGCTGAGAATCCTTAGAGTTTCCAACAGGGATATTTCCTGACCAATAGCATTGGATACTTGGAGACAAATGGAACACCCCGAGGGATGACATTGCAGAGAAAGGTGTTCATTTCTTTGGGTTGTGCAGGATGAAGGGGAAAGAGAGATGGAATTTAGGATTTGTTGTGTGGTTGAGAAACTTGAGAGTTATTTATCCAATTGTTGTGTGTTTTAGATTTGGCTTAGGACCCTGTTGATGATTAAAATCACAACGAGGAATTTCACCCGCAAAGTATTGCTAAATCCCTATTATTTAAACTATGCTAATAATATAATAATAGTAGGTGGGATCCCCTTGCAGACTGGAGACTTGAAGATATTCATATCACGCATTTTTTGTTGTTGTTTCGATGTTGCTTACAGGGTCCTATATGGTTGACAATGCAGTCTTGGTTTAATTTTGACACAGTGACAGGTGGATGATGCATTTTATGGGATGCTCTGCAATTCAAAGCATTATTTTTATGTTATGATTGGCATATAATTACAATTTCTATGTTTAATCATGTCACAAATCACCATGATTTATTACTTGGCCACACATACACAAGAATTATATTAGTAATGACATAACCAAAGCAAGAAAATAAATTAATGGAAAAAAATCCTAAAAAGAAAGGATCTATGTTTGAGTTATGTTAAGGATTATACACAAATGGAAATGAAAAACATGTTAGTGTTAGTCCTAACTATTATATGGTTAGTTAGTGGCCATACGATTTTCATTTGAGTTATTTTGGGGTGCATATGATATGGCAATGCATATGGTATGACATGAGAACTTGGAAAGGGTTAACGTGAATGTTTTGGGTGGTGCATTGGACAAGGAATATTATCGCAGATTTCAATGGTTTGGAAATTGATTACATGTTTTAAATGATATGGTGAGTGTTGGTTGTCTTGTACTTAGAAATTGAATAGGATAGGAGATGGAAGCGACATGCTGTAAATGCATGTCACTCCATATTCCCCCCATCAGGTTGTCACCCTAGTATGGTTATTGTTTCATTTTGATCTGTTGGTGGTTAAGCTCCACAATTCAGGCTTGGGAAGAAAATGCTTGGCCAACTTGCCCTTTTAAGCTCTCGGTTACAGGTATGGTTCTTTTTCACCCCATCCATGAATTATGATCTATGTATGAAAAAATAATGGCTCACTAATGCTTGAGTTTGTGTTTTCCTGAGAATTGCAACTGTGTAAATGTGTGGTTTTTCTCTATGGAATGATTGTGTAATTGTTCGGATTGCAAGTAAAAGAATTGGTTTTGGTTGCTTTGTGCATTCGTTGGTTGCTATGTTGGTTAAAATCGTGGTGGGTCTCTATGGATTTTTGAATGAATATGGGTATTATCATTCTATGTTTTAATGGTGGAGGGTTTGGCTCTGTGTATTATTGTTTATTGCTTTCTCACAGTTATGAGGGTAACCCTGTCTAGTCGTCTTTGCACTGCCATTTGGTTGCTGTGTATTTTTCTAGAGTCATGGTCGTGGTATTATTCACATGGTATTGGAATCAAAGTATCTCAGAAGTTGTTCTTAGGGTGGCCATAATGTCGATATATATGCTATATGGTTGTTGGGTGAAATAAGTCATGCCTTGGGTTATGCATCCTCACTGGATTTCTTGTCAAATAATTTGACTCTTAAGAAATAGACAGAGGTTATACCTCTGTGTGTTTTGGGTAACTGTCACTGTCTAGTGGACATTAGCCTCTTCTCTGCAAATGCAAAATGCACTATGCGCATCATTTTTCTACCCTACCTGTCGTTGTTTCCTCTATGGCTAACTTTTGTGCCATTTCCAAGACTGGGAATTAGAAGGAACCCTATGGTTTTCTACTATGCCTATATCGAAGGGTATTTTCCTATGGTTGATATGGCTCTGAGGATCTCCAGTTCTCTGTGTTATTGATGACTAAGTGCACTCTTGATTACCTCTTTGTATTTGTTGTGATAGAGCCCGATTTTAAAAATCCCCAACTATTCTTACTCTTGTCGGGCATCTTTTTGGTTGCCAAAGATTGGTTATCAAGTGGAGTGGTTATGGAATGTTTTTTTGAGTCCCTGTTTGGTCTTCCTATGATGAAATTGGTTGAAAAGTTGTGATTGGGAATGAGTAATAATATGCAGTCAAGGGATGCCTATTTATCGTTATACTTTTAATCATTGTGTTCTTACAACATGGTATTAACTGCAAATTGGAGACTATTGTGTGTTTCACTAGGCCCGAGCGGGGTTATAGAAAATTATGGAATTGGTAACTGTGGTTATTTTTCTATGTTCACTATGTATCTATTATGGAATCATCTTGCATATTGTAAATAATTGCATCGACAATGATGAATCTTGGGTTTTATATTTACTGTGGTTTCGTTGCAAAAACTTGTTGGTTGATATGATAAAGAGTATATGAATCGGGCATGTTCTGGAAGTCTATTTGATTTGGAAGGGACCTATGCATATGTTTTAAATTGGTTGATTGTGAAATGATAGACATGGTATGATATTTTATAGTGATGCATGTGGGATAGAGGTGGAGCAATGTTGCTGTGTGTTTTATTTTAATTCTTAAGAGGAAAGAAAAGAAATTAAAGACCAACCATTTTCTTAACATGACTGTTGAAAGTCATTTTGATTATAAGTATGATTACAGACTCTTCTAATTGAGAAATTTTTGAGGAATTTAAATGTTGAACAGTGAACAATTTTGATACACAATAATTATTGAATTGGTGTTGGTATTTTTTGTATTGAGTGCAGAGTAATCTCTATTGATTACTTGATTTGTTTTATGAACAATATTCATATTTCCCTATCATTCTCTCACTTTTCCGCACATTAGAAGTCCCCTCACCTTCCGATATTCACTCTTCACTCCCTGTTCTTAAAAATAAATTATAGTTAAATGAAAACTTTGTATTTTAGCAGTTGAAGGATGGCATGTGGATGAGTTACAGTTGATATGTTTTGTTATTACAATAGAATTGATTGTTTTATGATTTTTTGAGCAGTAATCATGATCTACCCCCTTTCATTTTGCCACTTTTTTCTTAATACAATCCCTCATATATCCTAGAACGCTTATTCATCCCCTTCTCATTGACACGTATTAAACGATTTTTATGGATTGGATTGCATGATTCTGATGTGTTGCCAAGCCAAACTTTGTTTCATATTTAAAGAGATGTCATGTATGGTTTGTTGAAGGAACTAGTTTCTAATAAATAATGCATACAAGAATGAGCTTCTTCAACAGAGGTAGTCATGGTCGGGGTAACAGGGGAAGAGGAAATTGGAACATAGGCCCTATAAGGCCAAGGTTTTCTATACATTTTGATGCAGACTAATAAGAGTTGAGAGAGCTATTCCAAGCTAGATTTTTTAACTAGATTGGACAAGGAGTGGTCCAACCTAGGCCAAAAAGGCCTCCTTTCCAAGCCCCGCATGTCTCTGGTATCCCAATTCCCCCTCATGTCTCATTACAACCTGAAGCACCTGAAAATGAAGGATGGCAAGAGATTGTCCACCTGACAGTCTCCCAACATCGTCCCTGGCCCAATTTGTTTCTACCTAGTCCTCCTCTACCAGTTAACCAAACTGTCCAAGATGCCACTGCACACTCACCAATACAATCTTCCCACACAAGTAAGAGGTTAAAAATAGAATCCCACCATGCACCTAATAAAGGAAAAGTTGTTATTTCCCCTTCCTCTCCATCAAATGACTCTTCCAAATCCGTTTCATCCCACATGCATTTGAGATATGATTTCTCTCATGTTATCAATGAGATCAGGCCTAAGGACTCCACACAAACGAAAGAAAATTCAATAAATCGAAGGGAGACAACATCAACAAGGGGAAAATTTCCTCCCAGAGTGGACAATATGGTTTTTGAGTGTTTTTATTTATTGATGGTTAAGAAAAATTGACTTCTGAAGTTTTAGGACAACACAATATTTTTTGGATATGTTGGATATTATATTTTTTCGATATGGTTTCAAATATCATTGATATTAATTTTCAAATTATGAGAGTGATGATGGGATACACAAGGAGGGATGTGTTTGATTGATTAACTAGTTGTGTTTATGCTTGTTAAAGAAACTAAAGGGAGTCACAAGGGGTCCCACCTACTAGTTATTATTTCTTAAGACCATTATTATTATTTTATTAATTCCCCCCCTAAAATAAAAGTTAGTTAAGTTTTAGTTAACTTAACTAAAAGAGGTAGTTTAACTATTTCAACTAATTTTGATTGCTTAAAGGAAAAAAGAGAAGGAGGAACAGAAGGAGAATAGAAGGAGAAAGAATACTAAAGTCTGCTCTTGAGTTTTATTGAGATAATTTAGTTTCCATTCATTCTTTAATTCATTGAAATCCTAATTCTCTTTTATGATAGAAGGGTCCTATTGTAGACAACAAGATTCAAGGCTGAATTACATCATTCAAACACTTTTTTCCCAGAGGTGTTGATCTATCTTTGATAGTCTTTGTAGACTTGTATTCTCGTGAATTAAATTTCATGACTGATAAACGATATGTGTAGAGTCGAGTGGGAAACAATCTGTGGTAAGATGATCCAGCTATTAAAGTTCAATTTTTTACTTTTTTTCAAAATTCCTTTGCATGGTTTTCATTGGGGACATCTAAGTTTGACTTTGGTCCAAACTTCCTCATGGAATTTTGTAAAGAGAACGATTCTTTTGATAAATTGGAATGAAATAAGAGTTTGATTTATGTTGCATATATGTTGATTATTGGCTTGGTATTTTTACTTCTGTCTTTACATTTATTTCTGCATCTATTATATTCAGAAAATTACATAAATATTGAATTTTCAGCAATCTTTTATTTATAAGAAAATCAGCCTAATCCCTTGTAACCAATACTTGTGGATTAGGAAACATTTTTTGATGGCTATAAACATAGGGTGATGTTCCTTTCTATCTTGCTTTAACTAAGTAAGATCTAAAAATGGTTGAGTAAGATCATTTCATATATTTTACTCAACATTTATTTGGCGACCATACTGGGGAGATCTTCAATATCTCTCTGGTTGATTTTTATTCTTGATTATCATCGAATATATTTATTTTTATGATATCGATTCTTTGATTACTTCATTTCTTAATGACTCTACCTATTGCAAGGCAACCTAATACTGAGCCTTGTCTTCAAGATCAGACCATCATTTATTTAAACTTGTTTAACACCTTTTTAGATAATGCTAATACCTGGGCTGAGCTTAATCATTCATGGACAACAATTAAACAAGGCATAAGTTCCCAAGAACGTTGGGAAACTAGACATAGAAAAATTAAGAATCAACCATAACTTTCTTTCTTCCAACTTTGACTCCTTTTTATGTCCTTACACCCTTGTGTTTCTAGGAGAAGAAGAGGCTTATCACCTGAATTTAATCTTATTGTTGAAATAAGAAGAAGGAACGTTGTGTCATCAACCCAACAAAGTTATCTAAGGAGAACCTTGTCTAATTCTTCCAGTTCATATTTCTTTCCCTTACCTATTATCTACAAGATGGAATCTAGTGGTGGATCTAGTGGCACTGGGGGTTCTTCTTCATCTCAATATTTATCTTTGTCAGTGATTGGTAGCTTATACAGTCACCAAGTCCCTATCCAATCTACCACAAATCCCACCAAAGTCATTAAAAAGTATGGGTTTTTTCAATTTGAAGAAGGTGCTACAACCACACTGTGGCATGTTTCCTCTCTTCTTAACTTGGCACCTGCTACTCGTCCACTTCCTAAATTCAAAGAGAATCTCCCTAGGTTTTAAAGGAATAAAATTGTCACTATGAATGAACACTTGGTGGCATTTTATAATGCCTTTCACAACATAGGAGCCAATGACAACGATACTTGCATGCGCTTATTTGTCAATTCTCTTGAAGAAAAGGTTGCGGTCAATTTCTTTGATCTCCCTCCTAAGATTTTATCTACTTGGGAGGGGTTAGTATATTGGTTCAAATCCACCTATGGGAAATCCAAAAGCCCAACTGAGCAGTTACATGAATACAATAACATCGCTTATAAGGATGGTGAGACCATCAAGTCCTTCAACTTGTGTCTCACCGAGTTATACAATCAAATCCCCGAACTCATTAGACCTCAGAACCAAGCCAATTTCATGCATTATTATAATTCATTACCTTCTCCCTACCGTCATAGGCTTGAGGAAAATTCCATTGATAACCTTGGTTCTGCTCTGCATACATGTTTAGAATATGAAGAACAAATTGAAAGAACAGGTCTTCCTCAGGGAGATTTAGTTAAACAGATAGACATGTCCACCCTCTTACAACTTTTACAAGACATGAATAATCATATGATAGCATATGAGCGAAAAGGAAATGTCTCCCCTATTACCCCTGGAGCTTTATCCTCTTAAGGACCCCCCTTTAAAAATCCAAATGAAAATAATTTTCATCCTAAAGCTATCATGTCTCGTAGTTGGTGTAAATTTTGCGAGGAACACCATGAAGAAAATAAATGTGAGGTAAAGAAGAGTTCCATAGATAAAATATTTGGTAAGACACCTGAAACTACCATCTATGTCCTAGATTTTTCAGAGCCAGAAGATTTCATGATCATCAAAACTAGGAATAAATCCTATACACCCAAAAGAAAATATGATCCTCCCCACAATTCTTCTAGCCTGAGCTCATCCTCACCAGCTACTACTATTTAGGTTCCTAAGGCTCTTGACAGTCAAGGAACTACCTCCCCTCTCCCCTCTTCCAAATACAATATTCTAAATCAGTTGGCCAACATCAAAGAATATGCAACCCTTCTGGACATGGTTTTCATCGCTGAACAATAGAAGCTTCTAAAACAATTCATGGAAGGAAGATATTCCATTGTAACCAACCTCTCTGAAGAGGTAGATGAAGAGGAATCGACTGCAAATAAAGTAGGTGTACATAACTTTAGACAACCTTTAAAAAACCCCCCATTTTATATTTCTGTAAATATTATGGATAATATCGCCCATTGTTGCCTCATTGACGATGGTTCGGGCCCAAGTGTAATATTGAATATTATTACGAAAGAGCTAGGCTTGTCTTGTACAAATGAAAATGCCAGAATCATGCTCTCTTATAATAGTCTACAACAAATGACCATAGGTTAAATCAAGGACGTGACCTTGGTTTTGTGCGTGCACCCTAAAATAAGGACAACCCTTAATATTCAGGTAATTAATATGCCATTAAGAAACTACTCAATCATCCTAGGAAGATATTGGAAATCCTTGATGGGTGGATACCTCTCACTCAATGGGACACACTTATCCATTCCTCGAAATGGTAAAAATATCATAGTCCTTAGAGAGGGAAGGATTTCACCTTACATATAAAGTGTTACACAACCTAATGTGAATTATATCAAAGAGGACATAGGAGTGTATTCCATATTTACTGAGAAGGATAACACCCCTTTGGAACAAATTGACTTAGATGGCGACATGTTGCATATGCACTTTGATGGTTCATGCTCTAATGAAGGAAACAAAATTGGTATTATATTATACTCTCCTGTGGGGAAAATTCATAACTTTTCTTATAGGTTGGAGTTTTCTTGTACAAACAATGTCATTGAATTCGAAGCTTTATTATTAAGAATTGAAAATGCTCATAATCTGGGTTGTGGTCACCTTACAGTTTTTGGGGATTTCGAGCTTGTTTTGAACCTTGTACATAAGATATATTCCCCTAGCAACAATTTGATGAAACGCTACACCCAAAATGTTTGGGCACTTATCTCAAACCTATTATCTTTCAACATTACTCATGTTAAGAGGGAATTGAACTCAATGGCTAACCGGTTAGTTGTTTTTGCAGCCTCTCCTAATTGACAACTTCTGCCACATAGACCTGATTGTACTTTTCAATATCTATATCATCCACATATCTATGAAAATATAGAATCATGGCAGGTTTTCCCTAGCGATGAAAGCATCTGTACTTTCATTCAAAATGAACCTTATAAGCCTAAGGAAATTATATCCAAGGAAGATAACAAGATTCCTAGGGGCTTGAATCCTCTAGAGAGTTCATTTTCATCGAGTGATGTAGGAAATAAAAAGAAACATAAAGAAGAGAATTCGAAAAGGAAGGTGGGTGAAACCATCTCCTTGAACATTGGAACACCTGAGTCCCCAAAGAATGTTAAAATAGGTGCCCAATGTTCTGATGAAGAAAAGATGAAGTTTGCCAGACTGCGTGGTGAATTTCAAGATGTTTTTGCTTGGTATTATGAGGATATTCGTGGTTTTCATCCCACTCTTATAAAGCATGCCATTCCTATCAAGGAGGGCATAAAACCAGTTAGGAAAAAACAAAGACCTGTCAATCCTGCACTAGACTCAACTATTCGAAAGGAGTTGGAAAAACTCTTGAAGGCTGGAATTATCTGTTCGGTGAAGTATTTAGAATGGGTTTCTAATTTGGTTCCCATTCAGAAAACAACTAGTAAAATCAGATTATGTGTATGTTTTCATGCATTAAATTGGGCTAGCATAAAACATGACTTTCCTCTCCCTAATATGGAAATGATTTTGCAGCAAGTTACAGAGTTGCAGATGATGTCCTTACTTGACAGTTTATCTAGTTACAATCAAATCAAGGTGAAAAGGGAATATAAATATAAAAACACCTTTATTACTCGTTGGGGAATTTTTTCTTATGAATGTATGCCTTTTGTCTTATCCAATCTAGGTGTCACGTTGCAAAAGGCTATGCATATGGTTTTTGATGATTTGATCGACAAGATTACTCATATCTATCTTGATGATTTAATCGTATACTCTAAAAGACGATCAGATGTCTCAAATTTTAAAAAATTATGGTTGGGTCCTTTCAATATCTCTTTTGTCATGGGTGCAATCTCTTACATTCTAAAGGATTTACAAGAGGAATTGTTTTCCTACAAAACTAATGGTTCTCACTTAAAAAACTACGTGGAACCAACTTGAAGAGTTTAACATTGTTTGATTTTTTTTGTATATTAGTAGTTTTTATTACTGCTTTTTCAATTATGATTTCATTTTAGTATTTTTCCTTCTTCTTTTTTCATTTCTGTCATTCCATTTCTGTTGTTTTCAATTTTGCAGTTTCATTTATATTATGACATTTCTTTATTTTGTTCTTTTGATTTCAATTTTTGGTCAAGAATAAAATGTTTGATCAGTTCTGCCACAATGAAACTCATGCAAAGTATTGTTAGTCAATAATAATCAAGCTTACACAGTTGTTATGATGTTCCACCTAAAAGCATCATTGAATTTTTTTATCTACTTTCATTGTTTTCTTATGATATAGTTGGTTACTTCCCTCTTCTTCTTTCCATTTCTTCATCCATTTTGAGATTCAAAAGAGCAAGTCCAGAAAATGTTTCTCCTTGAAGTCAAGAGCAAATTCTGGTTGAATGATTATGCTTACAAGGATAAACCTCCTCATACTTAACACTTTCCCTGAGTTATTCCCAAATTTCCGGTCATTTTTCCATTAAATACGCTCACTTTTCCCTGTGGCATAATCATTCTAATTTATATCTTCCTGATATGATGATATCTATTCTATGAAACCATACATTTTGAGTTATTAATATGTTGGAAATAGATTTCCCTATGGATTCACCAATTTGTTGATGATTAAAATAGAAACGAGGAATTTCCCCTGCAGTGTATTACTAAAGCCCTATTATTTAAACTATGTAAATAATATAATACTAGTAGATGGGATCCCCTTGTAGACTGGAGGCTCGAAGATAGTCATATCACACATTTTTGGTTGTTGTTTCGATGTTGCTTACAGGGTCCTATATGGTTGACAATGCAGTCTTGGTTTCATTTTGACATAGTGATAGGTGGATGATGCATTTTATGGGATGTTTTGCAATTCAAAGCATTATTTTTATGTTATGATTGGCATATAATTACAGTTTCTATGTGTAATCATGTCATAAATCACCATGATTTATTACCTAGCCACACATACACAAGAATTATGTTAGTAATGACATAACCAAAATAAAAAAAGAAACTTATGGAAAAAAATCCTAAAAAGAAAGGATCTATGTTTGAGTAATGTTAAGGATTATACACAAATGGAAATGAAAAACATGTTAGTGTTAGTCATAACTATTATATGGTTGGTTTGTGGCTATATGATTTTCATTTGAGTTATTTTGGGGCGCATATGATATGGAAATGCATATGGGTTAACGTGAATGTTTTGGGTGGCACATTGGGCAAGGAATATTATCACAAATTTCAATGGTTTGGAAATTGATTACATGGTTTAAATGATATGGTAAGTGTTGGTTGTCTTGTACTTCATAATTGAATAGGATAGGATATGGAAGTGACATGCAGTAAATTCATGTCACTCTATACTCCACCCATCAAGATGTCACCCTAGTATGGTTCTTGTTGCATTTTTATCTGCTTGTGGTTAAGCTCCGCAATTTAGGCTTGGGAATAAAACGCTCGACCAACTCGCCCTTTTAAGCTCTCGGTTACAGGTATGGTTATTTTTCACCCCATCCATGAATTACACTCTGTGTATGAACAAAAAATGGCTCATTAATGCTTGGTTTTGTGTTTTCCTGAGAATTGCAACTGTGTAAATGCATGTTTTTTCTCTCTAGAATGACTATGTAATTATTCAGATTGCAAGTAAAAGAATTGGTTTCGGTTGAGTTGTGCATTCATTGGGTTCTCTGTTGGTTAAAATCGTGGTGGGTCTCTATGTATTTTTGAATGAAAATGGGTATTATAACTCTTTGTTTTAATGTTGGAGGGTTTCACTTTGTGTATTCTTGTTGGTTGCTTCCTCACAGTTATGAGGGTAACCCTGTCTAGTCATGTTTGGACTGCCATTTGGTTGCCGTGTAATTTTCCAGAGTCATGGTCATGGGCTTATTCACATGGTCTTGGTATAAAAGTATCTCGAAAGTTGGTCTTAGGGTGGCCATAATGTCAATATATATGATATATTGTTGTTGGGTGATATAAGTTATGCCTTGGGTTATGCATCCTCACTGGCATTGTTTTCAAATGATTCAACTCTTAAGAAATAGACAAAGTTTATACCTCTGTGTGTTATGGGTAACTATCACTGTCAAGTGGGCATTCGCCTCTCCTCTGCAAATGCAAAACACACTATGTGAATCATTTTTATACCCTACTTGTCATTGTTTCCTCTGTGGCTAACTGTTATGCCATTTCCCAAACCAAGAGTTATAAGGAACCCTATGGTTTTCTACTATGCTTGTATTGAAGGGTATTTTCCTATGGTTGATATGCCTCTAAGGACCTCCATTTCTCTGTTCTATTGATGAATAAGCACACTCTTGATTACCTCTTTGTATTTGTTGTGACAAAGCCTGATTTTAAAAATCCCCAATTGTTCTTACTCCTGTCGGACATCTTTTTGGTTGTCAAAGATTGGTTATCAAGTGGATTGGTTATGGAATGCTTTGTCAAGTCCCTATCTCATCTTCCTATGATGAAATTGGTTGAAAAGTTGTGATTGGGAATGAGTAATAATATGCTGTCAAGGGCTTCCCATTTTTTGTTATACTTTTGATCATTGTGTTCTTACAACATGGTGTTAATTGCAAATTGGAGACTACTGTGTGTTTCACTAGGCCTGATCAGGGTTATAGAAAGTTATGGAATTCATAACTATGGTTATTTCGTTATGTTCACTGTGTATCTATTATGGAATCATCGTGCATATTGTAAATAATTGCATCGATAGTGATGAAGCTCGGGTTTTATATTGACTATGGTTTTGTTGAAAATAGTTATTGGTTGATATGATGAAGAGTATATGAATCAGGCATGTTCTGGAAGTCTATTCGATTTGGAAGGAACCTGTGCATATATTTTAAATTGGCTGATTGTGAATTGATAAAAAGGGTATGATATTTTATAGTGATGCTTATGGGATAGACGTGGAGAAATGTTGATATGTGTTTTCTTTTAATTCTTAAGAGGAAAGAAAATAAATTAAATTCCAAGCATTTTCTAAAAAAGACTGTTGAAATTCATTTCGATTATGAGTATGATTGCAGACTGTTATAATTGAGAAATTTTAGAGGAATTTAAATGTTGAAAAATGAATAGTTTTGATACATGGTAATTATTGAATTGGTGCTAGTATTTTTTTGTATTGAGTACATATTTATGTCTATTGATTACTTGATTTGTTTTATGAACAATATTCACATTTCCTTCCCATTCTCTCACTTTTACACACATTACAAGTCCCTTGACCTTCCCAGATTCACTATCCACTCCATGGTTTTAAAATTAAATTATAGTTAAAAGAAAACTATGTATTTTAGCAATTGAAGGATGGCACAGGGATGAGATAAAGTTGATATGTTTTGGTATTACAATACATTTGATTGTTTGATGAATTGTTGAGTAGTAATCGTGATCTACCCCCCTTCATTTTACCACTTTTCTCTCAATACAAGCACCCTCATATATCCCAGAACCCTTATTCACCCCTTGCTCATTGCCAACTATTAAATTAATTTTATGGATTGGATTGCATGAATCTGATGTGTTGCTGAGGCAAACTTTCTTTCATATTTAAAGAGATGTCATGTATTGTCTGCTGAAGGAACTAGTTGCTAATAAATAATGCATATAGGAATGAGCTTCTTCAACAGAGGTAGCCATGGTCGGGGAAACAAGGGAAGAGGAAATTGGAATAGGGGCCCTCGAAGGCCAAGGTTTTCTATACATTTTGATGCAGACTCACAAGAGTTGAGCTAGCTATTCCAAGATGGATTTTATAACTATACTAGACAAGGAGTGGTCCAACCTAGGCCAGAAAGGCCTCCTTTCCAAGCCCTGCATGTACATGGTATCCCAGTTCCCCCTTGTGTCTCATTACATCTTGAAGTCCCTGAAAATGACGGATGGCAAGAGATTTTCCACCCGACATTCTCCCAACATCGTGGCTAGCCCAATTTGTCTCTACCTACTCCTCCTCCACCAGTTAACCAAATTTTCTAAGCTGTCCCTACACACTCACCAGTACAGTATTCCCATGCAAGTAAGAGGTTGTTTCTCTAATAAAGGAAAAGTTGTTGCTGCCCCCTCCTCTCCCTCAAATGAGTCTGCCAAATCCGTTTCATCCTGCATGCATTTGAGAGATGATTTTTCTCATGTTATCAGTGAGATCAGGCCTAAGGGATCCACACAGCCTAAGGAAAATTCAAAGAAATCAAAAGGAGACAACAACAATAATGGGAAATTTTCCTCCCAGAGTGGCAAATATGGTCTTTGAGTGTTTGTATGTATTGATGGTTGAGAACAATTGATTTATGAAGTTTTTGGACAACACAATATTTTTTGGATATGTTCGATACTATATTTTTTGGATATGGTTTCAAATATCATTGATATTAATTTTCAAATTATGAGAGTGATGATGGGAGCCACAAGGAGGGATGTGTTTGATTGATTAACTAGTTGTGTTTATGCTTGTTAAAGAAACTAAAGGGATTCACAAAGGGTCCCACCTACTAGTTATTATTTATTAAGACCCTTATTATTATTTTATTAATTCCCCCCCAAACTAAAAGTTAGTTGAGTTTTAGTTAACTTAAATAAAAGAGGTAGTTTAACTACTTCAACTAGTTTTGATTGCTTAAAGGAAAAAAGAGAAGGAGGAATAGAAGGAGAATAGAAGAAGAATACTAGGGTATGCTCTTGAGTTTTATTGAGATAATTCAGTTTTCATTCATTCTTTAATTCATTGAAAGCCTAATTCTCTTTTATGATAGCAAGGTCCTATTGTGGACATCAAGATCCAAGGTTGAATTACATCATTCAGACACTTTTTTTTTCAGAGGTGTTGATCTATCTTTGATAGTCTGTGTATACTTGTCTATTTGTGAATTAAATTTCATGACTGATAAAAGATATTATGCATTGTCGAGTGGGCAACAATCTGTGGCACGTTGATCCAGCTTTTAAAGTTCAGATTTTTACTTTCTATCAGAAGTCCTTTTGTATGGTTTTCATCGGGGACATCTACATTTGACTTTGGTCCAAACTTCCTCAAGGAATTTTGTAAAGAGAATGATTCTTTTGATAAATTGGAATGAAATAAGTGATTTATTTATGTCTCATCTATGTTCATTATTGGCTTGGTATTTTTACTTCTGTCTCTACATTTATTTATGTATCTGTTATATTCAGAAAATTACATAAATATTGAATTTTTCAACAATATTTTATTTATAAGAAAATCAACCTAAGCCCTTGTAACCAATACTTGTGGATTAGGAAACAATTTTTTATGGCTATAAACATAGGGTGATATTCCGGTCTATCTTGATTTATCCAAGTAAGATCTGAAAATGCTTGAGTAAGATCATTTCATATCATTTCCTCAACATAACTATCCTTGTGGATCCATAGCCCTGGCTCATAGGTGACTTGTTGTTGAGAGTAAATGAACAATAGTGTCTATGGTTGGGAGGAACATCCGTGGTCTGTAGCCAGTTGGTGAATGTTTACTTGCAAATATATGTGCTCTCTACATTTTATGTATAATGTATATTCCGTTGTGTATTTAATTATCTATGAGATGTATTTTTGTGTGCATGCTTGTTGGTTATTTGTTGTGCATGACAGACTTCTTATTTATTTTATTCTATAGAATAGATCTTGATTAATGCATGTGAGTTTTTCATGCTTAATTTCAAATTAATTATTATCATCATTCAAAATTGGTGTCGAAGTGATTTTTTGAGGTAGTGTGACGAGAATATGGGTGGTTGGGTATGTTACATGGAGGAATAGTCTCAAGAATTGACAAAGTCATCAAATTATTTCACACAAGGATTGAGGACTTGCAATAACACACAGTGCCAAGAGAACCACCAAAAGAAAGGGCATGAAGACATGGAACAATGATGACAGCAGTAGAAAACATCAATAAGTTGGAGGAAGAATGTGCAAATCTCTAGGAGGAAAGTGTGTAGATATGGACCAACCTGATAGACAATCCAAAAATGAAGGTATTGGAAACTAGATTGAGGTATGCATAAGAAAAGGTGCAGAAGGATTTAGAGAGAATAAACACTCCCCCACTGGTTGAACGAATGAAGACAATTTTGGCACAAAGGAAGTCATCTGATGAAGTCGAAAATCTATGGGATGAACAAAAGATCCTTAAACAACAATTGGGGCCTCTACAAGATGAATCACTAAGGGTGATAGGAGAACTAGAAATTGCGTAGGGGAAACTGAAGCAAGAAGTGCATGACACAGAAGTGAAGTCACGACCCTGACTATGCAAGGACTAGAAGAGATTTTTGAAATAAAGGTAGAAATAACAAAGGATTTTGCGACAACAAAGGATGCCTCCAAAAAGTTCCTAGAAGTATGGAAGAGTGTGCAACAGGACTGAGCAGCTCAAGATGAGTCATAAGTGAGTGTTGGGGTATTGTTGGATAGGAATTTGGGATTCATTTTATAGGAATTTTGGATTCAGTTTCACAAAAATCCTAAGTATGGAGGATATGTGCAGGAGAGAGACATTCAGGAGAACAGTGTGCAGTAGAGACACATTAAACAGAACAATGTGCATAAGAGGCACATTCAGGAGTAAAGTACATAGTAATAATATACTCGACCGAGAATAAAGTAGGAGAATAAATAAAAGAATAAATCAAGAGAAAACAAGAGGGAAAAAGAGAAGGATGGCAGTTCGGCATGCCAAAAGAAGAAAGATGAAAAAAAACAGGAAGAGCAATAGTCAAAGTGAAAAAGAATCATGTATATGTAAAAACAACAAAATAAATCCCAAACAATGAGTCAAAAAGAGTTGTCACGAGTAAGAAAAAGATGTAATTATGTTTTTGGGATAAGAAAAGTAGGGGTTTGAGCCCTAGAATTCATGTATAAATATGTAATGATTTGAGCCGATTAGGGGTTCTCTCATATTCATTCCATTGGGTTGAAGTTCTCTATTCTTTGTTGAAATATTGTTGTAATGGGAGTGAGAGAATACGCTGAGGAGGAAAGAGTCTATGTCTGAGTGGATAAAGAGAGTTGTAGAGAGAGAGAGAGGCTCGCACTGCAGAGTGGATAGGAAATATGGAGAGAGAGATAGCATGATATATCGGTTGTAAGCACAATGCGCAAGCCTGAGACAATTACAGAAAGAATAATAAAGAATCCGGCCATTGTGGATGTAGCTCAAAGTTGGGTGAACCACGTTAACTAGAGTGTTTTCTTGTATTTTATGTGATTGATAATGAACATTCCCTGTATTCATGTTATATTAGATTTTTTTCCTACATGATCATTGTGCAATATATATGAATGTGGAAGTAGATGATTTATGTTCCAATCTGTACTATAATGGTACTATATAACTAAATTCACTAAGTAATCAAGGAAGAACAAAGATAGGATAAGGTGCACTTAATAGATAAGTAAGAATGATTAAGATGATCACCTCCCATTCCCTCAGTAATAAAAAAAGTTGGTTCATTCATTCCTAATAGATTAATTGAGTGAGACTTCACTTGTATGAAGGTGATTTTGAAAGGGTCGGTGTCTAAAGGGTTTTGTTGGTTAATATCACTGAAGTAGATATACAACGAGTTATGAAATATTGGGATTTTGATTGGAAGATACCAACGTATGAAATAGAGACAAAACACTAGAACAACGATGTATATGGATAGGATAATGGACAGGGTGATGACCATGACAGAGATATAGAAGACGTGCAGGACACAGGGCCAATGGTAGGATAGAAAATGAAATACAAGGGTAAGGGGATGATAATATCTCTGCACAAGAAGAGGAAAGAACCCAAAGTACTAGTTAGTTATACTCTAATAGATGATGACATTGACCGAATCCATTATCAGGTCAGGGATGTCACAAAAGAAAAAATCGAGCAAGTGTTGCACAAGCAAAAAGAATGGTATCAACAAGTGCAAGCATAGTTAATATAATTGTAGTAGCTCTTGAAAGCAGTCAAAATAACACTAGAATGCAGATCGAAGGAAGGACCGTCCACAAGCCCGGTTGATGAAGAAGAGGTTTCTAACCTAGTCCTAGGTGAGTTAGCATCCAGGAACAGAGTGATAGAGATCCAGACATATGCAATTGTGATCTAGGTGGATCTCAGTGGCCATCAACCTTTTCCATTAAATCAACATTTCGATCCTATGGTTTTCATAAACCATGATATTCACCCTTTTGATGGGGGATGGAATGTAATTCCATATTCATTTATTAATTAGAGACATCATGTAATTATTTCCTAGTGGTTTTATGTACATTCCTACAACATAGTGTTAATGCACCCGATCCCATTAGAACTCTGGAGTTAAGCACGCTCAAGCTAGAGTAGTACTAGGATGGGTGATTTCTTACAAAGTCCTAGTGTTTTACATGACTATGGAATTTTATAAACTTAGTCCAATTTATCCCACATGCATCATGGGAATTGTTCTCCTCTCACTCTCTCATATATAATTGAGGTGAAGGATGCCCTTTAAGCATGCAATAGAGTGTGATGTAAATCTTGTTGCAAACGAAGCATAACCAATGTCTCTTTATTTTCAGAGATAAGTTACCCCATTCTTCCAGTTTGTGTTCTACAGTGGTTTTCTCTCTTATTCATTAATAGAAGTTGGGTTTCATTGTATTTATGTGTTCTCTGCTATTTTTTTTTGTCTCATTTCGTTGTCAACATAATCTAGATCAACAGTATCAGAGCAGTCTTATCCTTGTCAGTTCTTAGAGCAAGTCCTCAACGAGGTCGAGGTATACAGATTTGGGTCTCGAGCTAGTTTCACTTGAGGACAACCTCTCTCACTAGCCAAGTGACCTCCCATGGAAGAAGAAAAGAAAGATGATATAACATGAGATCCTTTCAAGATGTTGCTCGAGGAATCCCTCATGCAATAGAGGAATGAGATGATGGAAAAAATTTCTCAGATCCTTCAAAGACTACCAATGGTGGTGACTGAGGCATATTCGACAAGAAGCCATTTCAGAGGTGCGAAACCCTTCAAGGTACAAGTCAATTTTGATATCCCCTTATTTGAAGGCCAAATAGATGCATATGCTCTAAAAAAATGGTTGAATCTACTAGAAATTTATTACTCTGTCCAAAAAAAAATTGACAATGAAAAAATTGCCTTCACGCACCTTAAATCCCTTCCTCATGTTAGAGCTTGGTGGGAAGGTTACTTGGAGAGGTACACCGTAGGTGAATCTACACCATTCAGGAGAGAACCCACTTGGGCATCCTTTGTATTTTCCTTAAAGGAGGATTTGTACCCTATCATAAAATATGATGACCAGTACATGAGATGGACAACTCTATGTCAGAAAAGAGACCAGATGGTGCCAAAGTACACTAACATATTTCATACATTGCGCTCAAATCTAGGTATCAAAGGATCAAAGAGGCACATGATATTGAAGTACCGTAGTGTTCTGCATAGGTACATAAAAACAAACATGGATTTCTTGGACATATCCTCACTGGGAGATGCTTATCGATATGCAGTAAAAATCAAGCAAAAATTGAAGCAGCAGAGTAAGCAGGAGTTTGGGTTTGAAAATATGCCACAACAAAAGTATGGCAAAGGAAACCCTAAGTCACAAAATGAAGGGTATATTAGCAAGTAAGGAAAACCTTGAGAGAGCCAGTCCACGATGCATGAAAAGAAGGGTAACAAGAAGTTTAAGAAATACATTGTAATGTGGTGTGAGTTCCAAAACATCCCATGGCACAACACTGATGAATGTTTCTCGAAATAGTCATTGGTGGTCGAGCTCAAAGAAAAAGAACCAGAACCTGACTCAGACTTTTATTTAGAAAAAAATATATGGAAACAAATCATTGATGTAGAACCCACTTCTACTATCAAGACCACAACAATACAACCAAAAGAACCAAAAGAGCTTGAGGACGAGGAGCACCTCTTCCACTCCAGATGTGGGTAAAGGGGACTCCACTACATTTCATTATTGAAATTGGGAGTCATAAGAACCTTGATCTCAACCAAGGTTTTCAAGATATTGAATATGCCAATGATGCCACACCCCAAAATATACACCATCAGATGTTTGAGTCAGGGACAAGACATCTGTGTCAGCCAGCAGTGCCACATGTCCTATGGCATCAAGCCCTTCAAGGATGAGGTAATGTGTGATGTTTCCCCACTTGAAGTCTATGATGTTATTTTAGGACAAACATATATGTGGAAATTTCAGGCTATCTATGAGTCTCGGTCCCCTAATGTCATTGTTACTCTAGGAGCTCAGCTCTATAAGGTACCAGAGGTATTTATGACTACTATCTCAACAAAATAGTACCGTAAATTAATATATCATACCAAAAAGTTTAGCCTCTTCACGATCTGTTCATAAGGTGAACAGAAGGGCACTACGACCACTATAGCCTCAACCCAATATGTTTCTATCCAACATAAGCAGGTCGAAAATATTTTAGAGGAACATAAACCTAATGATATTCTTCCATATGTTCAACATAGCTCTATTTTCCACAACCCTTTTTAGGTGTGCTTGGGGTTCCCACCAGTATCCCACATTGATATAGCTCTTATTTTTGCATATTCATCGACATAGTCCTCCCACACTCATACCAAGGAAGATCATGAAACCAGACCTATTGAATTGATCCAACACCTCTAACAGGTTCATGACATCCTTCCACGAGAAAAGTACAAGGACATCTACCTCAACAAGGCAAGAAACTCACCAAGTTTTACATTAAATAGAAGTTTATTGATCTCCCAAGGGAACTTGATGCAATGGGGACCATTGTTTCCTAAGGGGGGAGGAATGATTGAGGTGGATCTTGGTGGCCATCCACCTTTTCCACTAAATCAATATTTAGAGCCTATAGTTTTGATAAACCATGATATTAACCCTTTTTATGGGGAATGGAATGTAATTCCATCTTCATTTGTTAATTGTAGACATCATGTAATGATTTCCTAGTGTTTTATGTACATTCCTACAACACAGTGTTAATCCACTCAATCCCATTAGAAATTTGCAGTTAAGTGCGCCCAGGCTAGATTATTACTAGGATGGGTGAAGATTGGGGAATTCCTAGTGTTGTACATGGCTATGGAATTTTATAAACTTAATCCAATTTATACCACATGCATGATGGGAATTATTATCCTCTCACTCTCTCATATATAATTGAGGTGAAGTAGGCCCTTTAAGCATGCAATGGAGTGTGATGTAAACTTGATGCGAATGAAATGTAGCTAACATATCTTTCTTTTCACAGATAAGCTACCCCATTCTACCAGTTTGTGTTCTACATTTTTTTCTCTCTTATTCATTTATAGAATTTGAGTTTCACTATATTTCTCAGCATAATCCGGATCAAGTTGAGTTACCAACACTGGAACTACAAGAAAAGATGAAAACAATGAGTCACATGAACATACTGGTGTCATGGATGCCTATCCATGTACTACAGAGCATGCAGGTAGGAATTATGCAAGAGATCAGGCTCTGTGCATATTTAGCAACTATAGAATTGACCAAAGCAATATATGAGAGAGATGAAATGCAGAAAAAATATGCAACTGCTCTTTAATAAAAGACAAAAGTTGAAGAAAAAGTGGAAGGAGTGATGAAGGAAAGGAATGAGGTCGAGGAATGGGTTGAGAAAGTATTAAAAGTGAAGGATGAAGCTAAGAAAATGGCACATAAGACACAAGAGGTTGTCGAAAAGTTGTATAAGGAAATTCTAGAAGTACCATTAGTAGTAGAGGCTACCATGGGGGAAGAAGTATCGAGATTCGACAAAGTCATCAAAGGATTACACACAAGGATTGAGGACTTGAAATTGCGCACAGAGACAGGAACACTACAAGAAGAAAGGTGATGCAGGAGCATCCACAACATATCAAGCGAGCCAACACATTTAGAGAAACCAGTTGGACAGCGCCAGTACAAATTTTGAAATACTTTGGAAGTTGTTGCGTTTCTCTTTAATGAAGTCATTCATGGAGAAGCGCACTTGTATTGTAAAGGGGACCTTGAGCCTTTAAGCTCTCGTCCTTAGTAGATAGGAAGGTATTTAATAGATTTAATGCAGGTAGATAGGAATTTAACTCTAGATTAGACAGTTTCACTTTTTGAGAGGGAAAATGGATATAGACACCATCCTTTGTGTAACACCCCTCCTGGTTACGACAACAACTCCGCAAACATGTGCAATTTTTTTCTTTTTCTTTTTGTTTGTTTAAAGTGTGTGCGCGCGTGTAGAGAAACAACCCCCTCGTCTCTACGTCACCACTCGAATAAACAAGACGCATGTAAGACGAACACAATCAAGTACAACCTTAGTAAGATGAACCTCACGTCCTTTACGGAAGGTGTGTGACAGGGTTTTTTACAATGGACAACCAAGTTCAACATTAACAAATGAACAACTTTCCTCAATACTAAGGCATGATAATTTATGGTGCTTAGTTCCAAGTACCTTACATTTTACAAGTCATCAATAACAATAAAATTCAGTTGCCTTATGATAAATANCCGATAAGGCGTTCTTGCTATCGGTTTGGTTCCCGGTTTCAAGTCTAAGGTAAACTCCAGTTCCCTTTCCGGCGGCATCCCAGGCAACTCCTCTGGGAATAAGTCCGCAAACTCCTTCACCATCAGAAGGTGTTCTAGACCTTCCGCTACTCCATTTTCGCTTAGCGCGNNNCTTCTATAACTGTAAGGAAGAGATGAACCTCAGGGATACTCCCTGGTTCCGTCCTACCATCACACGCCTCTGTCCTTCATCATCGACCAAGCCCAACCGTTTCGTCTTACAGTTGAGTATCGCCTCATGCGTTTCCAACCAATCCATACCGATCACGACGTCATAAGATCCAAGATGACATGCAAGTTGAACCTCATGACAAACTCTCCCCGGTTAAGGGCACAGCCGGTAACCTTTCCTCCAACCTTGTGTTTAGCTCCCAAAGCCCTCTCTATTTAGCTGAACTCATCCTGAACCACTGCCTTCTGGACGACATCGTGCGAGGTTTGAGGCATTAAGATAATAACCCCTTGCACGCAGGCTGCCGTTAAGGCCAAACGCAAACCTGCTGACCTTAAGCTTCTCTGTGTTAAGGTGCAGAGCATATCGGAGTAGCTCCATAAATCGTGCCTCGTACTCGGGCACCGTACGACCTCCCTGTCATAGCGCGTTGAACTCGTTGAGCTGACGCTCAATGAATTCCTCAGAAAGGTACCTCTCACAGAACCGTTCCTAGAACCGTTTCCATGACATGTCTTCCACGGCCATGTTCAGCTGTGGCAGGAGCATCTTCCACCATAGAAGAGCGCTCCCCTTCAGTTGAAAGACCGCCATGCAGACCTTCATGTTAGAGGTATAATCGCGAAGGGCGAAGCACATCGCCATGTTCTCTAACCATGCCTCTGCGGCTGCGCCATCCGGGGCGCCAGAGAACTCGGGAAATTTTACCTTCTCGAGTTCACGGTGAATGTTACCTGAGACGGCTGGTGCGCGCGGCAGAACCTCAGGGGGTGCCGGTGCCCTGGCCTCGTCTCTGTCCCAACGGCTGATCAGAGCCTCGGACATGCGCTGGAAGGATCTCATCATCCCAACAACATCACCAACTGATATATGTTCCTGCCCAAAAACCTGCTCGCCTCCCTGGGGGTTAGACCCCTCAGGCGTGGATGCTGCTGGAGGCGTGTCGCCTCCTCCCCTAGCACCCCATCGTCTGCCTCCGCGGCGTCCTCTAACCATGGTTACCTGCACGCACACAATCAAGTCGATCAGAAACAGTATAATAAAACCAACTCATGTCAACGAAAGCCGCAACGAACCCCAAGTCGCGGGTCGAACCGGCTCTGATACCATATGTAACACCCCTCCTGGTTACGACAACAACTCCGCAAACATGTGCAATTTTTTTTTTCCTTTTTGTTTGTTTAAAGTGTGTGCGCGCGTGTAGAGAAACAACCCCCTCGTCTCTACGTCACCACTCGAATCAACAAGACGCATGTAAGACGAACACAATCAAGTACAACCTTAGTAAGATGAACCTCACGTCCTTTACGGAAGGCGTGTGACAGGGTTTCTGACAATGGACAACCAAGTTCAACATTAACAAATGAACAACTTTCCTCAATACTAAGGCATGATAATTTATGGTGCTTAGTTCCAAGTACCTTACATTTTACAAGTCATCAATAACAATAAAATTCAGTTGCCTTATGATAAATAACCATGTCATTACCCTTTACATGATATCTGACCTAACATTACATTTCATTTTAAATTGATATGACCTCTCCCTTACATATTTCATTGATGTATTGCCATGACATTACTCCTTACGCATTACATCAAGAATACATGACAGTAGGGTACCAGTGTCATTACCTGACATTGAGAACACCTAGCAATTAAAATAACAACCACATTACATATAAATGTTATCAACCCTAACCCTACCCTTTTAATTTATAATCCAAGAGCATTATCCTTACACATTCCAAGACGAAATATTATGAAGACATTAGCTTAGTAGAATACAACAATGATCTAATACAT
>SNQJ01S0004597.1:45129-89095 GCA_010110895.2 Picea sitchensis | reverse complement strand
GAACATTTAAGTGGGGTAAAAGGAGGTTGCCCCCTCGAAGAGGCTTATTATCTGAAATTATCTCTTTTTTAAGGTGTTGAGTACTTTTCCTGAGGATTTTCTATGCTATATTGATGTTTGGTTCTTAACAACCATTGTTTCCTAAGGAGGGAGGAATGACTGAGGTGGATCTTGGTGGTCATCCATCTTTTCCACTAAATCAATATTTAGAGCCTATAGTTTTGATAAACCATGATATTAACCCTTTTTATGGGGAATGGAATGTAATTCCATCTTCATTTGTTAATTGTAGACATCATGTAATTATTTCCTAGTGTTTTATGTACATTCCTACAACACAGTGTTAATTCACTCAATCCCATTCGAAATATGTAGTTAAGTGCGCCTAGGCTAGATTATTACTAGGATGGGTGACTATTGGGGAATTCCTAGTGTTGTACATGGCTATGGAATTTTATAAACTGAATCCAATTCATACCACATGCATGATGGGAATTATTATCCTCTCACTCTCTCATATATAATTGAGGTGAAGTAGACCCTTTAAGCATGCAATGGAGTGTGATGTAAAACTTGATGTGAATGAAATATAGCCAACATATCTTTATTTTCAGAGATAAGCTACCCCATTCTACCAGTTTGTGTTCTACATTTTTTTCTCTCTTATTCATTTATAGAATCTGAGTTTCACTATATTTCTCAGCATAATCCGGATCAAGTTGAGTTACCGACACTGGAACTACAAGAAAAGATGAAAACAATGAGTCACATGAACATACTGGTGACATGGATTCCTATCCATGTACTACATAGCATGCAGGTAGGAATTATGCAAGAGATCAAGCTCTGCGCATATTTAGCAACTATAGAATTGACCAAAGCAATATATGAGAGAGATGAAATGCAGAAAAAATATGCAACTGCTCTTTAATAAAAGACAGAAGTTGAAGAAAAAGTGGAAGGAGTGATGAAGGCAAGGAATGAGGTCGAGGAAAGGGTTGAGAAAGTATTAAAAGAGAAGGATGAAGCTAAGAAAATGGCACATAAGATACAAGAGGTTGTCGAAAAGTTGTATAAGGAAATTCTAGAAGTACCATTAGTAGTAGAGGCTACCATGGAGGAAGAAGTTTCGAGAATCAACAAAGTCATCAAATGATTACACACAAGGATTGAGGACTTGAAATTTAGCACAGAGCCAAGAACACTACAAGAAGAAAGGGCAGGAAGAGAGAGAACAACAATGACAACAATAGCAAACATCAAGAAGTTGGAGGAAGCATGTGAAAATATTTGTGAGGAATGTGCATAGATCTAGACCAGCCTAATAAACGATCCAAAAATGAAGGCCACAGAAACCAAATTGAGGGATGCGTAGGAAAAGGCACAGAAGGCTTCGAAGAATATAAACACTCTCCCTATGGCTAAAGGAATGACAACCATTTTTGCACAAAGGAAGTCATATAATGAAATAAAAAATATTCAGGATCAACAAAATATCCCTCAACAATGATTGGAACCATTGCAAGATGAAGCACTAAGGGTGATAGGAGAACTGGCAACTTTGTAGGGGAAAATGAAGCAAGAAACACACGACATAGAAGAGAAGTTCACGACCTTGACTGCGTAGGGTTTAGAGGATATTTGGAAATAGAGGAAGAAATAAAAAAGGATGTTGCAACAACAAAGGACAACTCCCAAAAGTTCATATAAGTATGGAGGATCATGCAACAAGCCTGAGTGTCTTGGGATGAGCCACATGTGATTGTTGGGGGCCTATTGGATAGGCATTTTGGATTCAGTTTCAAAAAAATCCTAAGTATGGGGGATATGCGTAGAAGAGGCACATTTAGGAGAACAATGTGTAGTAGAGGAACATTTAGGAGAACAATGTGCATAAGAGGTACATTGAGGATTACAATATGCATTAATAATATAATTAGACGAGAATAAAGGAGAGAAGAAAGAAAGAGAAAATGAAGGATAAAAGTTCGGCATGCCAAAAGTAGAAAGATGCACAAAAGAAGGAATAACAATAGTTGAAGTGGAAAAGTAGCACTTAGATGTAAAACTTCAAAACAAATCCCAAACAGGGAGTCAAAACAAGTTGTCATGAGTCAGAAAAAGATGTAATTGTTCTTTTGGGAAAAAAAAGTAGTGTTTTGAGCCCTATGATTCATGTATAAATATGTAATGGGTTGGGAAGATTAAGGGTTCTCTCATGTTCATTCCATTGGGTTGAAGTTCTCTATTATGTGTTCAAAGACTCTTGTAAGGGGAGTGAGAGAATAGGTTGAGGAGGAAAGTGTCTATTTCTAAGTGGAGAAAGAGAGTTGTAGAAAGAGAGAGGCTTGCACTGTAGAGTGGATAGGCAAGATGGAGAGAGATATAACATAATATATCTATTGTAAGAATAGTGCGCAAGCCTGAGAAAATTACAGAAAGAATAATAAAGAAGCCAATCATTGTGGATGTATCCCAAAGTTGGGTGAACCACGTTAACCACTATGTTTTCTTGTATTCTATGTGATTGACCATGAATATTCCCTTTATGCATGTTAGATTAGATATGGTTTTTACATGATCATTGTGCAATAGGTATGAATATGACAATAGATGGTTTATGTTGCAATATGTAGTATAATTGTACTATATAACTAAATTCTCTAAGAAACCAAGGAATAAAAAAGACAGGATAGGTGCATTGAACAAATAAGTAAGAATTATTAAGATGATCACCTCCCATTCACTCACTACTATAGAAACTTGATTCTTGTAGCCCCGATAGATGCTTTAGATGAGACTTCAGTTGCATGTAGGTGATGAAGAAAGTGCCAGTGTATGGAGGGTTTTGTTGGTTAAAATAAGTTTAACCTAGGGACTTATAACCACGTGCCAATAGGGAGTTATAACCCTGACCTATATATTAGGCACAAATCCCAACACATTCCACATATCCAGAGACACATGGTTGAAGGTCTGCATGGATCCCAAGGTCTTGATGGATCCATAAGTGGCATAGTTTTCAAGACAATGTATGGATTTTGAGGTTGTACGAATGTCTCAATTTGCATTCCAAGAAGAGGATAAATATGTTGTCTCGTAAAACATGCCATGAGGTATAATGAAAACACCTAGGGAACGTTATAATAAGTTTTCATGATTTTTCACAAGGAGCATGAATTTGAGGTTCATTTTGTGATTTGAATTCATTTGTAAAAGTTCACTCAATTTTCCATTAATGAGCATTTAATGCATTGTTTTTCATGTCGAAGAGGGTGAAATTGAGCCAATTTGGAAATTGGTCGACTTTATAGTCAAATTTCTTGTAATTTCACAAGGATTTCAATGGTGAAGTTATTTTCTTTTTTTGAGTAATGGAATATAAGAGCATCCGTTAAATTAGCATATGTGAGTCATTTTGCATGTGATTTTTGGTATTTGGAGATGATGAAAGCAGTGTTTCTTGGATTGACGATAACTTAAAGATGAAACAAAAGTATGTAGTCACTATGTAATTTGAGTTATTTTAGTTTCTGCTATGTCATCTCTTAATTCATCAAAATAATCATTAGTTTATCAGTTTTTGGGTAAAAATCACATCATCAGAATTATGCAAACCACCCCAATACAATCAGTAAATTATTTTGTATTAAGTTAGATACTGCATATATATACTTAAATAAATAAGTGGTGTATAAGGATTTGCAGATCACCTATCATCATTGTACCCAAGAAGGATGAGACTTGGTGAATGTTTATCGACTATATATATTTGAATATTATTACACTCATGAATCAATACCCTTTTCCCATGATCAATGATTTCTTAGACCATTTTTAGCATCCCAAGTACTTCTCCAGGTTGTATCTCAAATCGTGATACCACTAGGTACGTGTCAAAGAAGACGAAACCTAGAAGACTACCTTCAAGACAAGGAAAGGTTTGTATGAATGGTTGGTCATGGTAATTAGCTTATGTAATGCACTAACTACATTTCTGATATTGATGAATGTTGGGTTGCACCCATATTTAAATTCATTTTTTATAGTGTATTTGGATGATATATTGGCTTATAGCTATACCTAGGAGGAGAACATGTCACATCTCATGTAGGTGTTAGAGACTGTGAAAAGTCACCACCTAGTGTCTAACCTCAAGGAATATGAGTTTTCTCAGCATTCATTGGTGTATTTGGGGTATGTGATCGGTGGAGGGGAACTGAATATAAATCTCGTGATGAGGGAGACCATCATAAAATGGTCAGTTTCTACTAATGTCACTGATGTTAGGATATTTTTGGGGGCAACACAATACCTAAAAAAGTCCATAGAATACTTTTCCAATGGTAACTACACCACTCCATTCCATAAAAATGACCAATAAGAGTTTCCAGTGGGGATAGAATCAATAGAAATCTTTTGACGAGATAAAATGAAAGATCAATCAAGCACCATTTCTCACATTGACTAACTTGTAAAATCTGTTTGAAGTGGAGATAGATGCATGCATGTATGTTATGGGAGGATTTTTGATGAAAGGAGGTAAGCTAGTATGCTATCATTCTAATATGTTTCATGAGGGAGTTTTGTGTGTCCAAATGGCTCGTGCAATCAGGTAAGGGAGAATGCCCAATGGAAAGCCCCAATTAGACTCACTCTCATTTGGGATGGTATTTCCAACTAGTATATTGGCCTTGTTTCCAAACTAAATATACTATATAAATATTTATATGAGAACCACAAGTTCTCAGAGGAATTAAAATCTAACAATAAACTAAAATTATGCTACCTATATTTATTCTAATATGCAATCCTAAGATATACCAATCCTATCCTAATTAGAAGATAACTAAGGAATATTGAATACAGTTAAGAAAAAATCCATTTTGAATGAGAATTAGTTCATACATTCAAGTGGGATATAAGAACAATAATATTATTAAGAAAACAATAGCAATTGGTTGTTATTGTTGTGACGACCTCCTCGTTACGACAACAACTCTGAAAACAAGTGCAATTTTTTGTTTTGTTTAAGGTGGGTGCGCGCGTGTAGAAGTAACAGACACACTTGACTCTACGTCGCCACTCGACAACCAAAAAGACGCAACCACGATGTTGAGCACAAGAATACTGAAGGCACACGACGAGTAACTGCAACAATATACGGCCACAGGCATAAGGCGCACAACACAAACATTAAGACATACTGGGGGTGCATAGTAAGAACATAGAGGGAAGAATCCATGGTGTTAGGGTTACTATTTATGCACAGGAAAGCAGGGCGTTTAGTCTTATGTCTTCTTGAAAGAATATTAGATAGGCTCTTGGCCGACTGCTCAGGAAGAAACTAGTAACCCGACCTAGAACAAGACGCAAGCAAGATGAACACCACAAGACAACCCCGACATATCATAGTGACAAGAAGCAATAAACGCCCCTGGACATAAGGCGTACAACTAGCAGCTATAAGCAGAAAATGACACCAGGTGTTAAGTACATTACAATCACAGACGGAAGAATCTAACAGTAGAGTTTACAATTTATGCACAGAAAAGCAGGGATTTTAGTCTTATGTATTCTCGAAAGAAGATTAGACAGGCTCCTGGCCGACTGCTCAGGTAGAAACCAGTAATCTCTGCCAGGTGTGTCGCAAGAGTGGAAACCCTGCCTTTAAAGGGCCTGAGACTCTTGATATGGGACTGGATTCCTTACACAGGAAAAACACACACATAGAGATCTTTGGAAAATTTGACAATTACGACGAACCACGACAACGTAAAACTAACCACCTAACACAACCGACCAAGAACTTAACTGAATACAATCATGTACCACATAAAAAGAAGAAAGACTACGTCCTTTACAAAATGCGTGTGACAAAGGACTCGGACAACGAACACCCAAGTTCAACATTATTTAAATGAACAACCACCCTAATTTACTGCCTCGGAGTAATTTATTGTATGTAAGTCAAGGTTATTGCACCATATATGTTATTAACAATAATAAAAATTACAATAACACTGTCATGAAATATTAACCATCTATCATTTATGTCACATATCTGGACCATGATTTTACAATTACAATACCTTTTATATGCTACAACCACCAAAATTTAACTGACCTTACATGATAAAAACATTCAATTAAACATGAGGAGCTCACAATGCGATGTTATCAATGATCATAAAGTTCAATAATAACGCATTAAAAATAACATCATGATTATAGGTAACATAAATTTGCAATTAACAATATACCTCATAATTTAAAGTGGCAATCTATAAAATAATAAAATTTAAAAATGACAATAATTAAAAAGGGCAATATTTGGAAATGACAACTATCAATATTACAAATGACAATAATTAAAGATAACAATTAATTTAAGATGTCAATATATAGAATTACATCATAATTATAGGTGACATCAATTTAGAAATAACAATATACATCATAAAAATGACAATCTATAACATAATAAAATTTAAAATGACCATAATTAAAAAGGGGCAAAAATTTGCAAATGATAGATACCAACATTAAAAGGACAATAGTTAAGGATAACAATAATTAAAGATGTCAATAAGACTAAATGATTTCCACTAAGGTACCCATAACAACCCTTCCCCAAACTAATAATGCCCTTACCCTTTTAGGTACGATATCATTGCAAGAATAATAATAGCATTGCTTTCCTAATTACTAACGCTACATTATGTTATTTACATGGTAATAACAATCAAATTCAGAGGCCTTATCATTACGTATTGCCAATATTAATTTATAGTAAAAATGCCTTTGCCATTAATGCATCATATTATATTAGCCAAGCCTTTTTCAGATGTTATATTATAGTAAATGCTTTTGTATTATAGAATCAATTCTTTTATAAATTAGAACGTTACGCTTTAATCCTATCAATGCATCATGGAAATATAGGACAAACAGTTACCGGAAACTTAACAAGACAATAAAGCCGGTGACCCATTAGCTATGCAAGTAAGAAAAAAAAATGCAGGTGGCAATCGAATCGTCAGAGTCAGGGATCCACTCAGAAATCCCCTTCTGACCGCGTCAGGGAAAATCCCTTTTTCCACTGAACTATGCGCTCTGACTGAGGTAAGTAACTATGAAATTTATTTTATTCAAGGCGCAGGGCGAAAGCTTTGGATTGACTGACGCCGACTAGGGCGGACCTGGGCGATTACAAGGATCTGTGTGTGCCACCAAGTACAGGAAAAATCGTTGAAGGTCTGAGGGATCCAAGGGGGAGAACAACGCCGTAACAGAACCTAGGGAAGGACTGGATGGACACACAGGAAGCCGTTTGAGGAGGGCGTAGGTACCAGCGGCCAACTCCAGCAATGTGATTAACAACAGTGGTTTCTACTCGATGTAATGACAGGAAGAGAACACCTGGTCATTACCTGGCCAACGCTGAAGCGGGCAGTAATTACATGAGTAGAAGTAACCCAACCGCAAACATTGAAAAAAGAATTTTGCATGGAAAAGAACAGAAAAATGAAATAAATATAATGACAACGGAAAGAAGGGTTGGGTTCGAGGTAAGAGTTGTTGGCATTCGGTCATACATTCTCCCAATGAAATTCATATGCACGGCCGAGTTATGAAGTTTACCAGCAGCGCGACCCAGAATTTCGACAGGGACTAGCTAAATGGGGCATTCGTGCAACACAGAAAAATTAAATCAAAAACTGATTCGGATAATAAATCTAGTAATACAAAAAGTAGAAAAACTCATTCAATTCAACTCAATCTTCAAGGCAACGCAGTGCAAGCAAACTTATTCAATTCAACATAATATCCAATATAACAAACATTTGTATAAATTTAAAGTAACTGGGAGAAATTCGCCTTAACAATCCGGGAACAGAAATCAGATCAAGTAATCCCAAGCGGTGGATACATAATCATATTATTGAATTCGATAGAAGACTAACGGCCGAAGAAGAAACTTTCCACAAAAACGTAGGAATTTACATTTCAATAACGCAGAGAAAAATTTAACAACGCAGAGATTAATGACCATTATCAGTGGACGAATCCGACAGAACCAAGTTTGTCGGCAAGGGTTAATCACACGGTTGATTATAAAATTATCGCGCACCAACCATTGGATAAAATAAGGAGGTTCCACAAGCATTTTAAAAATTGATTCTATGCGAATCGTCAAGGAAAACGACAGATGCAACAAACATTATATAAATTTCAATGCCATTTCACTTTTCCAATAACAGACATATCTACCTCAGTTCTCGTGCTTTCGATTCTACCAAATAAGCGACCATACCTTTTCCTTTCGCCCGCCTTGAATGATGTCTGTGCACTACGTGCTGTGTCCCGCACTCCACGCCGCTCTTGCTCGCCGACCATAGAGACCTCACTGGTACCTCCCAGCCAATCGCTAGGGGTACTCTGCTTCCCCCTTAGCCCCCCGAGCCGCAAAGGGGCCACACTATGAGTAATTTGCTTCCCCTTTAGCCCCCTGAGCTGCGAAGGGGCCACACAAGATCCGTAGATAAACTATCTTCTCACCGCTTCCAAGGCGAGCGCTACCACTCCACACAAACCGGTGAAATTCCTGCAACTCCTCACAAGCAAATAAGCCACAATCCCCGCGAGTAACGCTATCACCACCGGCTCCTTTCTTCCTCCTTTTCCCTTTTTGAGAATTGGAGACCCACCTACTTTCCTAAAATTTGTATCTCCCAGGGTTCCCAGATTCCTCATGCTTTTTAATAACTTTCCCAAAATGAAGTTGTTGATTTTTAATAACTCCTAACTCTAATTTTTCCACCCCATGTCCCCTACTTCCTTTACATTAAGTTTCCTATTTCAAGTTTCCCTATTCTATTATTTGTTCCATCCTCTTTTTTTATTTTTTTATTTATTTAATTTTATTTTTTAAACCCAAAAAGATGCTAATCTTCATTTATCTCTTTTCATTGTGGCATTTAAAGTCATAACTTTTATACCCCACACTTTAATAATTTAATTCCTCTTTAATTGAAGTTTCCGGGCCCCACTCGACCATCTCCCCATTAATACTTTACCTTTAATTTAAGAAGACTTAACTAACACACAAGAGGGTTTTAGTTGCCTTTATGTCTGGCCTTTGGTATCTTTCAGGGTTTATCGTACCTTTATCTTGAGATGTTTTAAATTTAGGTTAATATTTGAACCAAGCGACAACAGGGGAGTCGCTTGAGAATTTCTCCTTGTTAAGGTCTTTAGGGTCATCTAGGGTTGTCTCATCATCATCATCATTAATCCGATCGCGGCTCTTCAAGACGCACTACCTGCTCCAAAGGTGCCACTCGCCTTCGCTTTCTCTCAAGGTTTTACCGGACCTTCGTGGATTCACATGCTCCAGCGGTGCCACTCTTGCTACCGTGCAGGTTTACTGCCACGGCCTTAAGGATGCACCACGCTCTCCGGCGGGTGCCACTCGTCAATTTGACCGATTAGACATCTAGCAACCTGGAGTCAACAATCCGCTAGGTGAGCTTGTGGTAGACTAAGGGTTCTAAGGAAGTCAGCTCCCCCACCATTGTGTGTGCCCCTTTAGAATCATCGCGAGCGACTATCATAGTCTTCATGGTATCAGTGGATCCCTTCCTCGAACCAGGGTAATCGCGAACCTGCCAGCTCGAAAGCCACTTCCACGGAGTGTTAGTAGGTCGTGGCGTTGCCGCTGTCCACACCCTCCTTAACCTCTCCGAAATCAATAAGTGTTGGCCCCTTTATTCCATATGAACTTGGTCGACAGCTTACGTTCTTGTCACGTCCATCGTGGTCGTGAATGTCAACAAATACATCAAGTAAAAATCAATATCATATAATCAACACAGAGCAATATCATCGTAAATGAATCAACCAAATAGCACACTCCCTCAACAATCCAGTCCAAGGGGGTTATGTCGATGCCTCTACATCCTCATGGTCCAAAACCCGCATTAATTCAATGAAACTGAGTCAGCAGTACCTGCCTACATCAAAGTAGTAAAACATCCTGCCATCTATCTTAACGCATCATACTGAAGGATAAATGTTTTATCATCATCATAAAATCCATATCACTTCATGGCGAAAGCAAGGTCCCTAAAGAATAAGTTTTAGGGTAAGTGCCGTATGGATGTTACATATACACTCCCTTCTGGTCTAAAACTTCAACTCCAAGTTTCAAGATAAATGCCAAAAATAAATGTAATGCATAAATACCATAAGTACCACAGATTGCTAAGTCTATCATCTATCAAACAAAATGGGAATCAAGTATGATAGCTATGGCGCCCCTCCTGTGTAGTTGAGGCGGACTAGTAACTGTCCCAATTTGTTATAGGATAAACCATAGGTGTGGACATAAACTGATCTCCCTGTATCCACTTGGATCTAGAACAATACAGGATAGAATAATACACTTTACCTAGATATAGCCTATTGAATGAACCAAGAGAGGTGCCAGGACATACCTTTGTGATCGTTTTGCGTCTCAAGGAATTCCAAGCGCTACTTCAATGCTCTCTGCCCCTCGTCTGTGATCGTAACAAAACGAAACTAATCGGGCGCACGTTAAGATATTCAATGACTAGTCTATGGCATAAGGATCAAGGAATTATGTAATAAAATGATATCATCTTTATGAAAAGTGTAATAGGTTGCCGTGACATTAATAGAAAGTGAAACTTACAACCCGAGCCTTGATTGTGGTCTCCTCTGCTATTTCCTGCCTCGACACACACACTTGCCTATGGCTGAAGAAAGTTCAATTCCATGTAAAGACCTTTGCCGTTGTTCCTTCATCGCTAGCATCAATCCCAGCCTTTGCACCAATTCTCAACCAAAATCTCTTGCTAACTTTATTTCTAACTTCTATTAACCCTTTCCATGAGCAATCCTCAATATATAGGAGAGGTAGGATTAGTGTTAATGGATAGGGAATGATCCCAAGATATAAGGAAATGACAAGATTTGAGTAACCATTCAAAGCCAACTCACCCCTCTAGAAGGTTCGATCTTTATCTTTTTCCTCTTTGTGCCACGTTCGAATTCTAGCTATGAGTAATAGTAAGGCTCACACCCCCTAACTTTAGAATAACTGAGAAACTTGTATTCTCACAGGAACATATAAGCAACCCCGGGAACATGTTTCGAGGAATCTCCGGAAGAAGACAACTGTAAGTTTTCTCATGAAAGTGTTCTTGATAATGAGTTTGATTTTCCATCATCATAATATCATCATAACATCATCACAATGACCAAATTTTGATACCGAATGCCCCCAAAGTCCGAGAGCTGAACCAAAGGATACCGATAGATCTCGGTGTTTTATGTCAAGAAACCAAAATCTCTATCTAATCAAAGACCCGCAAAACACTCTAATATCATATATACCCACCCGGTAGGTATCTCCTATACTCAAATAATAATAGACTGAGGACATCGAGTAAACCAAGGTCAGCCACCAATCATACATCGTGATCCATGCTATCGACTATATAACATGTACCACCGAATACAATGTGGATCTCGTAGGATAAATTCTCACCAAGATGACATAGCCAATTTAAACACATACAAAGTGGATCTTCATGCGTCGTGAAAATATACATAATCTTATCGCAACCTCGACTGGCCAAAAGATAATATCCAGTATTCCCAACTTCATCACCAAAGTACTAATCAATTACATTACATGTGTCGGTTTAACATGGAAACCACTTGATTACCGGTCATTGATGTATATTGTTAATAAGTACGAGGGAAATCACCAAAGAATGTCAATAATGAATCCCAAGGTACTATAGGACAATCCATCAACGGTGAATATATAATTTGATGTCAAACACTCAATGGAATCTCCTGATCAATGGTCAATAATGAAACCCACCGGCCGAAGTTTAGAACTTTCCACATTGAAGTACGTAAGCTTCAAGGCAATTAAACACCGGTCTCGACTGGATACCGTGTTGAAGTCGAATAACAAGACTCCATCACAGAGGGGCCTTGAGGTATCCCACAACGTTGACATGAAACTGTGCAATGAGTTTGAAAGTGTCAGAGCATGTGGACAATTTGACTCTTTACGGGTCGACACGAACATATAACCGTATATACCACCTAAAAGAGGTCGGACTCTCAACATATGGATGACACGACTCGATTCGTTAATTGAGTCAAAGACGCACACATGGAAAGACCTTTGTTATTGAATCGGTTGAGTAGACAAATGGATTTCCTAAATCGGCTTCAAATGATGAATAGGTGTCATGTTCAAGAGAGAATACGAAGATGAAACATATCCCTTCCCCAAATTTTCCCCCACCCTTTCCGGCAAGTACCTCTTATTTTACTAAGCTTGAAGAGGATCACATATGCTGCCGATATAAGCTCATCCTTCTATCTAGTCCCTTGAGTACTTTTTAACGAACCCTAAGAAGGAGTGGTTCGGTCCCATCACCGGTCTGGGCCAATGTTTGTTTAACTAGTCCATAGATAGAAAACTCGGTTAGTTTTTTCATGTTTATAGAGTTTGAAAACACTTAAAAGAGAACTCTCTCATTTTTCGTATTAATAGTCCAACGACCTAAAAAGGGTTAAACTATCGCCGTGAGGACGATAGCTTTAAATACTCCTTTAACAAGTGTGAAAAGAGAAAGATCACCGGCAATCTTTTCATATTTAGGAATCGTGAAAAGAGCTTAAAGTTAACCTGTGGGGGTTCCTTTTTCGCAACCATCGAACCGAAAAGAGATGTTCAACGCTGATTCATCTCTAGGTTTTTCGCAGGTGCAAGAATGGATAAAAGGCACCTGAGGTCTTGAAATCAAAACCATAAGAAACAAAAAAAACACATCATATCGCGAGTTTTTCCGCCCATAATCATTTGCACCTGGTAATTCCCGCAAGTCATTTTACTCACTGTTGTATTAGAAATTAGGGTAAAATGATGAATAAATACAAAACCCCACTTTATCTATGGTAAAAAATAAATGTTCAAAGTTACTATTCATTTTACCCAGCGGCGTTTCCACCCATTTACCATTTTAGTGCCAAAAAAACCTCCATTTTACCTACGATCTTCATCGTCGATTTTCGGGAGCTTTGGGGCATCATTTCACGAACCGTATGGATCCGATTGGTAAGTCCTCAATTCCATAGCTTTTCATGGTTTAGTTTTTATGATTTTAATGGCTAAACTTCAAGTTTTTTAGTGAGTTTTTAGTTCTACTGAATGAGGATTCCCAGCCTTCGATAATGGGCCCGGCGAGAAGTTCCTATTCCGGCAGTGAGCTTGGTTACGCAGGAGAAGTTCGACCGTATTATAAGCCACCAAGCATCAACTCAAAAAATATTTGTAATTTTTAGCCAATTAAACCAAGTCTTCTCATAATTCAAGTTATTAATTATCTTCCTATGATTGCTATGAAGGTTAATATCCACACAATGGTTCTTTAATGGAGAGAGGAACAATTTTAGGATGAAAATGCTACCACCGAAAATCATCCTCAAACCATTGCCGCTTTATGAGATTGCGGTCTCCTAAAGTATTTTCGTATACCGGGCATGAGAGCCTAAGTTTGATTGCTAGAACACTTGGTCCGGATGTTGGATCCGGATCAGCAGGTTTTTTTAATGTCGGAGCTCACACGTTGACTATCGACATTGAGGACATATGTTTCTTAACCAGTTTATCCAGGTGAGGTTCCTATGTTAGTTTGACTGGCAACCGAAGAGGGTGTTTGAAAATGAGCGAGTATTGTAACTAGTATTGTGTACCTGAGGTAGAGAGATAGAAAGGTAAAGTGGTCGTTTGGGGAGTCACTGATATAACTATCTGGACCATTCTCTTCACCATATCTCGAATGGCAGGAAGTGCAGCTCCAAGATAGCGGCTCTACGTATTTATTTCCAATATGCCCTCAAGTGTGTCGAGCCACAGGTCTTCAACTGGTTGATGCAGTGGCCGCTTAAACCCTCAAGAAACAACTCGAACAAAAAGTAGGCGGACCTAAAAGCAGTTCAGGCTGCGGAACGCCAGTGTCATTCTTCTCGCAAGAGGGTCCCAGCAGGGCTGTGCTTCAAAGCGGATTGGCACTCCTCGGGGTCCTGGATCCGCTGGATGCTATGATGGTGCCAACCTATGGCTAGGGTATGCATGTGGACCATCGCTCGATATGACGATCGCTTTGACCGGCTCCAAGGCTGTGGCCCTGGCTGATCGAGGATTATGTGTACCGGCTGGACTTTCGCGGTGGATCCTAAGCTTGTCCTTTCCAAGACACGCATGGGGATATATTGGTAAGAAAACACTAACTTTGAAACTTTTAGATGTTTTTATTTTCATTATATTAAATGTTCTTTGGTTTTATGATTTTATCCAAAGACTAACACCAAAACTTATTGATAACACAGATGTTGTATATGGACTACCGTAGCTCCTGCTCAGCCGAGAGAAGCAGAGTCTCCAGCCCTAGTTTGCCGAGGGACTACCCTTACGGGAGAAAACTTAGATGTCTGATGTTCCGTAGATGCTCTCCTCGAGGATCCCACGAATGCCATCGTTATTACACCGGAGTTTCTGCCTCTATGGGTCCTTTTCTCCGCAGAGTAGCCAGGAACTTAGCATGCTAACGTGAACATCATTAGTGATGTCAATTTGTAGAAGCCGCGGAGCTTCATTTTTCGCGGGTTTTAATTCCTGGACACATTTTAAAAACAAACTTTTGACCGTTAAATATATATACATGGGATCCACCGGCTTACTTTACAATTATGTACATTTTAATGTGTTTGATTTTATAAGGATTTAAATTTCCGTCTAGCACATAATTAGCTAAAGCGCCTGTCAATGTGTTAAGACTTCTCGGAATGTGTTGATATTCTAAGTAATCAAAATGTCTTTCCAAGAGTAGCGGTAACCGCAAATATCCCAATGTGGACTTCAATAGAATATATGTTGTCGAACAGAGCACTACCAACCGCGAGTCAAGACGAACAACCAAAAAAACGAATTCCGAGAGAGATAGCAACAACCACACCAATTACCAAGAGCACTGCATACGTTATTGCTTCGCCAAGACATATACCTCGTGGAGATATGAGTTCATTTGTCGGGGAATAGATTTCCCAAGCAGCAGAACCTAGGTTCCGAGTAATTACCACTAGCAATCACGCATGGGCTTGGCTATAAGGTAGCTTTATACTGACATCTAGCAATCAAACACAACGCCATGTAAGGGTAGAAACCAAATAACGCCAAAGGCAAAACCGAAGTGCAATACTACTGCGATGGGATACATAAAACACAAGTACCCTGCACAAATGACTCATGCATAGTACTTCAAGTACAACCTAATTCTGGGTTCACCCAAAGGCACACCATCATAGTCCACCAACTCATAAGATCCTTTATCCAAAACTCATCTAACAATATGTAGCGCCCATTTACATTAATTCGAATTTCCCATCTCCTAGTACATCTTTATCTTGTTCATAGAAGAACAAGATCTCCTTCAGAGAAGACACGAGTGGTTTGACATGCTCATTCACCGTATTGCCTGCCACCGCTTTTTCCGTCGCCACAGAGAAGGCCACTAAGTCTCGGGCTTCTAACCACTGCATACAACAGACGTTCCTCTTTGGTATAAGTATTAGGTAAGAGCTCTACAGCTAGCCTGTTATCATCTAACATTCTATTGGTAGAATGGCTTCCATGCCATAAACTAATCGTAGTTGCTAGTTTGAACCGCCGGTAGATTTGTCAGATAGTCCCGATATGCCCAAAATGCCGGTGAATAACATTCGTACAACAGTCTTTATGGATTCTATCATCCGCCGAATTTCATAGCGGCAAGAACCTCTGTTTGATACTCAATTTTGGCCATTGGTCTGCGGATAATAGGGGGTTGAGCTATCATGAAGAAGGCACAACTTCTCTGTAAGTTCATACATCATATTATTTCTAAAATGACTACCGTGATCAGTGACGATATCTTGGGGGACACCAAAACGAGCGATGACATGGTTAAACAAGAATATATCGCAGTCTTCCCAAGATATCAACGTCGGCATTGCCCTCGCCCACTTTGTGAAATAACTGTACCACGAGTATCGTAAACCATGCCCCTACCGAAAGTGAGGGTGATGCTTCAAAATCAAATGCCCCATTTAGCGATCCACCTGACCATGGATGAAGGGGAGCAGGATGTGATCTAATCTTCTGATTATAAGTCCGGGTGCATGACACTTTTGGACGTTAGAATAATGCGCCTGAATAGGGAAGGCCAAAGCAACCCGCACGTAAGATCTTATGGCGAGTAGCACCGTATTATGACCACATCGCCATGCTCCTCAATGGAAGTCATTCAAAGCTTTCTCGCCTTCGTCAAAAGTCAAACAACTGAAAGACAGAGTCAATACGACCCTCGACGGTAAAGAGTATCACCAAGGATAATATAATGACGCGCTTGATAACGGACAGGTAACACTTATCGCTCACATCGACAAAGTAGACCGGAAAGTTTGAGTTTGAGATAGATAATGATATCTCCGCACCAAATATCATCAAATTAGAATGAAGGAAAAGGACTCATCGTAACGAATCAACCGCTACCTTTTCCGTGGCAGTGTGGGGAAATCACAAATCAACTCAACAAAACTAGGGATTTCTTCGACGCGGCGTACGCACTGACCAAATCGAACTCCGGAGAATAAAATCCACTTGGAGTACTTTCACACTGTAACCCCATGCAACAATTGACATGTCAATATGTGTTGCATGGGGCTGCAAGCTTGAAATCACTGTAGTCTTCCTCGAGAGAATGTAATGACGGAACGTTGATCTGCTTGAACAGCCAGCCTAAGGCCTTATCAACATGTTGGTAATTCTGATTCGTGGATGATAAACTTCTACCAAGTAATAGATAACATGTCTATCATCATGGTTATCATCCTCCTCGAACGAGGGACCATGCCGATAGTATACTCCTGACGCGGGCTAGATAAAGAAAGTAACTGACTATAAACCTGAGGAAAAAGAAGAGAGCCGTAAGGGATAACTTTAGATTTCAAAGCATGCCAGGAGCAACTTTATCCCGCATAAACGGCGAACCTTTCTTTAGAAGACGGAAACCTCGAGACCCGCTGTAATTCGATGAAACTGACGTAATAAAGTTTGTTTCTTTCCGCAAACTTTGTAACCGGCGCGAAGAAAGAGAGGAGGGAGATTAAGAATCGTATCAATTCGATAAGATTCAATTCTCTGATCCCATGGCTTGAAATAATGAAACCAAGGAGATGGCCTGATTCTATGCAAAATACACATTTATGAGGATTCGCTAATGCTATAGAATCGGCAACGAACAAAATTGCTCGGAGATGATTGGAGTGATCAATTGGACGAAGAGGAGCAACAAATCGGCCCAAATAGGGCTGAATATCATGCTCGATATCGTGAAAAGCGAAGATTATAGCATCGCTGAAATGTGAGTAACTCATACCTCCTTCGTAATCAAGGGGAAGTTTCTCGAGATGAAGCACCAAGGACAAATAAAAGTCGCTTTATGCTATCCCGTGTGCGATATTGATTGGATTATAGCCGGAAAATCCATCCCCGAGTAAGTTCATTTCAATCGCATAAACAATGCATTTGGTCAACGGTAGTTATTGGAAAATTGTCTTTTTGACAAGCTTTGTTGATATACCGATAATCAACACAAACGCAAATACTACCACATTTTTTATCGATCGGCACAGGGATTGAAACCCACTCCACAATGCTACTCTGGTAAATAGAATAATCCAATTCCTTTAAGAAGTTTTCAACTTTGAGTTCACCAGCCTGCCAGCTTTTACGTGGATGGACAGACCAGGGCGTCAGCTTCTGACCGGTTTAGCTCCGGAAAAGCGTCTTAATCTCGAATGACGATAACAGGTCAATAACGATCTCTTCGTAACTCCACGGAAAACATCAAATTTTAAACAAGGAAGTATAAGTGGAAATTTCCTCAGGAGAACACGAAGCTCCTATATGAATGTTCTCGACTATCCTAGGTTTTACTGAAATGTCTATGGGTATGGTGGGTGAAATGTTACCCAGGTTCCCTTCACATCTCGTAAATTCTGGAAACCGTGGATATGATGTAATAAATGGTCTACCGAGTCGAGATCCGTTGATAATTTTCAAGAGTCTATTGTTCCATAAACAAGATGGAAACGCGATGATGCCCATAATCCCGCGGTGTCTTCCAGCATGACGGATATGATCATCTCGCCGTTGGAAAACAGCTTTGACAGGAAAGCGATCGAGACAACTCCGCCGTTATCAAGTGGTGTTGTTCGCGACTTGATTGAATGTCTTGATAAGAGGACTCAACCGGACTTAATCTCGGTGATAACGGTCGGTCAGAACGCAACATGATCTCCAACGTGGACTACCCATGGGTCACCGTATTAATCGGTTCAGCGAGGTACAACGAGATCATATTAATGTAGGAAGCAATAAATGGGCTGGAAGATCGGGCGGAAGTGGTAAGGTGGCGCAACCATAAGGAAGAATTCCTTAAAGTGACCTAATTCTCGACATTCTCGTGAAACGCCAGTTTTAGCGATGAGCGTACTGCCAACGTAGTACCAACAACATTAAAAAGGTAAGTTGATCGACCATAACCACTCCTCCTTGGTGAGGAAATCGTGATGACACTGAAAAGGCTGGTATCACCGCGACGCATGGAATCGTAATCTAACCGCTACCATGGTGAAGATTAAAATCTAAGGAGTATCGAAAACCTTAATTTCCACCGAACGGCCCACTTCCGTGAGATGCGCAATGATGGTAGAACACCATAAGGATTAAAAACTGAGCCATTGAAATCTCGTAAAGTGTTTAGTGATTCGTTCAACTGGAGAGCCAATGGCTTTCCAACAAGAAAAAAGAAATTACGCACGTAGAGTCACCTTCATCAACAACCGCCCGAAAAATTCTCTTGTCGGCGACCACAACCCGTATTTGAAATGCAAGTTGTGCAGGTAACCTTGGAATATGATCATCCAAGCGCGACTTACCAAATTTACTGGGTTTGGATCAATACCACCTAGCTTTCAAATGTACCGTTGCATGGTGACAAGATCCGGCGACTCTGTATGCATATCAATCGAGGGTGCTTCTAGCCGCATCTTCGAATTGCTATAGTTCCGGCTTCCCCGGTAAGGCTGAGATTGAATGTCACTCTTTAACGGTATTAATCTTTCTGGAGTATCGTGAAACTACTCAAGACTCTACGTTCGAGATTAGCAGAGGACCGCTCAGAGGGTGGATTTCAGCGGAGAAGGTCAGATTTCAACCGAGGTGAGTCATCAACCTTCTCCTTAGACGCAGTATAGTCTTTAGCTCTAGTAGTAAGTGCAACATTGTTTCTTTTCGGAATCACCAAAGGCACATCAAAACATAAGATGATTTAGAAGTAGAGGGTTATCGGATGACCAACGTAAGCCCGTTTGTTGAGATTCCGAAGGTTGGAGACAAGATGTACTGGCATAGAGGGCTTCGGGTGCTCCTTGAAGGAGAACTTATTAACCTCTAAGACGCCCTCGGCCAATCCTTCGTGATAATGATCATCACCACAGGCAGCAGCTTGGCCGCGCCATCCCGGCCAAATACCGAGGTGATTTTGGTTTTCTCATTAGATTATTATTTACCTCCTCCTATTCCTCGCCTCCTTTCTAGGACTTAGTTTCCACCGGACGGCGATTGAACAGCGTTCACTTCTGTGGTTTTACCGGTGGGAGGAGCATGAGACGGAGCACTTTGTACATTTGAAGAAATGGATTTCGGGGTTATAGTTGAAACATAATGTGAGTGACTATAAGTGGAACCAATCACATCATCATCACCGCATTGCAGGCATCCTCGAGCAGTAGAAGTAGTGGAAGTACCCGGACGAGGTAACTCAGGTAATAAAACATAAAGTGTTCCCATTTGTGAAAAAATGAGATCAAGATAATCGAGCACCCACTAATAGCCCGCTTCGTGACAACAATCACTTCATAGCAATGTTCCTTTCCAATTTGTTCACAAAAGACTTGGTAAACCACCCTGCCAGTAACTAATCAGGAAGATCAAGTTTAACCGAGATCGTCAGCCCGCCGCCACCTTTCGCGAATATGATCGATATATGAGTTCCTGCTTTGTTTGAAAGAGGTTAAAATCTCGGCCCGTGATCGTGAACGTAATTGGTGAACCCGTAGTGTGAGAAAGGCCATTGCAAGGTTTGAATCGGAAGAAACCCTTGCTGGTAATTCATCGTACCCACTTCGGGCAGTTGTTAATCTCGTAAGAGTTCGCTGAAAGACGCTTCAATGGAGTCATCCATCAACGAAGTAGATGAACACCACAAGTGGAGTCATGACATGGGTTATTTGGGTCCCTTCCCACCTTCCCATCGAATTTGGGAATGTCCCATGGAAGCTTCGCAGGAATAGCGTTACTGAGGAGAGGACGGCTAGGACTGGCTAAGAACTCCGACAACTGGCAAATCCAAAAGTAGCAAGAAAAGGCAATTGTCAATTCACATGTGGATACTGGTGAATTTGGGATGGAAGCCCTGTCGGAAAACCAATAAGACCATAAGCAGTCTATGCATAATGTGAAGACCCAGGTAGAATCAGTGGTGGCTGTAGAGGAAAGTAGCTCATACGATTGTACCCTTGAACGTGGGTATTAGTTTGAGCATTCAAACCCCAAATAAGATTGGACGTACCTGGATATGGTTGGTCTGTAGTAGGACGTAATTTTGTCACCTTATCTTTGAGGAAAGTTTTGCATGTTGATTCCACATTGGGCCAATGCAGAGGTATGTTTTGTCCTAAAGATGAGGTTGGTCCCCCCATCAAAGAGACATTCCCACCCGGAAGTTGAGTACCCAACCAGGCTATGAAAATTTGTTGTGTCCGGGAAAAGGAAAAAGGAAACATACTACCCTGAACACCAACGATGCAAGTTTAAAAACAAATGGACAATGCCACCCGTGGATTTAGTATTGCCGAGGAAACGGAGGGGAGAGTCAGATGAAACTCCCGGAATAGGGATGCCCAGGAAACCGGGAGACCACCGAGAACCAGCTGGATTTTGTGGGGGTGTTGGATGGGAAACGTTCAACGATGGATTCAGCGCATAGTAACCAGTAGGTAGATTCAGATTAGCCTCATGAGTTCTCTAGGTATTGATAGGAGGAAGAGAAGTCACAGTAATCTCGGCTGAACATTCATAGGTATCTCATGAGATGGGCCATCTCCGGAGGAAGAACAAAACGATAAGTTGTAGCCTCGGGTGTAGTCTCTGTCTCAAGAGACACAAGAGGGTTGACGAGTCGTAAACAGGGGATTCAGTACCAAAACACCACCAAAATCACCCGAGCCAAAGGGATCTTGGCCTATTAAACCGTGAGAAGGCCCAACAATTAATTCAGAAGATACAGCAATAGTTTCTCCAGAAAGATGAAATCGTCTCGAAGGTCGTTCACCACGACGAAAACGATAATCCTCTATAGTATTGATAATTCAAAAATCACCAAGAGGATCAGTGCGTCCTACTTGTGGTATGGTGTAAACTCGTGGATGTCACTTTATGTCCATACGCAGAGTAACAAGGGTAAATTTCTCACTCGGATGAGGAGAGTCCCCGGGGTACCCTCGTGTGTTGTTGTGCAAAGGTTGTGAAGCTTCCATATGCTCCGGAGAACCCTGATCCCACGTGGAATAACGGGAGCACGTGGGCCGAAATATCCAACTCGAAGAAAATCCATGGTCAACTTCTAGAAATCAACAAAGCACACCCTAGTAAATAAATCTAGAAGCAATCACCAAGAAAACATACCTTCTAATACCGGGTTACCAGCTGGTGGTGATGAAGTCCAACGTCGCGACAACGAGACGAGAAGGGGTGCGGCTAAGGTGGAAAAGTTACGCTGACCACCCGCTAATGCATTCTACTCGGGTAAGCCCCACACATAATCGCGGTATACCCTCCAAGGAGCCCCGGCGGGAGTTGATCAGATATCCAGAAGAACCGAGAGATGTTTCACTAAGGTCACCACAAACAATAGTAAAGCCTGGGGGAACAGTCGTCATTTCGATCCACACGCAAAGGCAGGTATCTAACCCGAAATCAACCCAAACAAGTTTCCACCTATAATTGTGGGTATACCTCTTGAGTGACCCCCATAATACGTACACATCTACACCAATGTCAACAAAGCAGTGTCAGTAACTATACCAACACCAATGCGACCTAAAGCTTGACCCTTGTGTTAGAAGGGCTTCCTGTGATGCAAATATGGCCAATGGAATTTTACACTCCTCTAACTCAAGATGCTATTGTGTGTGTTTTTGAGATTTTGAGAGTGTCCCTCTTCCTACTCCAAAGCACTAGCCTAGCTAAATGTTGGTGTGCAAGAGCCCTAGAAAAAGGCGTTGCATCAATTTTAATTCTTACTTAATGTTTTATTAAAGTCGTTTACTCAAAGGCAATGGAAATGAAACTCGCGATGTATGACTCTCTCGACCCAAATAATGCAAGGATATGATGAAATAGAATTTGTTTCATCTCGATGAATCCTAGTTATGGGAGAGAGAGATTAATTCTCGAATCAAACTCAATACTACAAATGCAAAATGTAATGCTCAATTTCTTTTCAGATGCTAATGCAAACAATCATGTGTCAAGGAACAATTTCAATATGTCTTTCAAAACTCCACATTTAAACTTTGATTTTCAATGTTCTCACAAAAGCAAAAACAAACTTGAAAGAAAAATATACAATACAATTTTCCAAGAAGTGAACTCTAAATAACTAAAAAAGAAACCAAAAAATAAATAACTCAAACAAAAATAACCCAAAATCCAAAACTTTCAATGAAAGTAAAACAAAAGCAAAACCAAGGAGCTTCTCATTGTAAATGAAACATTTTGTCCTTTCGAATCAACAAGTACAAGAGAAACACCAAAACACTCAACTTTCAACCAATCCCTCGTTCTCAGCCGACACCAACCCCTATAAGTCATAGAGAATGACAATGCCAACAAAAGCTACGAAAAGAAAGTCAAGTTTCAAAAAGCAAGAAAAACCTAGAAAACTTAGATCAGTTCCAGCAAGCAAATTGTAGCAAAAGATAGGTAAGTCACCGATTCATCAAGCCAAAGAGGTCCAAATAAACATACATGATCTATTGACAGGATCAAAACTTGAATTCAGCAAATTTTCAAAAATGCTCAAGAAGCAGGTGGAAATAGCCGTACATGAAAATAAGGTTCTCGCAGCTAATTTTGATGCAAAGATGTGAACTATCCGCGACCGGAAATGGCGTAAGGTAAGTATTGAATCATGTCTTAAGCTTCTAATGTAAATGCTATGGTGAATCCCGGGGTTCAATGAAAATTTTGACAAAGCAAGCAAAGATCAAATTGGCTTATAGACCTAGAAGGTCCCTCGTGGTGCATCCCCGAGACCGTAGGTAATGACAAACTCGTTAAAAATACACAGAAATGGCCAAATTTCAAAACCAAAGAAAAAGGGAGGATCCCAAACGGAGTCACTCAATTTTTCCTTTTGTTATAGGATAAACTGTGAGGGTGCGGACACTAACTCGGGATCTCCTGATCCACCGGGTCTAGGAACAAAAACACGGCTTAATAATACACTTTCCCTAGATCTGTTCTATTGGAATGGAACTAAGAGATAAGGGTTATGGACATATTCAGGATCGCCTCTTATGTCTCTATTGTTCCAAGATTTACTCCAACGCTCTCATCCCATCCGCACGTAATCAAAGTCTTTAACCAACGGGCGCAAGACAAGCTAAGATATTCAATGACTAGTCTATATATGATCAAGGAATGTAATAAAGTGACACCATCTTTATGGGAAATGGACATATTATTGTGCTGGAATTCAATAGAGTGCGGAACCTACAACTTGAGTCTTGATGTCATAGGTCTCCCTTCTATGGTTTCCATCTAACACACACACTTTACCATGTATGAAGAAAGTCTACCTAATTCAATAGACCTTGTTGTTGTCTCTCATCGTTGTAGCATCAAATCCCATAATACCAAACCAATTCTCGTACCAGAAATCTCGCTAACTTGTTGTTAACCCAACTCTATTAACCCCTTTCCATGAAATCCCCAATATATAGGAAGAGGTATATTAGTTATTTGATAGGGAATGATCCCAAGATATCCTGGAATGACAATAATTGAGTAACCATTCGAAGCCAACTCACCCTTCTAGAAAATTCCCTTATAGAAGGTTCAAGATCTTTATCTTTTTCCCTTTGAAGAGCATGTTCGCACCCTAACAAAGAGTACAGTGCGAGAAGCTGAAATCTCAAACTTAAAGCAGCATCATGAGAAACTTGTATCCCGAGGGTGAACATAAGGGCGTACCGCTAACATGTTTCGTGAGTGTGAAATTCGAAGTAGACAACTGTAAATTTTCTCAGGTAAGTGTTTTTTTGATAATGAGTTTGATTTTCCATCATCATAATATCATCATGACATCATCACAATGACCAAATTTGTGGATAACACCACTGTCTATTGATTCCACCGCCTCATCGTCAGTAACCGGCTGCAACGCTGGTTGATCTAAGATGCACCAGCTCTACTCGCATGCCCCTCAACCGATACACCCAGCGTAAGGGAACTCTGCGTCAATCACGGTAGGATCACTCATGAGAATACCCCAAAACGATACATGAAAACATCGTGTATACTTCAGCAAAGAATGTAAGGCTAGTCGATATTTCACTTCCGCCCCTTCTTCCATTAACTTCGAAGGTCCCATGAACCTAGGGAGAGGAGCCGAAATTTCCAAACTTCATCAAACTCTTATGTGGTTTAACCTGTAAGAATACTCGATCGCCAACTTCGTAATTATGGTCGACACGGTGCGCATTGTCATAAATCTTTTGTCGATCCTGGGATTCTTTAATCCTTTGTTGTATGGTTTGTATTTTCTCTTCTATTTCTTGGATCAATTTTGGTCCCAACAGGACCCTATCCCCAAGTCGATCCCAACCTAAGGCCATCATTATGGTCACCCATAAAGGAACTCAAAAAGTCCCCATCTTAATGGTGCTCTAGTAACTTTTTATGCTTAACTTAATTAGAGGCAAGAATTCCTCCCAACGTTTTGTTGGTCCATCACGCATATGCGCAACATGTCTTCTCCATATTCTATTCGTACGCTCATTCGTCCTCATCTCATTCTAGGTGATATGCGTGCGACTAAAGTTAAGTTGATTCCTGGCCCTTTGGAAACTCTCGCCAGTCTAAAATCGGCCCGCGAACATCGCATCCCTCGATCGATATATAATCTTCTTTAGGTACCCGCACCAACTGATGAAAACTCTTGCTATGTCCCGTGCATTCACACGTCAGACGACATAATAAAGCGGGCACCCTTCGCCGAGTGTCTACTACTACAAAATCGAAGTCGTGGTCTCCTCACGTTGAAATCCAATTAATAAAATCCATCGAAATGACTTTCCATTCCTTGATCCAATGGCATGTGGTTGAAGCGGACCCGCTGGTGTCTATGTTCGTACTCTTTACTCATCACACTCTAGATATATAGCCACAAAGTTGACTATGTCGCCTTTCATTCCTAGAAGAACAAGGGACGGTCTTCCCTCATCTTCGTGACTTCCTGGTGAGCCATGTAAACTGTTTTATGAGCCTCGCTCAGGATCTACATCCTCAACTCTTCGTTTGGAGGTACGTGAATCCAACCTCTAAACCTCAATAACCTATCGCCATCAAAAGAAAATCTCTCATATCGGGGTACCATCCTATAGTGTTTTGTCGATAAAATCCTCGACTTCTTTGTACCTATCACTATCATTAATAATAGAAAGTGAGAATCTTCACGTAGATTCGTCTCAAGAGGTAACACCGAAAAGATGCGGGCCTCCGACTCAAAAGCATCAACTACTCTGTTCACTATCCCCTTTATGTAATAAATCTCTAAGTCGTACTCGCTAACCAATTATGACCAACACCGTTGTCACACGTTCAATTCACTTTGCGTAAAAATGTGTTGTAGTCCACAATGACTGGCCTTCTTAGTTCAATTTTGTCCAACAAGGTAGTGTCTCCAAAACTTCAAGGCATAAACAATGGCTATTAACTCCAAATAGTGCGCCATGTAGTTCCCTCCTTCTAAGGCTCTTCTTAGTTTCCCCCGAAATGTAAGCAATCACTGTCCGTCCTGCATCAAGACTCCAACTAAACCTTCCTTGGACGCGTCAATGCATACCACGGTCTACGCCCATGTCATGGAATTTTAGTATCGGTGTTTTTGTAAACAACTCTTTAAGCCTTCAAAGCTCTGTGGCATTTCACCCAAACAAACTTCGAGTTCTTCTTCAGAATTCCGTGATCGGACTAATATCTTCAAAATCCTCAAAACCAACAATATAGTATCCCCGCTAAACCCATAAAACTACAAACTTATGTGACATTCATCGGCGCAAGCCATTCAATAATAGCCTCAACCTTTTGTCGGATCCATCATGATGTTTCTACCGTGATGATATGCCCTAAGTAGTGAATCCTTTGATTGATAAAAATATATTTGACAACTTCCCATACATTTTGTGTTTTTGTAAACATTGTAGTACCAAGCTTAAGTTACGCCTCTCCCACATCCGAGAGTAGATCGTAATATCATCAATGAATACTTGGACGAACTTGTCCAGTATCATGGAACACCCTTCGCTCATCAAACTCTGCGAATACCCCCTGGCTGTCAGTCCAAAAGGTAAATTAGTGAACTCATAATGTCCAAATATCATCTTAAAAGGGTCTTAGGGATGTCATCCTCCTTGATCCATAATCAGATACCCTGGACGCAAATCAATCTTTGAGAACACCGTCACAACCTTCATCTGATCAAATGTATCATCAATTCTTGTAAGGGGATATTGATTCTTGATCGTGAGTCTTTGTTCATTGATGCTATCAATGCAAAGCCTCCACGATCTGTCGTTCTTCCGAATGAAAATAACTGTGTCACCTCTTAATGGTACACTAGGGATCGACGGGCCCTAGGTTCAACAACTCCTTCAGCTTGCATTTTCAACTCTTGCAACCTCGGGGTCGACATCCGATAAGGAGTTCTTGTTATCGTCGGTCCCCCGGTTTCGTGTCTATAGTAAACCTTACCTCTTTTCTCAAGCATATCCTGCATAACTCCTCCAAATACGCCCGCGAACCTTCACCACCTGGTAAGGTGTTCCTGTAATCTTCATACCTTCTCACTTAGCACAAGGATCACATAAAGCTTGCACTCATTGCGCATACTCTTCCATAAATATATGGAAGAGACAAACCTCAGGGAAAAAATCCCTGGTTCCTTCCTACAAACACACATCTCTGTCCTTCATCATCGATCAAGCTCCACCATTTCGTCTTGTAGTTGAGTATCCCCTCATGCGATTCTAACCAATCCATACCGACCACGACATCATAATATCCCCAGATCGCGGACGCATAAGTTGACCCTCGCGGACAAACTCTCCTAGTTTAAGGCTACAACTTGTAAATTTCCCTCCAACCTTCTGCTTGGCTCCCCAAGCCATCTCCATGAAGCTAAAATAATTTTGTTTGACTGGCTTTACCTTAATCCTTAGCCGCACCGTGAAATGAAACTCTCAAGTAGGGCAATCTGTGGTCTATCAAAATACTATGGTCTGGTCAGCGACGTAGGCTCGCTGCCCCGAAAGTAATACTGACTCTGGTGTTCATTCATGGGTTATTCACCATCGTTGAATCCACATGGGTCTTTGCCTATATCTCCCACTTCCGTAGCGTAGTCCGACCGGGATCCGTAGACACTCGCCCTCCACCGACAATATACCGGTAGTGTGTATTCCCCACATCTAACAACCCTTCTTCGCCCAAGAGTTCTAGTAGTACCCGGCGAAGATGATGTCCCATCGGGTTCGAAACCTGGCTGGTCCTCCGTTTCGCTGGAATGTGCCTAAACCGTTGTCAGCCATGGGCGAAGATCAAGCATCGTGTTTGGTCCTCGATAAGGTGTCTACTATTGAGGCGGCGGTCGCCGAGGTGTAGTGTGGAATGTGGATCCTCCGAAGCCACGATATCCCGGCTATATGTCTCTTTGGCTGTGTGTCCGTTGTCGCTGGGCGTACTGTGATGAACTCCCCGTCAGTAGGTCTCTTAGAGTCCCCGGTCTCCTGACTCTTCACCGGGATAAGCTTCTCCTCCGCCATGAGGTCCTTTTAGACACCGTCGCAAGTTTTGAGGCATCAAGATCCTAACCTTTGCATCTAGTCAGCCATTAAGGCCAAACATGAACCGGTTGACCTTGAGCTTCCTGCTAAGGTGTGGAGTATACCGCTGCTCTATAAAACGCGCCTCAGACGGGCAATCAGACGACCTCCTCGTCAGTCAGTTGAACTCATTGAGTTGACGCCAATGAATTCCTCTGAAAGATAACTCTCCCGGAACCGTTTCATCAGCTCCTTATGACATCACTGGTGCCCATGTTCAAATGTAGGAGTGTCTTCCACCATAGAAGAGCACTCCCTTCAGCTGAAAGACCGGGCCATGCATCTTCATGTTGAGGTATAATAGCCAGTTGTGAAGCACATAGCCATATCTTCAACCATGCTCCCAGTTACGCCATTCCCAGGCTTTAGCCAACTGGAAATTTCTAATCTTCTCGAGTTCACTGCGGAATGCTACCAAGAACGGTCGGTGCGGGTGGAACTCCTCACAGGTGCTGCACTCGGCCTCATCTCCGCCCAATCACCGATCAACGCCTATATGCACCGAAAAGATCTCATCATCCCCACGACATCGCAAACTCAAGGACCGATCCCTCGTCCGGTGAACCCGCTACTCAAGACCTCATGCGGATGCTATTGGAGGACTCTAGCACCTCGCCGTCACCCGCCGACATCCTCCTTCTAACCATGATTACCGTGATGCACACAATCAACTCACATCAACAAATGATAATAAAATTAACAGACAAATGTAAACCGTAGCTAATCCCAAAGTCGCTGGCCTAAATCGACTGATGCTACCCATAAGTGTGACTACCCTCCTTGTTACTTACAACAACCTGAAAAAATAGTGCAATTTTGTTTTGTTTAAGGTGGGTGTGCGCGTGTAGAAGTAACAAACACACTTGACTCTTACCGCCACCGACAACCAACAAGATGCAAACTATGATAAGTTCAAAGACAAGAATAATCAAGGCACAATGACAAGTAACCGCAACAATATAACACGCACTACGTGTGCATAAGGCGACAACACAAACATTAAGACATGCTTTCCTGTGCAGAAATAATAACCCTAACACAGAGGGAAGAATCCATAGTGTTAGGGTTACCGCTTTCCACAGGTAGGGCATTTAGTCTTATGTCTCTCGAAATAAGATTAGACACCGGGCCGAACGCTCAGGCAGAAACCAGTAACCTGACCTAGAACAAGACGCTAGCAAGATCAAATAATTCACAAGATGACCACGACATAATACAAAGTTGACAACAAGCAATAAACTCTAGATATATATGCATAAACTAGCAACAGAAGCGTAAAACTACACCGTGTGTTAAGTATAGTACAACAGAATGGAAGAAACCAAATGTGAGTTTACTATTTTTGGGTAATGTAAGTAGGTCTTTAGTCTTTAAGGTCTTCTCGAAAGAAGTTTAGACAGGCTCCGGTTGACTGCCGAAGAAACCAAGACTTCGCCAGTGTGTCGAAGAGTGGAAACTTAAAGGGCCCGGTGACTCTTGATACTGCACCGGATTCCTTACATGAAAAACACACAATATAGAGATATTTGGAAAATTTCCACAATTACGACGTAACCATGACAACGTAAACCCACCTCAATTCACACACAACACACCAAGCAACTAACTCAATACAATCAAGTACAACATAAAAAAAGAAGAACAATTGTGCCCCTTACAAAAGGCGCGTGACAAGGAATCTAACAACGAACACCCAAGTTCAACATTATTTAAATGAACAACTTTCCTCAATTACTAAACTCGAGTAATTTATTGTATGTAAGTCATATATTGCACCATATGTTATTAATAATAATAAAATTACAATAACATTGTCATGAAATATTAACCATCTATCATTTGCGTCACATATCCTGACCATGATTTTGCATACAATTACAATACCTTTTATATGCTACAACCACCAAAATTTAAATGACCTTACATGATAAAAACATTCAATTAAACATGAGCCTTTACAATGTGATGTTATCAATGATCATAAAGTTCAATAATTATGCATTAAAAATAACATCATGATTATAGGTAACATCAATTTGCAATTAACAATATACCTCATAATTTAAAGTGGCAATCTATAAATAATAAAATTTAAAAATGACAATAATTAAAAGGGCAGTATTTGAAATGACAACTATCAACATTACAAATGACAATAATTAAAGATAACACTCAATTTAAGATGTCAATATATAGAATTACATCATAATTATAGGTGACATCAATTTGGAAATAACAATATACATCATAAAAATGGGGAAATCTATAACATAATAGAATTTAAAATGACCATAACTAAAAACAAACACATTAAAAGGGACACAGTTAAGACAACAATAATTAAAGATGGTGAGATAACAATAAACCTAAACGATGAAGATGAGGTAGGAGAGAAAGGCGTCATCGCTGCTAGGCCCAAACCCAGCCTTCGCCTCGGGTTGTGCGTGGACGCTGACCGGCAGCAGCTCGAAAGCATCCAGGTCGCTGATCGGCATTCACCCGCCCCCAAGCTTGCAGGAGTAGTGGTCTGGTCCAGGGCAGCGGTTTGATGTTTCAGCATCTTGTCTGAGTGTTCGCACGTGTTTTGGAGCAGAGGTATTGGCCTCCATTGTAGGAGGTCGATCGTTTGTCTGCAGGGATGCGTCTAGCAGCGACCAGGTTATAGGGCAGCGGATCAAAGCGTTCCAATGGGGCATGCGCCTGGATTGCATGTGTGTGGCCTCTGCGACTTGCTCCACCTCTTGCTTGCTGGTGGTCACTGTCTACTACGATGGCCCCTATCTCGATTGCCAAGACGGAAAAAGATCCTTTGGAAGATTTCAAAGAATTAGTCCCCTCGGCAAGACCTAAATCCAAGCCACCTATCTCATCTAAGTTTGTTAAGAAAATGGAGGATATCCCCTCTCTGGAGTTAGATCCATAGGACCCTTGCAAGTTTTCCTCCCTTCTAGCGTAAAATGCCCTAATCTGTAAGTTTATGGGGTTGTGGCCAAGTCCCAAAACCATGGAGGCATGGATGGATGAGCGCTAAAGCATGCTGATGGTGGAGAAGTTTCTCCGCCCGTAGGCGCTCTTTTGTCTTCATCTTCTATAAAGTGGAACGGATCTAGTTTTCTGCATCCCACTTCTATTTCATGGTGTCGAGAGGACTATTCTTAGCCCCTGGACTCTTGACTTCAACCCCGGGTTTAGATCACAGCACCCGGCATGGGTTAGACCGCCTCACCTCCCCCTGTACCTTTAGTTAAGCCTGGAGGACATGGAAATAAGCTTGGGCGTTTCATGGACAAGGCGGAGCCGAAAGGGGACGATACCAAGGCCATATTTGTGCGTTGGCGAATCGAGAAAGGAATTATGGAAGCCATTAATCTCTCCCTGCGGGAATGGTGCCATATCCAAGAGCTAGACTACGAAAGTAAAATCATTATGCCTCCTGCCATGCTTTACTTGGCCATTTCCTCGGCTAAAGTCACTTCCCAAATCCTCCGAGGAGTCGGACTACCAAAGAAGATGATTTTCATCCAGTATCTAACCGATGAAGGCATCCAAGGAGAAAGGATCCGCTAGCTCAGTCCCCAAAGGCCACCCATACGGCGGAGGCATCTCTAGAAAATAAAATCATCTTTGATGTGTTGAAGGATGATGAAACCCGAGAGCCAGAAGTAACAAAATTTATGGCAGAACCTCCGGCAGATGAAATCCCTCAGGATTCCACCACTCCAGAAACAATGGCAGCAAAAGAAAATCGGGCTTCAGCTCCGGAACCCCCTGCCTCTGCAGGTCTAGTTATTTCAGTCCCCACCAGCCTGGATGTTCCTCCTCAACCCCGGGACGACAACGCAAACTGTCTCCACCACTTACTCGAGGGTGAAAGACCAATAAAGCACTAGAGAGGGTGGAGGGTGGTCTCCAACACTTCTCTAGTCTCTAAAAGTTGATCCCTACATTTAAGGGAAATCTTCATTCCCCTCGGTTTAATGCTTTGTTTCTGTCTTCTATTATGCTTACAATTTGTGAGAATTTACTCATGTATGCAATTTTGTCATCTTCTCGAATTATCTCAATAAGCAGATGGTATTGGTTTCCCAAGACATTCACAAGAAGTGCCATAAAGACTTAGAGGTCACCAATCTTCTTCAACTATGTAACTTTCTGATTCTGGTTTGCCGTAGAGTCAATTAATGCAAGATAATCATTCTTGTCAAAAAACAATAATTAAAGATGTCAATAAGACTAAATGATTTCCACTAAGGTACCCATAACAACCCTTCCCCAAAATAATAATGCCCTTACCCTTTTAGGTACGATATCATTGCAAGAATAATAATAGCATTTCTTTCCTAATTACTAACGCTACATTATGTTATTTACATGGTAAGAACAATCAAATTCAGAGGCCTTATCATTACGTATTGCCAATATTAATTTATAGTAAAAATGCCTTTGCCATTAATGCATCATATTATATTAACCAAGCCTTTTTCAGATGTTATATTATAGTAAATGATTTTGTATTATAGAATCAATGCTTTTATAAATTAGAACATTACGCTTTAATCCTATTAACGCATCATGGAAATATAGCACAACAACACATCGGAAACTTAACACAAGACAATAAAGCCGGACGAATCTATTGCTATGCAGGCAAGAAAAAAATGGAAGTCGCAATCGAATCAGCCGAGCTGGGATCCACTCAGAATTTTCCCTTCTGACCGCGTCATGGAAATCCCTTTCCACCGAACTTTGCGCTCTTACTGAGGTAAGTAACTATGAAATTTCTTTTTTCCAAGGCGCAGGGCGAAAGCTTTGGATTGGATCACATCAGTGGACTCTAGGTGGATTACATTCGCAGCTAAATTGTGTACGTGAAAACGTCAAGGTCTCAGGTATCCGAGGGGGAGAACAACGCCGTAACAGAACCTAGGGAAGGACTGGATGGACACATAGGAAGTCTTTTGAGGAGGGCGTAGGTACCAGCGGCCGGCTCCAGCAACGTGGTTAACAAATGGTGGTTGTTACTCAATGGAAATGCAGGAAGAACAATCACCTTGTCATTACCTGGCCAACGGTGAAGGTGGCAGTAATTACATGTGCAGAAGTAACCCAACCGCAAACATTGAAACAAGAATTTTGCATGGAAAAGAACATAAAAATGAAATAAATATAATGACAACGGAAAGAAGGGTTGGGTTCGAGGTAAGAGTTTTTGGCATTCGGCCATACATTCTCCCAATTCCATTCATATGCACGGCCGAGTTATGAAGTTTACCAGCAGCGTGACCCAGAATTTCGACAGCGACTAGCTAAATGGGGGCATTCGCTAAATACGTAAAAATTAAACGTCAAAAAAAAAAAAAACCGATTCGCATAATAAATCCAATAATACAAGCAGTAGAAAAACTCATTCAATTCAACTCAATCTTCAAGGCAATGCAGTGCAAGCAAACTTATTCAATTCAACCTAATATCCAATATAACAAAAATGAAGTGTTCTAGTTAAATGGGAGAAATTCACTAACACTGGAACATAACTCCATCAAGTAATCCCAAGCGTTGGATACATAATCATATTATTGAATTCGATAGAAGACTAATGGTCGAAGAAGAAACTTTCCACAAAAACGTAGGAATTTACATTTCAATAACGTGCTAGTAGAAAAAATTTAACAACGCAGATTAATGACCATTATCAGTAGATGAATCTGATAGAACCAAGTTTGCCAACAAGGGTTAATCACACGGTTGATTATAAAATTATTGCGCAGCAACCGTTGGATAAAATAAGGAGGTTCCACAAGCATTTTAAAAATTGATTCTATGCGAATCATCAACGAAAACCATTGCATGCAAATGTGTGTAAAACATTAAGTATAAATTTCCCAATTCCATTTCCCTTTTCCAATAACAGTCATATCTACCTCAGTTCTAGTGCTTTCGATTCTACCAAATAAGAGACCATACCTTTGCCTTTCACCTACCTTGAATGATGTCCGTGCACTCCGTGCCACTCCCGCTCACCAACCATCGAGACCTCACCGATACATCCCAAATAATCAATTAGTATCATTTCCCCTTAGCCCCCGAGCTAAGCTAAGGGGCCACACAATATCTAGAGATTAGACTAGCTTCTCAGCTCGCCCAAGGCTGAGCTACCACTCCAATACCGAGAAAATTCTAACTCCCCTCACAAGCAAACAACAGCCAAGCTAATAATCCTGGCAACAACGCTATTTCATCGCTCAATCTTTCTCCCTCCTTTTCCCTTTTTTTTTTTTTTTTTTCCTTTTTTCTTTTTACCCTAGGGTTCCTAGATCCCCTCTCGTGCTTTTAATAACTTTTCTAAATTGAAGTTGTTGATTTTAGTAACTCCTTAATTGCTGATTCCTTTTTCTTTTTACCATATGTCTCCTACCTTCCATTTTTAAGTTTCCTTTAATACAAGTCTCCTTATTTCTATTATTTGTTCCATTCCCTCTTAAAACCCAAAAAGATAAAGCACTTCATTAATCTTTCATTGTATTTAAAACCTAACTTTATAATTCCAAGACCCTATCAATTTTAATTCTTCTTTATAATTTAAAGTCATGGGTTCACTTAATTTATCTCCCCCATTACTTTACCCCCCCCCCCTAATTTAAGAAGACTTTAACTAACACATAGAGTGGTTTTTAGCTTACCTTATGTTTATTTTGGTAGGATCTTTTCTTAGGTCTTATCAAAATTTTATCTTTGATATAAGTTTTAAATTTAGGTTGCATTTGAACCGGTGACAATTCATTGTGGGAGTTGTTTCTGAGAATTTCTTAAGGCGCTATATCCTTAGGGTCATCTAGGGTTGTCTCATCATCATCATTAATGCAACGTTCTTCGTGACGACACGCGGCTCCAAGGTGCCATACTCAGCCTCGCTTTGTTTCTCGCTATACACGTGTTCTTCAGGATGCACCACGGCTCCAAGGGTGCCACTACCAATGTGTGTTTCTTTTTATGACATGCCCTTCAGGATGCACCACCGGCTCCAAGGGTTCCACTCACCGACTTGGATCGACAGACATCTATAACTCGAGTCAACACTACCAAGTGAACTTGTGGGAGACTAAGGGTTTTAAGGAATAAGGCCCCCGCCTTTATTAAGCACTCTTAGAATCATTGTGAGCTTAATTTCCATCGTAGTCACCTCATGGCATCGTGGATCCTCTCGAACTAGGTAATCGTTAACCTACAGTTCGAGCCACGGCGGGAGTGCTAGTAGGCTGTGGCAGGGCTGCTATCCACACCTCTCCCTCAACCTCTCTGGAAATCATGTGTGGCCCCTTTACTTCATATGTGAGTCTGGTCGACAAGCTATCGTCAGCTTGCATCATCAACCATCGTGTCAGAACGTCAACAACATATCATAAAATAAATATCATATAATCAACACAAAGCAATATCACCGTAAATGAATCAACCTAAATAACACACTCCCTGACTCAATCCGGAGTCCAAGGGGGTTCTGTCGATGCCTCTGCATCCTCAAGGTCCAAAACCTGCACACTCAATGAAACTGAGTCAGCAGCACCTGTCTACATCAAAGTAGTAAAACATCCTGTCATCTATCTTAACGCAACATAATGAAGGATAAATGTTTTATCATCATAAAAATCCAAATCACTTGCGAGCAAGTGTCCTCAAAGAATAAGTTTTGTAAGTGCGCCCGAGCGGGATGTTACAATTGTCTACAACAATATTCTAATTGTATTCAATAAGAGAGACTATGACAATCTGATCATACAAGAACATTGTAGAATAAATTCATGCATTTGAACATGCGATACTCAAATTAAGACAAATGCATTAAAAATAGTCTAAAATACATTCACGAGAGTCACTCTTTTAGAAATTCTTATTGCTCTTAATAAAATAGGATTAATAATACAACCTCAACACAAAGAACAAAATTCCCTCCTCATTTAAATTTGTTTCTTTTATAAACATCACAGAGGGATTTTCATATTGTGTAACTATCACTTTGTCAGAGGATAGTCCCAACGTTTCATTTTCCCTTGTCGATTGGGATTTTTACCCAGATTTCAAAATTCATCAAAAATAGGGGGCAATTACAATGATAAACTAACTTTGGGAATTTTCATTTGACCCTTGAAATCTTTCCACATCTTGAAATCTTCTAGTATGACCTCCATTCTACTCACCTTCATGTTTTGAAGCTCAATTTCATTATCGTAAATTGGGGTCATTATTTCTTCCTTTAAGACTTCCTTTGTTTGTTGTATGAAATGTTCTATAAACATGATTAGTTTATTTGGTTTCACTATTCTTTTCTCCAGTATTTATTGGTCGATTTCTTTTGTTGAATCAATAGATTTCATGCTCATATTTCTTATGGTCTCGACATATTCAATCATTGTGTGAGTCTATCCTTCCTTTTACAAGTATTCCATGTTTTCCATTATGAATTGTTCTAAGAGATCTTGTGCTACTCTCCATAAATTTTTGCAATCTTATTCTACCTTTGTCTGATTATTCTCCATGTTATTGAGTATGGATTTCCCCATGTTTAGTAGAATCTGGTCTTTAATATTATTCTTGGGTGTATATACTGGAAAATTGTTGGGAGGATTATCACAAATATATTTCCATTGGACAATATGGTCATATGCATTTTGAACTTTATGATATTTCTCTTTTATGAAATTCATTTTTTGGCCTATATTCATGTGGTTTGACCAATTATTTTGAATTTTGTGTAACAAGAGAAATACTTTTTTTTTGCATGTCTATGAGTGCTTCATTTGCCCCATTGGATTATTCTATGATTATTTTTGGGACCACTATTTTCATCTTTCTTTCTTCTACAATATTCTCCACAAGATGATTATTTGATTGCAATTTCCGAACTTGTTCTTCAATCCTTTCATTATATTTTCCGATCTCAAGTTTCTCTCTGTTGAGTCTCGTTACTTATTGAGAATGTGTTTTTTGAAGTTTCTCTATCTGTTCCTCATGCATATTTTGGTTTATGATAACCCTTTTCTCAAACTCTGCACTTAATTCCTTTTTTTTGGAGATGGAGTTATCTCTGTGTTTCTTCTCTTTGAACACGTTTTGCTTCCATGTCTTCCTTCTTGAATTCATTGGTCACAATGTATTTAATAGATTCTATGGAAGTTTCCATTTCTTCTATTATTGATTCGGATATATCCATTGTTTCATACATTTCATAGAATGGCATAGAATTCACACTAACGAAGGAATTGAGGATTGATGATGTTTGAATAGTATTTTATTTAGGATCTAGGCCTGCCTTCCATCTAATTCTTCTCTTTGTTGTATCTTGGCTTTCTCCTACTCTTTTCCTTAAACTTCAACTAGTAAGTACCCTTTTTAAACTTTTTTTGGGTATTTTCCACCACCATAATTGGGAAAACAAGGAGGAGTAATGAAAAACATAGCAGGAGATGGATTGAAAGAAAAAACAATTGTTGAAAAGATTAAGAAGATACATTTACAAGTACATAAATAATTGAATAAGTCATAGGAAAAGTGTAAGGCCCAACATGATCAACACAAAATTGAGAAAACATTCAATGTGGGAGAAAAACTTTAGTTTCATATAAACAAATAAAGACTATACGGTCCTAGTAAGAAGCTCAAGGCTTTTCATTATGGTCCTTTTGAACAATTTGAGAAGGTGGGTGATAATTCCTACAAACTCAGTATATCCCCATATATGCACATATATGCACCAATGAATGTGGAAAATTTGAAACTTTAAGAGTTGTCCCTGTTGGATCAAGAAACTATAGAGGAGTTCCTACCTATCATAGAAGACTAAACACCAGAAGATTAGGTAGACTTGGTATAAGATACAGTTTTACAGAAAAATTATAGAACTACCAAAGAGGGTAAACATGGAATATCATAGATATATTTGAAAGGGAAACTTTCACAGAAGTCCAAATGGTACTCCAAGGGGAAGGTAGAGGAAAAATTTCCTCACCTCATTCAGTACAATAGTTTACAGACCATAATCCTCCTTAAATGGGGAGGTATAATCGATGTTGGATGGTTATATAATTTTTCATCTATATTTTTATTTTTTGGGAGAAAAAATTGGAAGAATTGTCTTATAGGGCCCATTTTAGGGGTAGGTCCCTGTTTGTTGATTTCCGGTCAGGAAAATTCTAGAGCTAGTTTGAGGCATAAAATGGAACTTTTGGGGGTTGAATATTTGTGAGATTAGTTCCCATTCCTTGATGTGCTTTTACACACCATAAGCTACAAAAAATCACTTAATTTGGAGTTTGTATACTGGAATGTATTCCTCCCACAAGTTGACCACGTGGTACTAAGTGGATTCCACATCATTCCCTGTTACTCACACATGTGTGGTTGGTCATGTGTGGAATTTCAAGAATATTCTAGAGGGTAAAAAACTCTAACACTAATTGAAAGTTGAGGCATGTAAAAACCCTAACCTTAACCCTAGATTACTATCGAACTATGTTAAATATTGGGCCACTATGAAATGAAGGAATTCCACTATTTTGGTATTGTTATTTTTCCATAGTGGATTAGAGCATCTATGAATGGGATATTGAAGCATTACAAAGGATATAGAAGATTCTATAATAGCCACTTAGGAAACAATGCCATGTCAACTAGATAGTGATTTCCCCTTTTTTTGTACATGAATTTCTTAAATAATAAAAAGAGAGAAAAGCATAGGCCTCACCTTTTAGTAGGGTTTTATCATGTATTGGATTTCTTAGGTCATATATTGTGTTCATTTTTGTGGGTGGAAGGTTTATTTTCTTGTTTTCTTTCATTCCAATTTCAATTAATTCCATAATTTTGTGCACTACACTAGTAATAATAAATCTAAGATCTAAGGTAATAAAATTGTTAATAACATATGTTAAAATATTGTAAGATCTATTGTGAAATTTTTTTATAGTTGAATATCCATGGAAATTTATAGAGAATTACCTCGATTATGTTCTTAGGTGTAACAAATTCCTTAATATCTTCAATATTCTTTGGATCTACTATTATTCCTTCCTTTGAGATGATGTGTCCCAAATAATAAATTCACCTTTCATTAATGGAACACTTGCTTCACTTTGCATACAACTGATGTTGTATTAGTAATTGTAGTACTATCCACAAGTTCTCTTCATTCTCCTCATATGATTTTGAATAAACAATAATCAAGCAATTCAATTTCAAAAATATCCAAGTAATTTCTAAATATTTTATTCATTAAACACATGAAGCTAACTAGTGCATTTGTTAATAAAAATGGAACCACTATAAATTCATAGTTCCCATACATATTTTTGAAAGTAGTATTACTAATTTATTTATCATTTATCCTTATATGATGGTAGAACAACCTAAGATCTATCTTCAAAGACATATTTTATCCTCTTAGTTGATCAAAGAGATCATCAATTCTTGGTAAGGGATATTTATTTCTCATGGTGATATTGTTTAGCTTTATAAAATAAATGCTCAAACAGAAAGTCTCTTTCATCTTCACAAAGAGTATTAGTGCTCCCTAAAGAGAGACACTTCAGAAAATATAACCCTCCTTTGAAAATTATTCTAATTTCAATTGCATCTCCTTAAATTTGGGTGTACTCAATGTATATGGAGTCTTAGACATAGGAGCATATCTAGGCATCAAATTAATAAATAAATCGATATATCATTTTTTTGGTAAACCTGACACTTCCCAAAATACATCTGCATACTCCTAGAAAATAGGATAATTGTAAATATTTGGGCTTATACACTTTCCTAGCTCTTCAACATGAGATGCAAAAAACTAACACCCTTTTCCTGAAGATTCTCTTCAATTGTGAGGAAACAATATCCCTTATAAAAATGGGTCTACGAATGCCTTTCATTATCCTATGCTTTCCTTCATCATCAAGACAAACAAAAGTATTATTATGATAGTCTACGACAACATGATGCACATCTAACCAGTCCATATCAATAAGAACATCATATGAACCAAGTGATATTATATTCAGGTTTGAAAAAAATGATGAAACCATCTATATCTAACGGGAAACCTTTAAAAATTTAATTAATTTTCCTTTTAGTTCCAATAGATAATTGAACCAACCATGATTTCACATGACTACTTATTTTCAAATAAAAATTTTCAATCAAATTAGGGACAATGTAACTTCCTCATTCTACCTTCCTTTTGAGGGAAATCTATATACCGATTGTTTCCTTCACATCCCCAACATTTTATTAGTTTCCTTTCCCGTTTTCCAAAATTTTCTTCCATCATAGATCCACACTAAGATACGTAGCTCTGTTGATATGTATTAGGATTATTCCCAAAGAAAGGAGGTTGAAATGCCTTCTTCCAATGGTGTTTCATATCCTTTTCCTTATCTCCCCAAGACATCTAAAAAATCTATACATTTTCTCTAGTCATACACGTATTTAGCCTTCCTAATCATCTCTTAAAGAGTCTTAGTTTCACCAAACTAAATTTTATCTTTGTATAATGTAGGAAACCCACTTAAGAATCTATGTATATTTTCCTTTTCATCCTTAATATAGCTAACATACCTCAACAACTCCAAAAACTTCTTCGCATATTCTTTGGTAGTCATATTTCTCAAACTAGGTTCAAAACAATCGTACATATACTTGTCATAGTAATGCTCGAAATGATAATTTTTCTTAAAATACATATTGAAATATTTACAGGAAAGTATCCTCTAATTGTTGCACTTAACTTGCATCAAGTGAACCCACAAAATAAAAACTTTCCCCTATATGTTATATTTAGAAAATTTGGCTTCTATATTGGATGAGTAGTTATGAAGTTGAAAGTACTTCCTTAATCCTAGCATCCAAGCTTAGACATCCTCTCCCATAGTTATTTTAGAATCAAAATTTGGTGGCTTGGTCTTCCTAAGATCTCCTTACAACTAGTTTTGCACATAATTTATTCGTTCATGTCTATATGGAGAAACTTGTGAGATTCCATGTGACTCTTTATATGCATATAGATTCCTTATTGAATGTGTTGGTGGGTTAATGCCTTCAAATTCTAGTATAACTTATTGTGTGTCAATATATTCCATGGTTTTCTCTTCTTAAATGGACTTTGAATCCTTCCTAATACCTTGATCCTAATCCATTCTTAATTTTCTTTTGAGAATGATTTCAGTGCTACAGTAACTGAGTGTTCAATTGATTTTTCTTCTCTTGTCGTTCCAAAATCCTCTCATTATCATCTCTACATATTTTCACCTCAATGTTCAAACTCCTTATAGTTTCAACTAGCTCCAATGAGTCCATTCTCTTTCCATGATCATTAGACTCTATTTGCATTATATGTTGATATTTAGGCCTCTAACTTGTTCTTTGTGAATGTCAAGTCTTTTTCTATCTTCCATGTTGTGTATTTAATAATATTCTTCAATTTTTTTCTTTGATTATCCTTGTTGTATCTCTAACTATCAAAGAAGTGTGGATACCAATAAACTATTAGATATGTCTCAATTCCATGATTGTAGCATTTTATTTCAAATTCTAGTAAGTATTAATTTCATCAATTTTATCAAATCAAGGCTACAAATCTCCTCTTCTTCTTATGTTCTAAATAATTCTAAATAAATTCTCCAGGGCTTGAGGAAGACAAATTTTTCCTTTTTGAATTAGCATTCCAAAAACTACACCTATGCCCAAATTTGGATTTTAAACTACAAGTTATGGCTCTGTACAATCCTCATGGAAATTTTATCCAACACTTGTCCTACAAGCTAAATTTTTCAAAATTTCCACAATGTTAACTCTGAAATTCAAGAATTTCTTCATTTATGCATCAATAAGCTACCCAAATAATTTAACATCCTTCCAATTGGGTAATTGCAGTATTCAATTACAGTTTTGCAAACTTCAAACACTATCTTACCCAATTCTCGTCATGGAGAAATTTCATAAAACACTTGTTACACAACTACAATTTCTTCATATATAGCTAACTTCTAGCCCATACAAACCGATTGTTATAACTAGTAGCCCTGATATCATTATGTGCATACCAATAACCTTTGTGCACTTTGAGGATATGGGATACTTCTATTAACCACCCAAACTTGGGCACATTTCCTAAAAAACCAAAGACAATTCCTCTAGTATTAACTATTTAGTATTAGCATGCATGTCACTACATATTTATCCAACCTAATGTAGCCATTAATATTGGATTACTGAGAGGGGGGGTGAATCAGTAATAGAGCAATATAATCCTTTTTAACCACAAAATGCAAGTGTTATATCAATGTAGCATTATCATCCAATAGTTGCAGAGTAAATAAATAATGAACAAATGAGAAATCATACACATACACAGTACACCAGTCTTTTTATGTGGAAACCCAAAGTGGGAGAAAACCACGAAATGATTTTTCTTATATGTCTTTAAGAATCACATTCATTGGAAGCACCAACTTCCTTTGTTTTCCAGTTGCAACTGGAAGGAGGCTCCACCCCCTAGTTTCTTAGGCCACAACCCGAGGGAAGATCCAACCCCCCAATTATTTGGCTACAACCAGAAGGAGGCTACAACCCCCTATGTTCTCCGACTAAAACCTAAAGGTGGCTAAAACCACCTATCCTTGCCCTGTCCAACCACCCTGAAATATAAGTAGAATGATGGAATCACTATCACACTATCATTGTGAGATATACTGGTGTAAACATGTACCAATCAACCTGTAATCAACTTGTACCATAAACAAGTGCACCAACCATGCACCAGCCTATACCAAACAACCTATAATCATCCTATACCATAAACAAGTGCGTTGACCATGCACCAACCTATACCTCAACATGTACCATCAACGAGTGCATCAACCATGCACCAAATATGTACCAATCATGCATCAAATACACATAAACTGTGACTCATCAAGATTTATCAACATCATCAACTATACACCTCATGTATGTGCCAAATCATCAACTATTTGTCTCAACCATGTACCCAACATGTACCTCGACTAAAAGTCCTAATAAATTTCATCATCCAGATATGATTTGTAACTCTATAACAAACATGTTGTATATGATCACATACCTGCAAATCTTCCTTAACTTTAACAACAGGAGACTATCATTTTCATCAAACTTTACTTTAGTCTCACATGATTAATTTTGGATTAGTAAAAAACCCTAAATTGCAATAACCATAACTTGCAACCTCTTAGGAAAGGAGTTATAGAAAAAATGACATACCTTGTTGAATTCTAGCTTATTCTAGAGAGAGAAATTGTAGGGCATACCCCGCACATAATATTTTTTGAATGGATATGAAAATGGTACAAACAATACTACAAACTGTACTCTAACCAATACATTGTGTCTTACTGAATTTGAATTAGTTATGAATAATTTGTGACATTTTTACCCGAAACACTTGTTTTAGACTAGTTTCAGGACTAGCCACAAACCCTATTTTCCACGGAGTGTAACTCCAAAAGTAAATTGAGCCACGAGATTAAATTTTTATCACAACTACTTGGATATGTTTCCTCAA
>SNQJ01S0004597.1:15922-45119 GCA_010110895.2 Picea sitchensis | reverse complement strand
TTGTGGGTGGAAGGTTTATTTTCTTGTTTTCTTTCATTCCAATTTCAATTAATTCCATAATTTTGTGCACTACACTAGTAATAATAAATCTAAGATCTAAGGTAATAAAATTGTTAATAACATATGTTAAAATATTGTAAGATCTATTGTGAAATTTTTTTATAGTTGAATATCCATGGAAATTTATAGAGAATTACCTCGATTATGTTCTTAGGTGTAACAAATTCCTTAATATCTTCAATATTCTTTGGATCTACTATTATTCCTTCCTTTGAGATGATGTGTCCCAAATAATAAATTCACCTTTCATTAATGGAACACTTGCTTCACTTTGCATACAACTGATGTTGTATTAGTAATTGTAGTACTATCCACAAGTTCTCTTCATTCTCCTCATATGATTTTGAATAAACAATAATCAAGCAATTCAATTTCAAAAATATCCAAGTAATTTCTAAATATTTTATTCATTAAACACATGAAGCTAACTAGTGCATTTGTTAATAAAAATGGAACCACTATAAATTCATAGTTCCCATACATATTTTTGAAAGTAGTATTACTAATTTATTTATCATTTATCCTTATATGATGGTAGAACAACCTAAGATCTATCTTCAAAGACATATTTTATCCTCTTAGTTGATCAAAGAGATCATCAATTCTTGGTAAGGGATATTTATTTCTCATGGTGATATTGTTTAGCTTTATAAAATAAATGCTCAAACAGAAAGTCTCTTTCATCTTCACAAAGAGTATTAGTGCTCCCTAAAGAGAGACACTTCAGAAAATATAACCCTCCTTTGAAAATTATTCTAATTTCAATTGCATCTCCTTAAATTTGGGTGTACTCAATGTATATGGAGTCTTAGACATAGGAGCATATCTAGGCATCAAATTAATAAATAAATCGATATATCATTTTTTTGGTAAACCTGACACTTCCCAAAATACATCTGCATACTCCTAGAAAATAGGATAATTGTAAATATTTGGGCTTATACACTTTCCTAGCTCTTCAACATGAGATGCAAAAAACTAACACCCTTTTCCTGAAGATTCTCTTCAATTGTGAGGAAACAATATCCCTTATAAAAATGGGTCTACGAATGCCTTTCATTATCCTATGCTTTCCTTCATCATCAAGACAAACAAAAGTATTATTATGATAGTCTACGACAACATGATGCACATCTAACCAGTCCATATCAATAAGAACATCATATGAACCAAGTGATATTATATTCAGGTTTGAAAAAAATGATGAAACCATCTATATCTAACGGGAAACCTTTAAAAATTTAATTAATTTTCCTTTTAGTTCCAATAGATAATTGAACCAACCATGATTTCACATGACTACTTATTTTCAAATAAAAATTTTCAATCAAATTAGGGACAATGTAACTTCCTCATTCTACCTTCCTTTTGAGGGAAATCTATATACCGATTGTTTCCTTCACATCCCCAACATTTTATTAGTTTCCTTTCCCGTTTTCCAAAATTTTCTTCCATCATAGATCCACACTAAGATACGTAGCTCTGTTGATATGTATTAGGATTATTCCCAAAGAAAGGAGGTTGAAATGCCTTCTTCCAATGGTGTTTCATATCCTTTTCCTTATCTCCCCAAGACATCTAAAAAATCTATACATTTTCTCTAGTCATACACGTATTTAGCCTTCCTAATCATCTCTTAAAGAGTCTTAGTTTCACCAAACTAAATTTTATCTTTGTATAATGTAGGAAACCCACTTAAGAATCTATGTATATTTTCCTTTTCATCCTTAATATAGCTAACATACCTCAACAACTCCAAAAACTTCTTCGCATATTCTTTGGTAGTCATATTTCTCAAACTAGGTTCAAAACAATCGTACATATACTTGTCATAGTAATGCTCGAAATGATAATTTTTCTTAAAATACATATTGAAATATTTACAGGAAAGTATCCTCTAATTGTTGCACTTAACTTGCATCAAGTGAACCCACAAAATAAAAACTTTCCCCTATATGTTATATTTAGAAAATTTGGCTTCTATATTGGATGAGTAGTTATGAAGTTGAAAGTACTTCCTTAATCCTAGCATCCAAGCTTAGACATCCTCTCCCATAGTTATTTTAGAATCAAAATTTGGTGGCTTGGTCTTCCTAAGATCTCCTTACAACTAGTTTTGCACATAATTTATTCGTTCATGTCTATATGGAGAAACTTGTGAGATTCCATGTGACTCTTTATATGCATATAGATTCCTTATTGAATGTGTTGGTGGGTTAATGCCTTCAAATTCTAGTATAACTTATTGTGTGTCAATATATTCCATGGTTTTCTCTTCTTAAATGGACTTTGAATCCTTCCTAATACCTTGATCCTAATCCATTCTTAATTTTCTTTTGAGAATGATTTCAGTGCTACAGTAACTGAGTGTTCAATTGATTTTTCTTCTCTTGTCGTTCCAAAATCCTCTCATTATCATCTCTACATATTTTCACCTCAATGTTCAAACTCCTTATAGTTTCAACTAGCTCCAATGAGTCCATTCTCTTTCCATGATCATTAGACTCTATTTGCATTATATGTTGATATTTAGGCCTCTAACTTGTTCTTTGTGAATGTCAAGTCTTTTTCTATCTTCCATGTTGTGTATTTAATAATATTCTTCAATTTTTTTCTTTGATTATCCTTGTTGTATCTCTAACTATCAAAGAAGTGTGGATACCAATAAACTATTAGATATGTCTCAATTCCATGATTGTAGCATTTTATTTCAAATTCTAGTAAGTATTAATTTCATCAATTTTATCAAATCAAGGCTACAAATCTCCTCTTCTTCTTATGTTCTAAATAATTCTAAATAAATTCTCCAGGGCTTGAGGAAGACAAATTTTTCCTTTTTGAATTAGCATTCCAAAAACTACACCTATGCCCAAATTTGGATTTTAAACTACAAGTTATGGCTCTGTACAATCCTCATGGAAATTTTATCCAACACTTGTCCTACAAGCTAAATTTTTCAAAATTTCCACAATGTTAACTCTGAAATTCAAGAATTTCTTCATTTATGCATCAATAAGCTACCCAAATAATTTAACATCCTTCCAATTGGGTAATTGCAGTATTCAATTACAGTTTTGCAAACTTCAAACACTATCTTACCCAATTCTCGTCATGGAGAAATTTCATAAAACACTTGTTACACAACTACAATTTCTTCATATATAGCTAACTTCTAGCCCATACAAACCGATTGTTATAACTAGTAGCCCTGATATCATTATGTGCATACCAATAACCTTTGTGCACTTTGAGGATATGGGATACTTCTATTAACCACCCAAACTTGGGCACATTTCCTAAAAAACCAAAGACAATTCCTCTAGTATTAACTATTTAGTATTAGCATGCATGTCACTACATATTTATCCAACCTAATGTAGCCATTAATATTGGATTACTGAGAGGGGGGGTGAATCAGTAATAGAGCAATATAATCCTTTTTAACCACAAAATGCAAGTGTTATATCAATGTAGCATTATCATCCAATAGTTGCAGAGTAAATAAATAATGAACAAATGAGAAATCATACACATACACAGTACACCAGTCTTTTTATGTGGAAACCCAAAGTGGGAGAAAACCACGAAATGATTTTTCTTATATGTCTTTAAGAATCACATTCATTGGAAGCACCAACTTCCTTTGTTTTCCAGTTGCAACTGGAAGGAGGCTCCACCCCCTAGTTTCTTAGGCCACAACCCGAGGGAAGATCCAACCCCCCAATTATTTGGCTACAACCAGAAGGAGGCTACAACCCCCTATGTTCTCCGACTAAAACCTAAAGGTGGCTAAAACCACCTATCCTTGCCCTGTCCAACCACCCTGAAATATAAGTAGAATGATGGAATCACTATCACACTATCATTGTGAGATATACTGGTGTAAACATGTACCAATCAACCTGTAATCAACTTGTACCATAAACAAGTGCACCAACCATGCACCAGCCTATACCAAACAACCTATAATCATCCTATACCATAAACAAGTGCGTTGACCATGCACCAACCTATACCTCAACATGTACCATCAACGAGTGCATCAACCATGCACCAAATATGTACCAATCATGCATCAAATACACATAAACTGTGACTCATCAAGATTTATCAACATCATCAACTATACACCTCATGTATGTGCCAAATCATCAACTATTTGTCTCAACCATGTACCCAACATGTACCTCGACTAAAAGTCCTAATAAATTTCATCATCCAGATATGATTTGTAACTCTATAACAAACATGTTGTATATGATCACATACCTGCAAATCTTCCTTAACTTTAACAACAGGAGACTATCATTTTCATCAAACTTTACTTTAGTCTCACATGATTAATTTTGGATTAGTAAAAAACCCTAAATTGCAATAACCATAACTTGCAACCTCTTAGGAAAGGAGTTATAGAAAAAATGACATACCTTGTTGAATTCTAGCTTATTCTAGAGAGAGAAATTGTAGGGCATACCCCGCACATAATATTTTTTGAATGGATATGAAAATGGTACAAACAATACTACAAACTGTACTCTAACCAATACATTGTGTCTTACTGAATTTGAATTAGTTATGAATAATTTGTGACATTTTTACCCGAAACACTTGTTTTAGACTAGTTTCAGGACTAGCCACAAACCCTATTTTCCACGGAGTGTAACTCCAAAAGTAAATTGAGCCACGAGATTAAATTTTTATCACAACTACTTGGATATGTTTCCTCAACGGACTCCCAATTTGTGGTTTGAATCATTTTAGGAAAAAATTTATTGCAAAAATGTTGATATGACTTGTAAATAACACACCTTATAAAGCATCATCAAAAGAATTTATCCTCCCTTGAATTTCGACCTTCTTTACTTCACCTTCCCTCTGAAATTTAGCTTAGATATCCTTTGGTTAAATCAGTCACTTGTAGATATTCAATATTCTCAAGTGTGATTAAAATGAGAGACCCTTTCCTCTTATTTATACTTGTATGTATATTCCTTAAGGGGTTACCTTCTAACCATGTTAAACCACTTTCCTTATTTTAGGGATAACCCACTTCTAGTCACTTGTCCACTTAGTAATTTATCCAGTAAATTTATTATTTAAATAATTTATTTTGTATCCACTTTGACATATAGTACACTCATCACTTCACTTTATTATTTACCTTCTAAAATATCTTAAACTACTTTCCTTATTTTAGGGCTAACCCACTTATAACCACTTGCCCACTTGAATTAACCAATTTTCATAATTAGTAAGTTCTCCATTAAATTTATTATTTAAATAATTTCTTCTTTGCAAACACTTTGACTACTTTAACCTTTTGGGGCTTCTATATGACTCATGGGGGTTCTCCAACTTCACACGGCCATAAATCTCTAACCGTGAGGAGTTATGTGACATTCCACATTCCACTAGAAATGGCATGACATGTACTATCCATATAAAATAGTCTTACCTACGAATATATCAAAACACATACCATTATCCATCAAACAAACTTGGGTCCATTACCCAAACCTTTGTGCTACTAGAATTCGCTACCAGACTTTCTTCAAGGGTTGAAATTAATGACAACAAACCCAATTAATAAACAATTACATTATTCATTAAAGCATAAATCATAAATGAAGGCTAACACATGAAATCAAAATAAAAACACTAGAAATTAAGTCAACCATGTTATAACCATAAAAATTTAGTAATAATTCAACACAATTCATATATATAATTAGGGACACTTATTTCTCTAGAACTATTCACTAATTGAATTCAAAACAGGATTGTCTAACCCAACCATAGGCTCCTTGATACACCAATTCTCTCTATAATAGAGGACACCCCCAAGTTAAGGCTATGAATTCACAAGGGGAATACTCTTTTTATGGTTGAATCTAATTTATCTTCTCACATCCAAATTCCCAAGCTCACATTCATTAATTAAACATACAATGATTTCCAATCCAAAACCCTCTTCCCCATTATCCTACACAACCCAACAAATGGGATCCGCTTCTCTGATCAATAATATATCATGCTATCCCACTTCTCTTTATAGCTCCAACATAGGATGGACATGAAACTTGTTCTACCTTTGTTTGAGTATTCTCCATGTTATTGAGAATGGATTTCCCCATTTTTAGTAACATCTGGTCTTTAATCTTCTACTTGGGTGTATATACTACAAAATTGTTGGGAGGATTATCACAAAGATGTTTCCATTGGAAAGAATAGTCATATGTATTTTGAACTTTCAGATATTTCTCTTTTATGACACTCATTTGTTAGCCTATATTCATGTGGTTGGACCAATTATTTTGAATGTTGTGTAACGAGAGATATTTTTTTTTTTGCATATCTCTCACTGCTTCATTTACCCCAATGTCTTCTTCTCTGGTTTTTTTTGGGACCACTATTTTCGTCTTTCTTTCTTCTATAGTATTCTCTAGAAGATGATTATCCTATTGCAATTTCCGAACTTTTTCTTCAATCCTTTCATTATACTTCTTGAGCATGTGTTCTTTGGAGTTTCTCTATCTCTTCCTGATGCATATTTTGGTTTAGGCTAACCCTTTTCTTAAACTTTCCAGTTAATTCCCTTTTTTTGGAGCTGGAGTTATCTCTGTATATCTTCTCTGTGAACACATTCTGCTTCCATGGCTTCCTTATTTAATTCATTGGTCACAATGTATTTAATAGATTCTATGGAAGTTTCCATTTCTTCTATTATTGATTTGGATATATCCATTGTTTCATCCATTTCATAAAATGACATAGAATTCACACCAACGAAGGAATAGAGGATCGATGTTATTTGAATAGTATTTTCTTTAGGATCTGGGCATGCCTTCCATCTAATGCTTCTCTCTGTTGTATCTTGGATTTCTCCTACTCTTTTCCTTACACTTCAACTAGTAAGTCCACTTTTGAAACCTTTTTTGGGTATTTTCCACCACCATAATTGGGAAAACAAGGAGGAGTAATGAAAAATATAACATGATATGGAATGAAAGGAAAACAATTGTTGAAAATATCAATAAGATCCATTTACAAGTACATAAGGCATTGGATAAGTCATAGGAAAAGTGAAAGGTCCAAAATGATCAACACAAAATTGAGAAAACATTCAATGTGGGACACAGCGTTTAGTTTCATATAAACAAATAAAGATTGTAGGGTCCTAGTAAGAAGCTCAAGGATTTTCATTATGGTCCTTTTGAACTATTTGAGAAGGTAGGTAATACTTCCTACAAACTCGGTCTACCCCAATATATGCAGATATATGCACCAATGAATGTGGAAAATTTGAAACTTTAAGAGCTATCCATGTTGGATCAGGAAACCTCAGAAAAATTCCTACCTATGATAGAAGACATAGCACCAGAAGCTTAGGTAGACTTGGTATAAGATACAGATTTACAAAAAAAAACTAGAACTACAAGAGAGGGTCAACATGGAATATGATAGATAGATTTGAAAGGGAAACTTTCACGCAAGTCCAAATGATAATCCAGGGAGAAGGTAGAGGAAAACTTTCCTCACCTCATTCAATACAATATCTTAGGAACCATGCTCCTCCCTAAATGGGGAGGTATAATCCAAATTGGATGGTTATATAATTTTTCATCTATATTTTTATTTTTTGGGAGAAAAATTTGGAAGAATTTTCCTATGGGGCCCATTTTAGGAGTATGTCCTTGTTTGTTGATTTGTGGTATAGAAAATTCTAGAGCTAGTTTGAGGAATCAAATGGAACGTTTTGGGGTTGAATATTTGTGATACTAGTTCCCATTCCTTTATGCGTTTTTACACACCATAAGCTACAAAAATCACTTAATTTGTAGATTGGATACTGGATTGTATTCCTCCCACAAGTTGACTACCATGGTACTAAGTGGATGCCACATCATTCCCTATTACTCACACATGTGGGGCTAGTCATGTGTGGAATTTCAAGAATATTCTAGAGGGTCCAAAACTCTAGCACTAATTGAGGGTTGAGGCATGAAAAAACCCTTACCTTAACCCTAGATTACTATCGAACTATGTTAAATATTGGGCCACTATGAAATGAAGGCATTCCATTCTTTTGGTATTGTTATTTTTACATAGTGGATCAGAGCATCTAGGAATGGGATATTGAAGCATTATAGAGGAGACAACATATTCTATAATAGCCACTCATGACACAATGCCATGGAAACTTCATAATGATTTCCCCTTGTTTTGTACATGCGTTTCTTAAATAATAAAAAGAGACAAAATCATAGGCCTCACCTTTTAGTAGGGTTTTATCATGTATTGGATTTTTTAGGTCACATATTGTGTTCATTTGTGTGGATGGAAGGTTTATTTTCTTGTTTTATTTCATTACAATTTCAATTAATTCCATAATTTTGAGCACTACACTAGTAATAATAAATCTAAGATCTAAGGTAATAAAAATTTTAATAAAATGTTGCAAAATATTCTAAGATATATTGTGACACATTTTTCTAGTGGAATATCCATGGAAATTTATAGAGAATTACCTTGATTATGTTCTTAGGTGTAACAAATTCCTTAATATATTCAATATTCTCTAGATCTACTATTATTCATTCCTTTGAGATGATGTGTACCAAATCATAAATTCACCTTTCATGAAATGAACGCTTACTTAACTTTGCATACAAATGATGTTGTATTAGTACTTGTAGTACTAACCACAATTTCTCTTCATGCTCCTCATATGATTTTGAATAAACAACAATTTCATCAAGCAATTCAATTTCAAAATTATCCAAGTAATTTCTAAATATTTTATTCATTAAACACATGAAGTTAACTAGTGTGTTGTTAATAAAAATGAAACCACTATAGATTCATAGTTCCCATACATAGTTTTGAAATCAGTTTTACTAATTTATTTATCCTTTATCCTTATATGATGGTAGCACAACCTAAGATCTATCTTCAAAAACATATTTTCTCCTCTTAGTTGATCAAATAGATCATAAATTCTTGGCAAAGGATATTTATTTCTCACAATCATCTTGTTTAACTTTCTAAATCTCAAACACAAAGTCCCATATTTCATCTTCACAAAAAGTATTAGTGCTCCCTAAGGAGAGACACTTGGGAAAATATAACCCTCCTTTAAAAATTATTCTAATTGCATTTGTAGCTCCTTAAATTTGGGTGTACTCAATCTATATGGAGTCTTAGACATAGCAGCAGATCTAGGAATGAAATTAATAAAAAAAATGATATCTCTTTACGGTGGTAAACCTGGCACCTCCCCAAATACATCTGCATGCTCCTACAAAATAGGATAATCGTGAAGATTTGGGATTATACACTTTCCTAGCTCTTCCACGTGAGATACATAAAACCAACACCCTTTCCTGAAGAATCTCTTCAATTGTAAGGAAAAAATATCCCTTATAGAAATGGGTCTAGGAATGCCTTTCATTATCCTATGGTTTCCTTCATCATCAAGAAAAACAAAAGTATTATTCTGATAGTCTAGGACAACATGATGCACATCTAACCAGTCCATCTCAATAAGAACATCATATGAACCAAGTGATACTATGTTCAGGTTTGAAAAAGTGATGAAACCATCTATATATAACGAGAAACCTTTAACAATTTCTTTAATTTTCCTTTTAGTTCCAATAGCTAATTGAACAAACCATGATTTCACATGATTACTTATTTTCAAATAAAAAATTTCAATCAAATTAGGGACAATGTAACTATGAATTTATTCCTCATTCTACCTTCTATTCGAGGGAAATATCTATACAAATTGTTTCCTTCACATCCCCAATGTTTTATTGGTTTCCATTCCCCTTTTCTAAATTTTTCTTCCATCTTAGATCCACACTAAGATCCTTATCTCTGTTGATATGTATTAGGATTATTCCCAAAGAAAGGAGGTTGAAATCCCTTCTTCCAATGAAGTTTCTTATCCTTTTCCTTATCTCCCCAAGACCTCTAAAAATTTTCTACCTTTTCTCTAGTCATACACAAATTTATCCTTCCTAATCATCTCTTAAAGAGTCTTAGTTTCATCAAACTAAATTTTATCTTTGTATAATGTAGGAAACCCACTTAAGAATCTATGTATATTTTCCTTATCATCCTTAATATAGCTAACATACCTCAACAACTCCAAAAACTTCTTCTCATATTCTTTGGTAGTGATATTTCTCAACCTAGGTTCAAAACATTCCTACATATACTTGCCATAGTAATGCTCGAAATGACAACTTTGCTTAAAATACATATTGAAATATTTGTAGGAAAGTCCTCTCATTGTTGCGTTTAACTTGCATCAAGTGAACCCATAAAATATAAACCTTTCCCTATATGAAGTTGAAAGTACTTCCTTAATACTAGCATACAAGCTTTGACATCCCCTCCCATAGTTATTTTAGAATCAAAAGTTGGTGGTTTGGTCTTCCTAAGATCTCCTTACAACTAGTTTTTCACATAATTTCTTTTTTGATGTCTGTATGGAGACACTTCTGAGATTCTATGTGAATTTTTATATGTGTATAGATTCTTTATTGAATGTGCTTGTGGGTAATGATGCCTTTTAATTCTAGTATAACTTCTTGTGTGTCAAGATATTCCATGGTTTTCTCTTCTTAAATGGACTTTGACTCCTTCCTAATACCTTGAGCCTAATCCATTCTTAATTTTATTTTGGAAATGATTTAAGCTCTACAGTAACTGAGTGTTCAATTGATTTTTCTTCTCTTGAGGTTTCAAAATCCTCTCCTTATCATCTCTGCATCTTTTCACTTCAATCTTCAAACTCCTTATAGTTTCGATTATCTCCAATGACTCCATTCTCTTTCCATGCTCATTATACTCTATCTATATTATATGTTGATATATAGGCCTATAACTTATTCTTTATGAATGCCAAGTCTTTTTCTATCTTCCATGTCATGTATTTAATAATATTCTTCAATTTTGTTCTTTGATTATCCTTGTTGTATCTCTAACTATCAAAGAAGTGTGCATACCAATAACCTATTGGATATGTTTCAATTCCATGTTTGTAGCATTTTATTTCAAATTCTAGTAAGTATTATCTTCATCAATTTTATCATATCAAGGCTACAAATCTCCTCTTCTTCTCATGTTCTAAATAATTCTAAATCAATTCTCCAAGGCTTGGACCAGAAAAATTATTCCCTTTTGAATTAGCATTCCAAAAACTACTCCCATTCCCAAATTTGGATTTTAAACTGGGAGTTATGGATCTGTACAATCCTCATGGACATTTTATCAAACACTTAGCCTACAAGCTAAATTTTCCAAAATTTCCACAATGTTAAATATGAAATTCAGGAATTTCTTCATTTATGCCTCAATAAGCTACCCAAATACTTTAACATCGTTCCAATTGGGTAATTGCAGTATCCAATTAGATTTTTTCAAACTTCAAACACTATTTTCCACAATTCTTCTCATGGAGAAATTTCATCAAACACTTGTTACACAACTACAATTTCCTCATATATAGCTAACTTCTAGCCCATATAACCCTAGTGATATAACTAGTAGCTCTGATATCATTATGTGACATACCAATAACCTCTGTGCACTTTCAGGATATGGGATACTTCTATTAACCACCCAAACTTGTGCAAATTTCCTAAGCGACCAAAGACAATTCATCTAGTATTAACTATATAGTATTAGCATGCATGACACTACATATTTATGCAACCTAATGTAGCCATTACATTATTCATTAAACCATGAATCATAAATGTAGGCTAACGCATGCAATCAAAATAAGAAAACTATAATTAAATCAACCATGTTATAACCATAAAAATTTAGTAATAATTGAACATAATTCACATATGTAATCATGAACACTTATTTGTATAGAACTATTCACTAATTGAATGTAAAAGAGGGATGTATCACCCAACCATAGGTTCCCTGCTACACCAATTCTCTCTATAATAGAGGACACCCCCCAAGCTGAGGCTATGAATTCACAAGGGGCACGCTCTTTTTATGGTTGACCCTAATTTATATTCTTACACCCCAATTCCCAATATCACATTCATTAATTACACATACAAAGATTACCAATCCACAACCCTCTTCCCCATTAGCCTACACAACCCAATGCATGGGATCCCCTTCTCTGATCAACAATATCTCATGTTATCCCACTTCCCTTTAGGGCTCCAACATAGGCTGGACATGAAATATCACTTTTAGGATTCCAAAGAATTGTTAGTTGTAGCTAAATTTCCTTAATTACAACCAATATCATTCCATACAACCACAATTCTCTATTAATTCATGGATGTAGCTTTCACATTTTGAATTCAGTATACATGCAACATTTCACTCTAAGACAATTTCCTCAATTCCCCAAATGAAAGACAACTCTCAGGGTGAAATCCAATTTATTTGGTAAAATTTGATTTCTAATAAATAAACAGTAATATGTATTAAAATTTCTCACTACAACCTTCAAAATCAAACCACAATAATAATTACAATAGTTTGACCACTTACATGGTAAATGAAATATTGTTAATTTCATGACATGAAGGGGCACATATCACCTTCATGCGCTAATCCCAATCAAGGATTAGTTAAACCATGATTAAATAATAATCAAGGAAATAACTAAGTTTGAAAAGACTCTTGATTAACTCCCTTACTATGGTCCTTTCCTTAGCTTATCAAGCCCCTTTGTCTTTTTCTTTTAGTGGATTCATATCCCCACTTATTTTTTCTCTTTTCTTCTACAACTAATAATGTTCTTTTTATTAATATTCAATGTTCTATTACAAATTAAATTATTTAAATTATATACATTCAACATATACATACATAACACAGACATCAAAACTAAAATATTACACTTGTTTTTAAGTCACATTATCAATAAAAAAAAAATTATAGTAAAGTTAATATTATAATAAGTATGACCAACCTCTACAATCTAAAAATATAGTAAAGTTAATATTATAATAAGTATGACCAACCTCTACGATCTAAAAATAACAAAGTAATCACACAAATATGATAGCCTCAAAAGAGACAATCATTATTTTCTATTTTTTTTTAAGAACATGTACACATTTCCAATAACTCACATGTTATTTTTAAATAAATTTGATAACTTCCAAACATCCATGTAGCACCACATCAGCTTGTAAAATGAAAAAGCACACACATTCCTAAATTAGATACATGTTAATAATGTTCTAAAAACATAGACATGTTCTATGTATTAAAAAACAAAAAAGTTGAATTCCTTATTTCTACCAAATTTCACCCTTTGCTAAATCATGAACACATTTTTTACTACACCGATGAACTTTTTAGAATGTGGATCCCACTATGACAATGATATGGAGGTTGGCATTGCTACATTTCAATCTTCTTAGCATGCTAGTGCTATTTTTTTCAGTGCTACCTTTTTTTTCATCAAATTGTAAGAATATTTTTATAACCTATATATCCAATTATAGCTATAACCTACCATATCCAAATATAGAAATCCCCAACCCTAATGGTCATGCACACATCAAGATTGATAATAAAATTAATAGTTACAAACCTTAACCATGATTTTTAAATGACCATAACACCTTTCCTAAACAATGCTGGGTAAAATCTGCACTTATATACTATCGAAGCCCTGGATGAATAAAAAGACAATCCAATAGACAATACCTAGTGATTAAATGATTTGGACAAGAAACTTGATTGTATGTATATAAATTAACATAATAGAATATATAAATGGTTATAGAATAGGAGTAAAGAAGATTAGTGAATCTAAATAATGATAAGATATTATGTAAATGATTAATTGATATATAAGTATTACATTAATTTGAAATATTAAATGTATAAATGCAATGTATATTTTGAATTATCAAATTTATAAATGTAGTATATTTTGAAATATGTATAGTTATTTATTAATTATAAAATAAATATAAAATTATATTTAAATAATAAAAAAATATAAGTTTAAATAAAATAATGAAAACAATTATGATAAGTATTTAGAAAATATGATATATGGTTTTATAAACATTTTAGAAGGATGCTATATAATTTTATAATTTATTTTTTAAATAATTTTAGTTTTATAAACATTTTTAAGGATGTTATATAATTTTATAATTTTTTTTCTAAAGAATATATATATTTTTTAAATTATAATGAGTAATATTTGATTTCATGTATAAGATTAAGGTTAAATGTTATTATAATGTTATTAAAAAACACATGAATCTATTGGAGGTAGTCTTAACTATGACTATAAGAGATATTAGTGTTCTTGTAAATATTATTTAAGTTAAAACTGTTTGAAAACACAGGTATTCCAACAGAGGATGAACACCTTCAGTAACCGCTCACATAACCAGATCAAATATCAACACACCGATGTTTTCACGTGGTAAAACCCCTACGGGGAAACAACCACAGCCCACATTGATATGACCACTTGGAGCTGATTTATTAGTAAAGAAAAATTCTGAGAGATTTTACAAGAGGTTTCTTACAATCGATCATCGACAAATGACCCTCCATGCTCTTTAAATAGAGGATCATGGACCAATCCAGTGTTAAACCATGGATCAATGGCGTTAAGATCGAGGAGAGTATGAGCCAAATCGAGATGGTCACATGTGAGAACATATAGTGACAGTCCCAGTTCTAACTACAAATGCATACTAATGCATACTAAAGAAACACACTTTTACCTAGACATATTAGACCAAGTAGATCTTAACTAACTCTAAGTGTCTAAATATCCTAACATCCCATACTAAGAACAACTTGGGATAGGATTGGAGTATTTACAATAATGACACAATGGGAGAGGAAGGAACATTAGAGCCTATCCAGCTTAATAGCCCATTTCATGAACTCCCAACATAGATCAAAGTTTGGAAAACGGCTTTTGTAAGAGACTTTGTGAAAATGTACATAACTTGATCTTCTGTGGGGCAGAGCACTTCAATAACTTGGTCATGAATAAGCTTTACGATGAATTACATGTGTAGCTCGATGTGTTTTCCTATGCTGATGTTGGCCCCAGGTCTTTGAAATTTGAGCTTGATGGCACTTTGATTGTACAAAGTCACAAATTGGGATCTTTGGTCTTTGGAATCCAAACTCTGAAAGGATCAATCAAATCCATAAGACTTCTTGACTTGCACTAACCATTTCTCGATACTTTGCTTCTACTGAAGAAAGTGCAATAGCACATTGTTTCTTCTGAGACCCAAAGTGGCATGAGTCGAGAACCAAAATTTTGAAAACATAACTACTTGATAGACTTCGATCATGGAATTGTAATTAATCTGAATCGGTCGACCAATAAAGGAGTCCCCATTTATTTGTAATGTATCCCAAATTGAACATTACCATGAACATAGCGAAGTATCCTTTTAATTTGCTCCAATGGCTTTCATGGGGTGCTTGCATATATCAGACAACAAGACCAACAACAGAAAGGAAAGATGCGAAGGGATGGGTATGGAGTCAGGTATAAGAGGTTACCAACTAACTAACGGTACAGAGGTGGCATCAACTTCAGGGGAAGTACAAGTGGAAGAAATCTTGACTGTTGGAAGGGAGAAGGGTTGGTTTACAATAAGTCCATGTGAAAGCGTGAAGAAGGTCACAAGCATACTTAGGCTGGGAAGAAAAATTCCTTCATTAGTTTAGAAAACTTGGAGGCCAAGGAAAAATGCAAAAGACATAAGTCTGTCATTTCAAATTCTTCTTAAAATTTGAAACCACATGGTTTAAGTTTTTGAGTCACTACTGATGGATAAAGTCATCAACATAAAGGGACAGGATGATGAGATGGCTTCCTACTTTCTTGGTATAGACATTAGGATCAGAATGGCATCTAGAGATCCAATGGCAATAAGCTATCCCATTTTAATACAAAGATTTGGGAGATTTCTTAGGACCATAAAGAGATTTCTTGAGAGCGACAAATAGGGCTAGAGTCATTATGGACATAACAGGGAGAGGTTATTCCATGTAGATTTCTTCTTTCAAATGCCATGTATTATGAAGGTAGATTTAACATCCACATCGATGGACCTCCCATTTATTTGGTAAACAGGGGGCAAGCACAAGGCGGATGGAATTCATTTTGGCTTCTGAGGGGAAAATGTTTCGTATAGTCAATGCCTTCAACTTAGGAAAATCCTTTGTAATGTCAGAGACTTGTGTCTTTCAATGCCATTTGATGCATTCTTAGTTCGGTATACCCATTTTGCATCTAACAAGTTTTCTTTTGGAAGAGTTACAAGATCACAAGTATCGTTTTTCCATTAAAGAGCGATACTCATCATTCATTGTTGTATCCCAATATGGATGATCTGAAGCTTCTGCAAATGTCTACGGATCATGAGTTTAGAACTTGAGCCAAAGAGAGCTGGCTAGAGCTGTGAACATGTCCCAAACCCAGTCTGAAGGATCCTGTGAATCTGCTACTTCTAGGTGAATGGACCCATCTAGGAAGTGGTGGAAGCTGGTTCTTGTTAGGAGTTCAAAGGAATCATCTAGAGGGAATACGTGATGAGGTGGTTTTCATCCCTCAACTGTCATCATCGAGAAGAAGAATCGAGAATAGAAACAAAAGAAGGCAAAACTGCCAAAGATGGATGCATGTGGTAGAAGAAGGCACACACAGAATTAGGCTCATGAGACGAAGATTTTCATCAAATTTAACATCTCTTCTAGAATAATTTCATTACAATGTGGATGAAGAAGTCTATAACCTTTGACATCTTAGGAATAACCAATAATATACACTTCTCACTTTTAGGTGCAATGCTTTCACATTTCTCATGGGAATGTGAGCCCATGCTATCTTGCCAAATACAGTGATTGACTTACATAGTTTAATTTTAGTCCAAGCTTCTTAGGTGTTATATTTTTAGAGCCTTTGTGGGAGTCAAATTTACTATGTAATTTACCGCGATTGATTGCCACTTAATCACGTAGACTTAATCCATAGATTGGATCGCCCACAATTAACCATTTCTTTTAGTATGCGGTTCTTTCTCTTAGAAACACCATTTTGTGATTGTATATGGAACAATGTGTTGCATTTGGATGCCATGTGTATTGCAGTAACTTGTAAAATTAGTATTCACATATTCACCTCCATTATCTGTTCTTAACCTTTGAATTTGATGTCCAGTTTCTTTTCTACAAAGACCTTGTAGGGCCAAAACTTGTCAAAAACTTCACTTTTGAGGTTTAAAAAGTAAACCCAAGTCACGTCGGAAGAGTATCAATGAGAAAGTTAAAAGAAATACTTACCAGAAGAAGGGAGAAGAGAGGGACCACACAAATCCACTGTGAACCAAGGAAGTTGCAAAGGGACCCGAAATTGCCAAAGAGCGCGCTTGTCCTTGTCCCAATGATGTTTCAGGAACACAATAGGCACACGCACCATCTTTGCATGAAACAAGGGGAAGACCGGTCATCATCTATTGATTACATAGTTTTGCAATGGCGATGGATTTTAAGATGACAAGGCCTCTCATGCCAAGTTTGCTCGAAGCCATCACTTATGAGCAACAAAAACTGATGAAAAAGTTTGTGACCCAAAGTTGTCAAACAGCTGACTTGGTATATCATAAATAATTCCAGTTACAAGAACATATTTAGGATATTTTAGATCCTTGATTGCAACTTGAGTGAGGTGAAAAATGATAGTTTTACCTTCCACACGAATAGGTGATTTGATATCTGAGAGAAAGTTACAAAGAAATGTCTGAGACACATATTACATCATTAGAGTAACCATTTTGTATTGAATTGTTCAGGATCCTACAACACTAAGAGATCTGTCATCGCAAATAAATATTTCCTTGGTGTTACATTCATTTAAGCCAGAAAATATGGCTTTATCATAAGCCATATGATAAGATATCTGAATCAATAAGCCACTCATTAGAAGAATAGAAGTAGTAGTAGAAGGTGTATTGAAGAGGGAAAAAGCAGGAGCCGAGGAAAATGCATGTCCATGAGAAGAAGAAGAGAGGAATCAATATTGATGTTGTGCTTCTTTACCTCTGCTCCCGGCGCTTCTAAAGAGTTTATACATCTTCTTAAGAAACATCTGAATCATCCATGATATCTTTATTACAAAAGTTACATATGTTTTTTAGTATTATTTTTATATTTTGATCCTTGTCATAGAATTTGAAGCTATCGGCGGGTTTGGGAACCTTAAGGTTGTTTGTTGTTGTAGTGAGGATGTTGCTTCTTGGGATACTTGGGTTTTATGTTTTACGCTAGGCAACTAAAGGCTTTTGTTGGATGTACCTGTAGTTTTGATCACTCCATGTTGTAGAAGCTATCTTCCCTCTCTAATCAAAGAAGTACAAAGGACTCAAGAGTGGGGTCTACATAGCTTTCCCTAGAGCCTCTTTCATGGCATAAAGGTAGATACAAACACATAATGCACTACCTAGCTTAGAAAGAATAAGATATATGCAATGCTCTTCCTTCATTTTATCTTACATTCTTCACATAAAAGTACAGGTGTTTTAAACTTAGATATATATAGTCTCCAAGGAAGCCCGAAAAACCACTTCGACTCAAGTTTAGTATTTGATTTTCTAGCTGTTGTGCTGAATACTATTGAGTTTACAAACCAGTTCAATCTTGTCCCAAAATTCTCGAGGGGTCATCAATTCCTTGAAGATGGTACCTTAGATCGGAGAGATGGACATTCCAATTAGTCCGATGCTTAAATCATTCCTATTATCCCATTTTGGCTTTCTTATCATCATCCCGATTAGGGAGTTGTTTCCTTTCCCATGGTAATCCGTCTGAGCCTTCACTTCTTAATAAATCTTCCATACTTCGGGATCTCATTGGAAGTGGTTATGCGTTGGTAAAGCATATGATTGCCCTTGAAACCATATTAAATATGTAGATAATGCAAGATTTAAAACTGAAACTAATGATCTGGATGATGGAAAGATCGAAAAGTTTAATGCGGTTTTAAAAAAGCGTACTTGGCGGAACTTAGATGTAGAGTTATGCCCTTTAAAAATGCATATGGTAACCAAATAACCACGTGATAGTGTAAGCTACTTTTGTAAGTGACCCACTTTTATAAAGGAAGTGGGGATCATACAATAAAGTTTATATAACTTGAGGAAAGTTGCATGCAAATAACCCTAAAATAAAATATAAAACTACTTATAATTGATTCCTTTTATACTTGAAGTGAAATGCACTTTACAATTTTTTTTTTTTTGTTTAAAAATAAAAATAACAAAGAGACTTGAACTCAAGACCAAGACCTCTTACTTAATAAAGACAAGTTTAATGGCTACGGTCTATGGGCTTATATTGTATTATTTGGAAGGAGGATTAGGGTTGTTATTTGGTATTGTTGTTGACGAGGCTGACCTTGGAGAGCATGCTCAAAAAACTATTTTCACACAAGAAAAAAAATTTGCTTCCTCGATGACAACAAGGGTTGAATCTCGGTTAGCTTACAGGAAGATGGACCTTTTCCTATCTGTTTCCCGATTTGTAGAGATCGTACAGGTCACGGGGAAAAGAGCATACGACGATCTAAAAGAGTAGCAGCCCAAAAAAAAAAATTACAAACCCGAAATAAAAATCAAAACTTTGCAAGAAATTTAAAAAATGCGTATCCATGCTTTATACCTCCGTATTTGAATGAAATGGCCGTATACTGACTGAAACGAATGCTTCAGACGCAATGGAACAACCCTCTCAACCCAAAAATGTAAAAAATGGCAGAAAATGGAGACAAGACAACTTGGCTTCACAATCTCAATCTACAACAAGAGAGAGACTTCAAACATGCTTTGATACCAAGTTTGACAACACAAGTATTCTAAAAAAGTATGAACACCTTCAGTAAATACTCACAAAACTAGATCAAAGAACAACACACCGATGTTTTCAAGTGGTAAAACCCTATGGGGAAACATCCACGACCCGATCCAACGCGACCACTTGGAAGCGATTTAAGTAATGCAAAGAAAAATACAAAGAGATTTTACGAGAGTTCACCTCCTGATAGATCAATGAATGACCCTCCTTACTCTTTAAATAGAGATCATGGACCAATCGAGGGTGTTAAACCCGCGGATCAATGGTCGTTAAGATCGAGGAAGTATGGTAGATGGATCACTCTATGGTGGGAACATATAAACGACGTTGGATTTCCTAACTACAAATGCTCTATGTTGGGAACATATCGTGACCGTTGGATTTCCTAACTACAAATGCATACTAATGCATACTAAAGAAACACACTTTTACCTAACGACATATTAGACCAAGTAGATCTTAACTAACTCCTAAGTGTCTAAATATCCTAACAAAAACTACTTTATGGTCCTAGAGTAAGACCTAAAACTATTTTTGGTTGTCTAAAAGTTCATCTTCCTTGAATATGAGGAAATAGGTTAACCACCTACTCATGTAGCAAGATTAAAAGTCTACAGTCTTATTAACTATTGATGGGTTATTTCAAGTGACATGTTCTTACCTTAGTCTAAATTGTTAGATCTACATATTTGAGTGATTTTTTTGTATAATCTCAGTGCTCAAGGGCATTTGCAGCATGATGAATCCATTTTTGCATTCAAAAACACATTTTAAACAACAAAAAATAGTGATTTCTTGCATATTTATGACGTTAGAATTTGACAAAAAAAAAAAAAAAAACTTAGAACAATTAGACAACACCCATGTTTTTACTTGAATAAGGTTGACCAATGATGTTAACATTTATGAATGGAAGCTAATGATGATTATTCTCACTAAAGATTGACCACTGAGTTATTATAAACTTTTCCACCTTTGAAAAAGAAAAAAAGTTATATACTTTTCTTTTATTAATTAAATTAAGTGTGAATTTATATTTTATCTTAAATGGTTGCTTAGATAATGTGTATATTTTTTTAATGAACACCATTTATGAGTTTATTTACGAAGAATATTTATGAGGTATATATAGATATTTATTGGGTTGTGGTCTAAAATAAGATTGGAGTAGTTATTGGAAATTATATGATGGAAGTTGAAATTTTGATGTGGTCTAATTGGAGTGGTTGGCACAAAAATGATTAAGTTCAAATTATGGTGGGTTACTTCTTCACCTATGTGCACGCGGGATATTGTTGGTTTTGGGTTGGGGCCTTTTAAATATAAATTCTCTAATAATGCCCCTCCCTCCAACCCTCCCACCCTCAGGAGGGTGGGAGGGGGGGCATTATTAGAGAATTTATATAATATATAAATTCTCTAATAATGCCCGGGAGGGTGGGAAGGGGGGGAATTATTAGAGAATTTATATAATATATAAATTCTCTAATAATGCCCGCCCTCTCCCACCCTCCCACCCTCCATATAGTTAGAATTTGTGTCTTATTGAACTTTGTGTCAATCATTGTAGTTGTTGGAGTACAAACATTTTAAGAATTTTTCTTTCTCATACTCCTCAAATAGAAAAGAAGATAGGTATTTTTCACTTTGAAATCTAACCAAAATCTTTTTAAGTTAATGAAATTATAAAAAAAAAGTATTAATATTGCAATAAGAGAATGAGAACATGTTGAATAATTTTTTTCATTAAAAATAAAAATTTCATCAATCTAAAATCACAATTTTAACCAAAAAAAAAATGCATGATTAAATTTTATTAATGAAAAACAATTTTTAATTTTTTTATAAAACTTTGAAAATTTAAACTATTTTTTCTCCATTTTTAATCCATTCAAATATTCTTTTCCACTAAAATTTTGACTTTTCCACTAAAATTTTGCGGTTGTCAATTTGAGAAAACAAACTATACTTCATCTTAAAACAAAAATGTAAATAATTTCATCCTAATAAATTTAAATAATTATATTAATTGACTTAAATGAATGATAAAATATAAAAATGTAAATAATTTCATCTTAATTAATTTAAATAATTATATTAATTCACTTAAATGAATGATAACTTAGTTTATTCTGTATACTAAGTTTATAAATGAATGATAAAATATAAAAATGTAAATAATTTCATCCTAATTAATTTAAATAATTATATTAATTCACTTAAATGAATGATAACTTAGTTTATTCTGTGTAATAAGTTTATAGAGAATATAGATATGGCTTTTTTTTAAGGTTTATATTGAACTTCAATAAATATCATTTGGATCGATGGAATCATGTTTATATTAAAAAGTTAACCTTGTACAATTTAATTGTAATAATAAATTAGTAATGTACATTTAATTTATTTTAATATTAAAATTAAAATTTTATTAATTCAAAGTTATAGCTTAAATACTTAACCATTTTTTAAGTGGAAAAAAAGAAAAATCTAAATCTTAAAACATGTAATAATTAAAAAAAAACTAATTAAATAGATTTGAAATTGTTATAATATATTATAAATATTAATTATAAAATACATATTGTGAAAATAAAATTTAATATTTATATAAATTGTAATTTAAAACAAAACGGTTATTTTCGATTTTATATTATTTATTAAATTGATTTAATGTGGGTATACAATAAAAATTCTGACAATTTCTTATTCAATAATTTGGCGTTGTCGCAGAAGTCAGAAATATGGAGTTTACAGAAGGAATGAGAGTTGAGGTGTGCACCAGCGAGGAAGGCTACCGAAGTGCTTGGTTTGAGGGAGTTATCCTCAACGTTACCACATATGGCCAGAATTGCACAGATGGCCAGCATTGCAGGATACGATATGATGAATTTCAAACGGAAGATAAAACGCCATTGGAGGAGGAGGTGTGTCTGCACAGTGAGCACATTGAGGTGAGACCCATTGAGGGGAGACTCAAAATTCAGTTGCCTGAACATTGCTCAATTGGGGATGCAGTGGAAGCTTATTCTGATCGTTGCTGGTGGCGCGGTGTCATCGTTAAACTGTGTACGGACCCGGAAGAGGAGACCTGGTTTGTCTACTTCCTTGACACTTGCACTCTCGAGTCATGTCCCCGTTCAAGCTTACGTCCGGCTCAACAATGGATCCGAGGAAACTGGAGCCCGACGCCTCAGGTTCATTCATAACATATATCCGATAACGATATAAATGTTATTTTCTAGGTTTAATAAGTCACAGAAGGTTCTATAACCTGGTGTTGATTTTAAAAAACAATTTGAATAACTAAATTAAAGTAGGGTTTCTGTTATACTCTGATTGACTAATGAATATTAAACTCCATGCAGGTAAGCAGGACAATGATAGAGCAGGTAATCCGAGATTTTGGTCTGGACAAGTCGGAAGAAAATGAAAACAAAAGGAGACGGAAACGAGCTGTTAAGTCCAAAGTATGTTTGGAAAGAGTCAAGAAACAGGATCTTGGTCTGGACAAGTCCGAAGGGACATCAGAGAGAGAAATCAGACAGAGAAAGGGATTGAAAGAAAAGGAAACAGGCTGTTAAGTCCAAAGTATGTCTGGAAAGATTCAAGAAACGGGAAAAAAAATCTGGAAAGAGTCAAGAAACGGGAAAAAACTCTTCTGACATAAGAGAGAGAAAACAGACAGAAAAGAGCCGTTAAGTGCAGAGTATTTACGCAAATTTAGTAAGCTTTCTATATTGTAACTCCAGTCATTACTCACTGATTTTGACTTCAAATCTACAGAAATTTTGAACGTTCCCTTTTTAAACAGATTTTGTTATTAACTCGCGGGATTTCAAATTTTTATATGATATTCTTAATATCATTCCAAAAATATTTTACTAGCCCATTTCTGAAGAGTACAATAGCGTATGTTTTATAAACATATCAATGCAGTGAAAAGTCGAGGATCTTTGGTCTCAGTTTCTGAAATAACAATGATGGGACAGAGTTGAATAAACCAAAATGCGCACAAATTCTTTTTAGGTTGAGGAGGAGACAAATGCGCACAAATTCTCTTTACGATGAGGAGGAGATTAAATTCATGGCTTAAAAACCATGGTTAACTCTGTATCCATTTTTCCTTTGTGCCCATAACCACAGACCTGCAAATCCACATACCTGAATTTGCAGGCATCTAAGATCTGAATTTCTTTTTACTAATAACAACGTGTCTAAATTTGTATTTCAAGCAGTGAAACTCACCATAATGGATTGACAATTAAAGAAACTATGCTTTCAGTGTTTGAAAAGAAGAGTTACCCCAATGAAAGCGATTTAACAGAAAGTTCAAGAAATTACAACGAGCACAGATTCCGTTTGTTTAGATTGCGCATAAATTCCATTTATATTTAAGAGGACATAGATCCTAATAAAAGCGATTTAACAGCGACCCGAGTCACAATGTATACACAAATTTTAGAGAAAAGATAAATCTGGAACAATCGGTACACAAATCTCACCATAATTATTATAATTTGAATCTGGATTCGTTTTATCAAATTATTTTTTTAACTTCCTGATTTTCCACCGTTAAAGTCATGTTGTAATCTTTTCGAATTCTGACCTATTTTCCACCATTAAGGCCATGTGGTAGTTTTTTATAATCCTGATCATGTTGTAATCTTTTCGAATTCTGACCTATTTTCCACCATTAAAGCCATGTGGTATTTTTTTATAATACCTGGTTTAGATTACAATATGGTTAAGAACATGTGTTTCCTTTTAAAAGGTCACATGTTCAAATCTAGAAGGGGTAGGGTATGTATACCTTAGTAGACCTTAAAAATAGATTATTATTATTATTTATAATTCTGATCATGTTGTAATCTTTTCGAATTCTGACCTATTTTCCACCATTAAAGCCATGTGATATTTTTTTATAATAAGTGGTTTAAATTATCTTCATGATAAATTTTTTTAATTGAATATGGGTTACTTTTACCATAATTAAATCATATTAATTATAAATTATATCTTATAAATATTTATATATATTTCATAAATGTTATTTATAAATGAGGGTAGATCCATTTGTAATCTTTTAGAATTTTTCCCTATTTTTTACCATTAAAGTCATGTTGTAATGTTTTAGAGTCGTGACCTAGACTCATGTTCATGATCAAATCATTAAAGATGAAAGGTATTTTTTTTTTAATTAACTCTTGAGTTACTTTTACCATAATTAAATTATATTAATATTAAATTAGTTATAGCAATCCATAATTAGTTGACTTCATATTAATATGTCCTTTGACTATAAATTTTTGCATCATTTGTATTGTTAGAATTATAAAAGTAAAAATATTTTTTTTTATACAATAAAAAAAGTTTTATATGTCATTGGTCTCATTGGAGAATATTTTGAGGTCGTATTGCCAACTTCGTTGTTCCCAATGTTGTAAATGTTTAGATATCCAAAGTTTTGAGCTTAGATGCTCTTTTTTTTATTTTTATTACATTTTCACTAAAATGTTTTTTAATGTTTTTATTATTATTTCTATTTGTATTGAAATGTTTACATATTGAAGGTTTAGAGTATTGACACTTTTTTTGAGGTGCTTGAATAGGCATGACAACCTAAATGTTTACATACCGCAAGGTCCTTAAAGAGGCCTCACAACTTAAATTTTTTCATACCGCGAGTCCCTTAAACATCCTGACAACCTTAAATGTTTACCTAAATAGGCTTATCAGAGTACATGTTTCCTTGAATTTTTCCATACAATGTTGCAGTGAATTTGGACAATATTGTTATCCACCACCAGTTGCATAGCCATTGTATGTTTCATACTTCTTCTATGCTTGGAATGCAATTTGGTCATCGTTGAAGATACATACATTGTTTACTGGTTCGGTGGGTTCTTCTTGTTCGTTGGTTTGTCAGTTGTTGATTGTTGTTATTTGGTTCAACTTTGCAAGGTTGAGGACGTGCACTTGCAGTTGGACCTATTGGTGTTTGTTGTTTGATTTTTTTTAATTCAAATTTGCAGGGTTGGGGCTCTGCATGCATGGTTGGAGATGTTTTTTTTTCTTTGCGGGGTCCAGGTGTTGCACCCACAATTCGACTGGCGCTTCTGTCATTCATCGTTTCAGAGTAAGTTTCGATGCCATAATTTCATTTCTATTCATTCTTTGTTGTTCTTTGTTGTTCATTGTTTGCAATTTGCAAGTAAGAATGTTTGATTATTTCTATTGACATGTTTGTTATATGTTTTGGGTTCTTTCTGTGTTCAGGCTGCAATTTGGTAATCATTGGAGATACATATGTTGTTTACTGGTTCAATGGTTGTTGCTTGTTCATTCGTTCGTTCGTTCGTTGGTTGTTGCTTGTTGTTGTTTGATTCAAGTTTGTGAGTTTCAGGTCCCAGGGCTACAGTTGGGCCTGTTCGTGCTTCCTCGTTGTTTTGTTTCTTATTGCCTTATTTTTTTCCTTCGACTTTGCAGGGTTGGGGTCATGTGCCGACAGTTGGAGTTGTTTTTTTTTTCACTTTGCGGTGTTCAGGTTCTGCACTCTTAGGTGGACCTGCAGTTCTGTCGTTTGTCGTGTCTAGTGAAGTCAAGATTTGACGCCTGTCCCGTTCCCACCTATCCTACTCTTAATTTTTTCTCCAATTGTTTTTCCTATCTCTTGACCATACCTACATGTCTTTACAAAATGTTCTTGTAGAAGAAAATGATACAAAGATAGTGCTAGTAAGAGTGGTATTCCCTGTAATAATTGGACAACTACATGTGCAATTACAATGTCCATTGTCTTTTTGTTAAGACAAAACATGTGAAAAAACACACTTACTAACCATATATAGTGAAATGTGTCCATATCACAATAAAACCTCTTTATCCTATACACAGACTAGTCTGACCACGATACAATTTGTCTTGTACTTGAAATATGAGATGTACATCAAAGATATTGAAAAATTATATTTCCATGTCTCAAAGCATATCTGGATACTTTGCTGCACAAAACCAAAATCATTGAGCTATGGTCATGCAATTTCTTAATATTTTCTGGCTTGTAATATAATTTGGGCACGGAAAACTCTATACAATTACAACCATGGATGAAGAAAAGAAAAGGTTCATGTTTCTAACTATATTTTATTATATTCCTTGATTCTCATTTATTGTATGTACATATTACTTGTTCTCCCCTGCATACCAGCTTCCATTCATGTTCATTGTATTTTGTGAGTTGTCACATTGAAACAAACAAAATAGTTGGAGAAAACGAAGGATTCTTTACCGCAAGTGTAGAAGAGGAGATACAAAGGTACATGCTTGCACTGTTATTTTATATTCCATTGTTTTATATTCCATTTATTGTTTGTATATGTGTTCACCTAATTTGTTGTATGTAGATATTGTGTATCTTCCTACATAATAACTTATCTTCATGTCCTTTATATTTTTTGTGCTGCTACATTGAAATAAATTGAACTATGTTTATTTTTTTACATGTCTTCCTGCATACCAACTTTCTTCATGTCCATTGTATTTTTTTGCATTGCTACATTTAAACAAACATAATAGTTGGAGAAGATGATGGACTCTTTGCCGCAAATGTAGAAGAGTATATACAAAGGTGCATTCTTCTACTCTTATTTCATATTCCAGTGTTTAGTATTTCATTTATTGTTTGTATATTTGTTCTACTTGTTTTACTGCTTTGCACCTAATTTATTGTATGTAGATACTATGTATCTTTCTACATAGAAACTTATCCTCATGTGAATCGTATTCTCTTTGCTGCTACATTGAAATAAATATAACTGTATTTCTTTCTTGTACATGTCTTTCTGCATACTAACTTACCTTCATGTCCACTGTATGTTCGTCGATGCTACATTGAAAGAAACATATTAGTTGAACAAGAAGATGATTTCTTATATGCCACAACAGAGGGGGTTGAAGTGCAATCTTTGAAAATGTATACCAACTGTGCTAGTAAATAAAACACACAAAACAGGTGGGTGGATATAATATTGGACTAGAAAACAATGATTTGAAAAAAGGGCCTTTGTTGAGACTTCTCGCTTCCAAACATTTCCCTCCCCATTTCTAATTTTCCCACTTTCTATTATCCCTTTTTTTCCCTCTTCTATACTTAATCGAATTCCCCTTCATTTTTTCTCTTCTACTTTCACTTTCTGGTTTCTTTGCTTAGTTGTCTTTCCGGAAATGTCTAGGTGCACGGATTGGTAGACTCATGGGTTCACATTCATACTCATGCTTGGATATCACAACTCTGATGAACGATTTTCTCATTCCATACTTAGCCATTCTTTCATTCACAGGTTCCCAGGCTGGCGGGTTCAATATTGCACCTCTAGATTCAGAGGTTCTGCGATATATAGATTGGTTTCCATAACCCCCCCCCATCATGCCCTATTCCCTGTTACACATTTTTTACAATCAAAAAATCTAGGGCATACAATTTTAGCGTTGGGTCCTCATGTTTCCTGAGTATCCCTTGACACCCTATTTCGTATTCCATCTCCTTCGACCCTGTATGTGACATTGAGAACAATTATGGACAATATACAATGCATATGCTTATTTATTCCTTCTTATGTTCATCTACACATGCTTAGTTGGACAAAAAGATGAATTCTTATATGCCACAACATAGAGGGATGTATATGCCACATGTTTAGTCCCTGTCGAAAGCGTAGAGGGACTATAATGATCGATAATTCCTTGAATTCATATTAATATGTCCTTTGACTATAAATTTTCACATAATTTGTATTGTTCGAACTATATAAGTAAAACCATTATTTTGTATATAATAAATAAAACCTTATATGTCATCATCTCATTGGAGAATATATTGGAGGTCTTATTGCCAACTTCTTTGTTCCCAATGTTGTAAATGTTTAGATATCCAAAGTTTTGAGCTTATATGATCTTTTTAAATTTTTATTACATTTTTACTTAAATGTTTACATACAAAAAGTTCTGAGCATCGACATTGTTTTTTAATGTTTTTTTTATTAGTTCTATTTGTATTGAAATGTTTACATACCGAAGGTTTAGAGAATTGACACTTTTTTTGAGGTGCTTGAATAGGCCTCACATATTATGTAAGGTATCTAGAGAGGTAGTAGAGGGGCCCAGAGGGCCCATAGTGATAATAGTGGAGGTCATTCAATGTAAGGTGGACTAGGTCTACTATATTATTAAA
>SNQJ01S0004597.1:5840-15912 GCA_010110895.2 Picea sitchensis | reverse complement strand
ATATCGAGCTTTGGCAGGAAACGAAAAAATCTCATGTGGGTCTCTAATTTTTCTTCACTACCGAAATGAATGTTCATCGGAATTGAGTTCTTCGGAGTTTATATATATGGTTGTAAAATTTTATTTCCAGAGATTTTGTCTCTTTTTGTGCACTTGAAAAAACAAGGAGAATCTAACTGCAAATCGAATTGTTGTTGTTAATTTGATGTTTTTTTGCATCTCCTAGTAAGAATTTTGCATATTTGTTGGGGTGTCCAAATGAAAAAAAAATGGTGGCCTGATGTATATTTGTTGGAGGAGTGTGCACCTTTTTGGGTGCCTACATTGGAAAAATGTTTTCCAACTATATAGCCATGGAAGGATTTCTGTATTTTTTGGGTACCCAAATAAAAAAGAAGATGATATCCAACTATACATTTATGGTATGATATCTGCATTTTCTCGATTCCCTAATTGAAAAAAAAAGGCCTCAACCTGTATTCAAGCATGAGCTTGAGATCTTCAGAACTCCCTATAGAGATTGGGGAGTTCGAGCATTGCAATTCATACATGCAAGTGTATTTATTGTTGATGTACAAGCGCATAAGATTTGGTCAATCCAGAAATGGGAAGCATGAGGACAAACCCCATAAAAAGTATTCAACTATGAATAACGCAGGCCTATCCTTTGAACCGACGAAATGGCATGCTCCTATGGGTGGAACCATCAGGAATTTCCAATAATATTGGAAGTTTGGCATTATTAAAACTGGTAGTGATAGAACATGGCAATATCAGAAGGAAATGTCCATAGTGATCTTGCTTCATGGTAAAATAGTAATCGACAAGTTTCTTGTTCCCCATTTGGGGTTTTGGTTATAGCTGGGATACCATGGTGAAGCTCCACTGGTTTTTTGTTGTCTTTTGTTTGACATAATTTTGTTCATATCTCATGGCCCCAGTTATTTTCGCATGGTAACATATACCATATGTAAGAGAAAACCAATGCTAGGTGTGTTTGTTTTTTTTATATATCAAATTTTTTTATGCATAGGTCGATGCATACTGCTCTATGGACCCTTGTGGTATCTCACTTGGCGCCTTCTGTGTTCATGTGTTTCCTTGTGCCTCAACTTTCAATACATTTGGTGTTTACTTGGCTCTTAGTTGTATGCTTCGTTCTGGAAAATTAATGATAAATTTAGGATCTTGGCGGTTTTTCTATGATCTTACAGAATATACATGACCTGCTTTGTCATTTAATATAATCTCTCTAACACAAATGTAATATTTGGATCATTTTAGAACTTTTCCTTGATTGATGAGCTTAGAAAAATTCATCTCCCGGAATATTTTGAAATAAAAGGATATATACTTTGTGAAGTCCAATGGAATTATCATATCAACCACAGAAAAATTCAAATTCATCATAAAATTCAAATTCATCATTGTTATACTTATGGTGAAGTTGACAGTACAATAATTTTACTTAAACATCCCAAAATTGGTTTTCTTGTGGCTTTTTTATGCTTCTCTTATGCAAACACATCCTCGAAACTATAAGCATGGATCGCTTTATCTATTCCTTGATTGAAGAGCCTGTTCACCCGTTTAATGCACTTCATAGTTATTGTTAAGACCATTGATAGGGATTTCTTACACCAATTCCCATTTCTGAAAATTTACATCCCCTTTCTTTTTTCCCTATGCTTTCCCTTTTTGGTTACTTAGTCATCTTTTTAGAAAATGTCTAGGTGCAGGGGTTGGTGGATTCACATCTTCATATTTCCACTGATACTTTTATATTGCGATCCGACCAACCGCTTCCCCATTTCATATTCAACAAACTTTTTGGATCATGAGTTCTCGGGTAGGCGGGCTCAACATTGCATTTTCATTGTTCCATCGCCTGCAAACAACACCCAAACTTCCCCGATCTACAAATTGACAACCAAATTCTCCTTTCTTTTTCTTGTTTACTTTCCCTTTCTGGTTACTTAGTCATTTTTTTGAATGTCTCATGCTTTTATATACAACACCTGAAGTTCTGAAATATAAAAATTGACCATCGAACTCCGTCATTGTCCCCTATTTCGTGTTACACATTTTGCAATCAAAATTTGGGATACATACAATTTGACCATCGGGACCTCACGTCTCATGAGTAGAACTTGTGGCCCTTTTTTCAAGCCCATCAATATTCCCTACTCTGAGTATGTGTCATGATTTTATAACACAAGTCAGACCGACCTCTTACCCATTGCATACTTGGCCACTATTTCCATCGTCAGTTCCTGGCTAGGCTTGCTGAAGATTGTGCTTCCATTGTTTTGCTACCTACAAACAACACCCAAAATTCTACGATATAAAAATTGACCACTGAAATCCGTCATTGTGCCTTGTTCCATGTTACACATTTTGAAGTCAAAAGTTTAGAGAGATACAATTTTACCATCAGCCCCTCACATCTCCTGAGTATAACTTGTGACCCTATTTTGAAGCCTGATCGACCGCTTTCCATACTTGGCCATTTCTTGAAATCTAATTCAGCAGAGTTGAGTAGTTAAAAAATGATAGCATATTGCCAACATCCCTCGTGATAACACAGAATGGGTTCGACGAAATTGCAATGCTTAATCTCTCTTCGACATCCCTGCCACCTTCACACTTCTTTCTAGATATGAAATTATTAAGCTTTAATGCTAATAGCTCATCATGAAGGAACCGTTAATATTTTCATTAATGTCTGAAAGGATGGAGTAGATTTTTCATTAATACGAATTAAACCAAGATTTGTGGAGGGTTCTTTTATCCTTTCCAAGTGTTCATTTCAAGCATCATGCAATCTCTTTCATGCGTCGTCCGGTTGTCTCCTTCACGAAATCTCTAATCCTTAATCTCTCATCATCATCACTTCCACCTTTTCACTTTTTTCTAAATATGCAATTAGTAATCTTTAATGGTAACAAATCATTACGCACGAACAATGGAGATTTTCATTGATCAATGAAAGGCTCAAGGAGATCTTCCATTGATATGCATTAAACCAATATTTGTGGAGGGTTATATTATCCCTTCTGAATGTTCATTTCAAACATCATCTGGAGAAAACATAAATTATTGTTAATTTATGGCAGAATTTAAACAACAGTTATGTCCAAATACAGTAAACACCTTTGGGCATGACGACCAGAAGTTCTAGTAGTCTTGGGAATATTCTTACTACTCATCTCCCTCCGCCGAGGAGCAAAAAAGGAGATGGTCCCTTGGTGCACCGAGAGATATATTTCAAGACAAATAATTCCAAGGAAACCTTGCATTCTCATACAGCCCACCCGCCTATGTTGATGGCTGGCGTAGAGGTTGATGCGGTTGATTTTGAGTCAAAAGAAGATGATTTGATGGAATATGATATGGCAATGGATGATGGCAATGAAGACGTTTTTCCCACTCCTGTGCCCAAATTGAAATCAACCATAATGGGGGGCACTTCCCGTATCGCCGATGGCATCCCTGACAAGACCAAAAGAAGGGTTTTCAGAAAAGAAATCGATGATGAACGCAATAGTCACTTTGAAGCTCGAGAGAAGGAATTCCAGAGGTCCATATTAGTCCATTCTGGGTAGAAGCATTTCACTGTAAGGAAATGGTCTCTTTATGAGCCCATAGATATATTTCAATTCAAATAATTATTCAATTATGGTATCACTCTCTTTTTCTCTGGATATACAATTAACATATTAGGGGATGAGGACAAGAACTCCCACTGTTGCAAGTCATATTCCTACTACTCATCTCTGTCCACCCATAATGGACTAATTTGGGCCTCTGGAATTGCTCATGCAACGTATGTTCCTAAAGTCTTTTCCTATAAGGAGGGGGTCTCTTCGTCCCCTCCTGCCCAAAACGAATTAATTTGACCTCTCGAATTACTCCTGCAGGCTATGTCCCTGAAGTCTTTGACTGTGAGGAGGTGGTCTCTTGGTGTGTCCTAACTTTCAGTTTTAGGATCTTCTTCTTGCCCTTCAACATTTTGTGTCTTCTTCCTCATGAGAAGTTTATGAGAGATATCAATTGTACCATGAGGATGGGTTCTTATGTCCTCCTGCATTTGAAAAATTATGGGCTTTTTTCTTGCTCAGGTGCTTCGTTGGAACGATGTTGCAGGATGTCGTTCTCTTCGTAGTGGCTGCTGCGGATTGGAAACTCTTCTCGCTGGGGCCTTTTCCCTGTTATTTGTACAATTTAGTGGTGCCTTGTAATGTCTCCAGGTCACCAACATCAGGAAAATGAGTGTTGTTCACCTTCTTCAAGCCAAGGAATTATTCCACTGCCGAACCAATCTCCTGTTTCTTTGTCGACTCAGGTCTTCTACAAGATATTGAGATTGTGACAATGAACATTTACCTTCTGAGGAGAAGACTGCAAGATCTTCCTAAAAACAATCATGGTAATGAGTTTTGTATGCATGTTGAAGAGCATATCCATGGCTCCTGCATGTTGTCCCACTAGAGGAACAACACATAATTGTATGCTTGTTTCTTTTTTTTCTTTTTTTGTTTTGTAGGAACAACTCAATCCAATTTCTATGGATAGATATACACTTCCCATTATTTTTTTTTATGGATTTACTATTAAAAAAAATTCCTTGGAATCTTGGTTGTTGCTTCTTTGCTGAATTTAACACCTCTTCTCCTTATCATGGTTTGATAGTCTCGTAGTTCTTGAATACTGTATTGGCTCAAGTAATTTTATCTAATATGGAGAATTTAACAATTATAGGACAATGCATTGTGTCGATCCCATCAGGCTTCTATGGAAACAAAAATGAATTTCAGACAGTTTTAAACCAACATTCAATTCTATTGGTAATGTAGATAGAACATATCAAGACTAAATCATGATGCGGCAGTCGGGGCCCTGCCCTAGAAATTTTGTTTTCATATCAGCCTTGCTAAGAAAATGATTTCTTATTTCCCTTTCACTTCCTTGATTCCTTTACTCCAAAAGGGAACATTTTATTAGTTTTCCATCCCCTAGCCTCTATTTGATCTCTTTTTACTTTATTAATGAAATTACCAAATTTATTGTTCTTGAATTAAAAAAAAAATGATCTATGGTGGTTATAGTCAAATGGGACTATGAAATCAACTACAATATTCAAATTCAAGATCGTCATTCTTGTTTCTAGACATGCAATTATTAAGCTTTAATGCTAACAAACCATCATGCAAGAAGTTTAATACTTAATTTAATATGTCAAAGTCATGGAAGAATATATCAAGAACACAATTACTCCCACAAGTTGCAATAAAAACTAATCTTCAACAAAGCATTTACTCACACCCTTTTTAATGGTACAAGCACAATAGAAAACAAGTAAGTGGATAAAATATTCGACTAGAAAATTATGGTTTTGCAAAAATGGAGCTTGGTTGAGACCAATTCCTTCTTACGAAAATTGCCCTCCACTTTTATATTTTCCCATTTTTTTATCCCCTTATTTTACCTCTTCCATACTTAACCAAATTCCCCTTTCTTTTTCCCCTATAGTTTCTCTTTCTGGTTACTTAGTCGTTTTTCTGAAAATTTCTTGCTTCCCGAGTTCACATTTTTATTCATTCTTTTATATCGCGATTCCGACCGAGTGCTTCCCCATTCCATACCTAGCCACTTTTTCGATCGCGGGTTCCCGCCCAGGCGATCTCTAAATTGCACTTCCATTGTTCTGTGACCTGCAAACAACACTCCGGCTTCTACGATATGCAAATTTACTTCCGGACTCCCACATCATCCCCTCTTATGTGTTACACATTTTTCACTCAAATGTTCTGATACATACAATTTGACCATCGGGGCCTCACATCTCCTCAAGAACCCTTGTTACCCTATTTTGAATCCCATTTGACCGCTTTCCACACTTGGCCATTTCTTGGAATCTCTTTCGCGGATCGTCGAGTTGGCATGTTCAGGAAATTTCCAATTCCTAGTCATTGTTTCCTATGCCCACCACCTTCATAATTATTTCCAAGTATATGCAATAAGTATACAACTTCTCCTGAAAAATAAAAATAAAAGATCTTGCCAGGAAATGGAATATCTATTACAGATTTGAATATATTATCCCTTCTTTTCCCTCTTCTATACTTAACCAAAATCTCGTTTATTTTTCCCCTCTACTTTTTCTTTCTGGTTACTTAGTCGTTTTTCCGAAAATGTCTAACTGTGAGGATTGGCGGACTCACAGGTTCACATTTTCACTCGTGATTTTATATTGCGACTTCGACCGACTACTTCCCATTCCATACCTAGACACTTTTCAGATCGTGAATTCCCAGGAAGGTGGCCTCTAGATTTCACATCCATTGTTTTGTGACCTGCAAACAACACCCAAACTTCCACGATATACAAATTTATTGCCCAACTCCTGCATCATATGATCTTCCATGATACACATTTTTCACTCAAAATTTATGAGACCTACAATTTGACCTTCAGGTCCTCACATCTCCTGGGGAACTACTGTCACCCCATTTTGAAGTCTATGCGCCCTCTTTCCATACTTGGCCATTTCTTGGAATCTCTTTCGCAGATCGTCGGGTTAGCGGGTTCATGAAATCTCCAATTTCTAATTGTTGTTTCCTATGCTCACCACCTTCTCACTTCTTTCCAAGTATCCAATAACTGAGGTTTAATGCTAACACCTCACCATGCCTCCAGGATACATTCATACTAACTATCCCTACATAACTTGTCTAGAAACATGCAAAAAATATCTTACCAGGTAATGGGATATCTATTACAAATATAAATATATTAGCGAAACGAGTCCCACCGACCGTTTCCCTATTCCATACTTACTGACTTTTTCGCTTGTGAGTTCCTAGATAGGCGGACTGCACTTCCATTGTTCCTTGACCTGCAAACAACACCTTGGCTTCTGTGATATACAAATTGACTTCGAGACTCCCACATCATCCCCTCTTTTGTGTTACTCATTTTTCACTCAAAAGTTATGATACATACAATCTGACCTTCAACACCTCATGTGTCCTCCGGAACCCTTGTCACCCTATTTTGAAGCTTGTTCGATCACTTTCCACACTTGGCCATTTCTTGGAATCTCTTTTGCGGATCGTCGGGTTGGTGGGTTCAAAAAAATTCCAATTCCTAGTTGTTGTTTCCTATTCCTAGCACCTTCACACTTATTTCCATGTATATGCAATAAGTATAGAACCTCTCCAGAAACATGTAGAAATGATCTTTCCAGGAGATGGGATATCTATTACATATTTCAATATATTATCCCTTATTTTCCCTCTTCTATACTTAACCAAATTCTTGTTTCTCTTTCCCCTCTACTTTCTCTTTCTCGTTACTTACTCTTTTTTCCAAAAATGTCTAGTTACGCGGGCTGGCGGACTCACAGGTTCACATTTTCACTCGAGGTTTTATATCGCGACTCTGACCGACAGTTTCCCCATTCCATACCTAGCCACTTTTCCTATCGTGGATTCTCGGGCAGGTGGGATCTAGATTTCACTTCCATTTTTTTGTGACCTGCAAACAACACCCTCACTTCCACAATATACAAATTTACTACTAGACTCTCACATCATACCCTCGTCATTGTTACATAGTTTTCACTCAAAAGTTATGAGACCTACAATTTGACCGTCGGGTCCTCACGTCTTCTGTGGATCTACTTTCACCCCATTTTGAAGCCCACTCGTCCTCTTTCCATACTTGGCCATTTCTTCAAATCTCTTTCGTGGATCATCGGGTTGGCAGGTTCATGAAATATCCAATTCTTAGTCATTGTTTCATGTGCCCTCCACCTTCGCACTTCTTTCCAAGTATGAATTAACTGATATTTAATGCTAACAGCTAACCATGCCTCGAGGAGACCGTCATAATAACTATTCCTACACAACTTGTGCAGAAACATGTAGAAAATATCCTACCAGGTAATGGGATATCTATTGCAAATATCAATATATTAGCGAAAACGAATTCCACCGACCATTTCCCTATTCCATACTTACCGACTTTTTCTCTTGTGGGTTCTTGGACAAGTGGGTTTAATATTTCCCTTGAATTGTTTTGCGACCTACAAAAAACACCCAGAATTCCGCGATATACATGCATAAAAGATCTTTCCAGGTAATGGGATATCTATTAAAGATTTCAATATATTAGGAAAAATGAGTTAGATCGACTGTATCCCTATTCCATACTTAGCCACTTTTTTGATTGTAGGTTCCTGGATAGGCAGGCTCAAGATTTCTCGTCCATTGTTTCGCGACCTACAAACAACACCCAAAATTATGCAAATATACAAATCGATAGCTAGACTGCCCCCATCATCCCCTCTTCCCTTTTCTTCCCTTTTATGCCTTTTGCAGTCAAAATTTTTGAGACATACAATTTGACCATCAGGACCTCACTTCTCTTGAGAATCCCCTATAATCCTATTTTGAAACTTGTCTGACCACTTTTCATACTTGGCCATTCCTTTCTCTTCCCTATCCCCATCACCTTCGCACTTGTTTATAATAAACAATTGTTTATAAAAACATTAATATATATATATATATATATTATAAAGACATAATTTGACCGGCGGTCACTCACCTCTCCTCTGTATTCATTGCAACCCTACTTTCAAGCCCATCCGACTGCTTTTCATACTTATATATATATATATATATATATATAAGAGTCTTATTTATAATAAAAAAAATTGTTATATATATATGTGTGTGTGTGTGTGTGTGTGTGTGTGTGTGTGTGTGTGTGTGTGTGTGTGTGTATGTATATGTATACGTATTTGTATATGTATATAAGGTATTATTTCTAAGTATGCAATTAGTAAGCTTTAATCGTAAATGAAGATTTGATGATATATCCCATTAATACACATGAAACCAAGATTTACAGAGGTTTATATTATCCCTTCCGAGTGTTAATTTCAAACATCATGGAATGTTGTTTGCGCATCGTCAATTTGGCCCATTCACGAAATCTTCAATCCTTAATTCTGAAAACGAGTCCAACCAATTGTTTCCCTATTCCATACTTCGCCAATTTCCCATAATTCCACAAATATACAAACCCGCCGCTGAACTTTCCCATCATGCCCTCTTTTGTTTTACGCGTTTTGTAGTAAAAAATTTCGAGACATACAATTTGATCATCGAAAACTCACCTCACCTGAGTATCCCCTGTAACCCTATTTTGAAGCCCATCCAACCACTTTTCATACTTGGCCATTCCTTACTTTCTCTTCCCCGTCTCCATTAGCTTCGCACTTATTTATAATAAAACATTGTTTGAAAAAACATATATATATATATATATATATATATATATGGTCTTATTTCTAAATATGCAATTAGTAATATTTAATGCTAATAGCTCATCATGCAAGAACCGTATAGATTTTCATTGATGAGCGAAAGGCTCAAGGATATCTCCAATTAATACACATTAAACCAATATTTGTGGACGGTTATATTATCCCTTTCGAGTGTTAATTTCAAACATCATGGAAAGTCGTTCGCACGTCATCGGGTTGGCGCGTTCACGAAACCTCCAATCCTTAATTTTTCTTTGCCATACCCACCACCTTCGCACTTCTAATTATGAAATAAGTAAGATTTACTACTAACAACACATCATGCAACACCCATAGAGATTGTCATTAATGAGCGAAAGACTCGAGGATATTTCCCATTCACATGCATTGAACCAACATTTGCCAAGGGTTATATTATCCCCTCCAACTATTCATATCAAGCATCGTCTGGAGAAAACAGACGTTCTCATAAACTTATGGCACTAGCTCAACAAAATTTCTATCGATATATAGTGAACATATTCGAGCGCGAGGACTAGAACTTCCTGTTACACATCAAAATTACTCACTTTGATAGTGTCGCAAGTGTCGTCATTACAAAGGTCGTAAGTGTCTCATTTTTCTCACAAGGTCGCAAGTGTCACATGTTGCTCACAAGTGTCGCAAACATCAAACAAAGAATACTGCCATGATGCCTATGTCGTGCCTATAACGACATGAGAAGGACACTTGAAA
>SNQJ01S0004596.1:354174-377944 GCA_010110895.2 Picea sitchensis | reverse complement strand
GTAAATTACTCTAACTTCGGGACGAATTTTCTTGAAGGGTGGGTGTATGTAACAACCCAAATTGATTAATTTTATCATAGTTTTTAATTTAAATTTAATTAATTATTAAAATATATTAATCAGTCTTTTATTATGCAGGGGAGATTCACCTTCAAGCCTTCGTCGTCTGTCAATAACCATTGGTAACCGGCCACATGTTCCCTTCTATCTACTACATGGGATTTGTCGATTTGCTGCAGATTTGTCGCTTCTCTGCCTTTGTCTGACTCAGCTTCTATCTCCAAGACTCTGATGCAGCTAATAGTAGTGAAAAATAAGTTGTTGTGCAGCAGAAGCTGTAGGTGGAGGAGGAGGATTGTTTGAGAGGGTCTCTTTTCGAAGCCACCGATGATCAGTTGTGGATGCCTCAGAGTTCTTTGCAGAAAACATAAGCTCTATTTTCTCTGGATTCGGTGGGTAGCCATGATTGCACGACCCTGTTACAGGATGAGAGCATTGTTCAAAGTGTTGCTTCTTGCTTCTGANCCACCGATGATCAGTTGTGGATGCCTCAGAGTTCTTTGCAGAAAACATAAGCTCTATTTTCTCTGGATTCGGTGGGTAGCCATGATTGCACGACCCTGTTACAGGATGAGAGCATTGTTCAAAGTGTTGCTTCTTGCTTCTGAGGTTCAGATGTTACTTATGTTAATTATGTTTTTAAATATGTCGTAGTAAAGAAGGCGATCTGTGGTATACCCTTATTTACTTTGACTACTCTCTAAAGTAATACTCCCGATTTCTGTAGTGCCATTTTTATTTTTAGGTGACCGGGTCAAAATGAGTATTAAAGGGAGTAAAGGGAACGCAGAAGGAACTTTTGAAGTTGTCAATAGAAGTTCCATCGTTGTTCAGAGCTAGGTTGAGTCTTTGATTCTCAAGAAATTGAAGTGTTTACGTAGAAACATCGGTTTTGTAGCATTGTTGGTTACCAAAGTGGGCACTGATAAACAAATGCCTTTAGTTGGAATGCCTCTCATTCATAAGATTTTGACAACAGAGAACTTGAAGAGTGTTGAGCGTGACCTGCTAAATGATTTGGCAAGATTTTTAAACAATTCGAGTCAACTGGTGGAGCTATTGTTTATCAAGCGACGTGGGTCAAGCTCCTATCGAATAAACAGGTCAAATCAGTAATTTCAAATATTTATAAGACATCCAGAGAAGAGTTCGTAAAAAATCTTGAATCCATAGTAAGGAAAGAGTTTTGTAGTACTTTTTTAAAGAAGTTTGAATCTCAAGGCACAGAAGCCATAAATCTTTTACAGCAGAACTAGCATTCAGAAGAAGCAATGAAGCGCGAGATGTCAGTGATGACAGGTAAACCGGTATGCAGGTCCATCGAGGCTTGTGAAGTCCAGAGTTCTCGGATGTTCATCGAGGCTTGTGAAGTCCAGAGTTCTCGGATTCCTTATATCCAGAATCCTCAAAAGCATTCCTGCTTCGAGGGGTAATGAAATATTCGTTACTTTAGGCCCCCAAGCTCTCTCGCCGTTCTATTTATTCCGCTTTGGTTGTCCTCAAACCCTCCATCATAACTCACATCACTGATAATATCTCGCATCCTGCCATGTTACCATTCGCGAGATGCCGGATGAGAACCTGAATTTCAGGTCACAGCTGAATTTCTTCAAGAGTCGTGAAATGGAGGTCACAGCTGAATTTCTTCAAGAGTCGTGAAATGGATGTGTAACTATGGCAATACTTATCGCAACAATAACAGGTTTGAAGATATGTACAATCCACCTCATTCAAATTAACAGATGTAATTATTCCACCACCAATGTTGAAGCAAGTTTGTTCATGTGATGCACATTAAGATCAAAGGTAATCATTATGCAGTGCAAATGCTCGAAAGAATCTGTAGATGATTTCTCTCTCAGAAATTTGTGTCGAAAGAATATGTAGATGATTGCTCTCGAGAAATTTGTGTCAAATGCATCACCCTATTTTTCTCTGACAGCTCCCATCTGTATCCCAATACTAAGGATTTCAGTCTCGTGAACACTCATCAACATACAACATTTAGCATTCCTAAAAATATTTTTTCCTTGTTTTTCTATCCTGTAGATGTATCTCATGTTTCTCCATCACTGTTCTGAGAATCACGTAAGCATGAATGGCAATTTGGGATGAAATTCCAGAAATTTTTGTTGACTTTATATTAGTCGATAAAATTTCCAGGGAATATGCCCCCTTTACAGTTGTGGATAGTCTCCTTTTATTGGCAATTACAATGACATCCCAGCTGCTTCTGCCACAGATATCCAACCGCTAAAACAGAGTGAGTGTTGTGATTCATTAATAGGAAGAGCTCAAGCAAAAGTTTTATGCAACCAAGACTGCTGGCACTACAGTATACACTATCAATAAGTCTCATGGAGAGTTATTGCAGATGTGCAATCAAAAATGCATTAGAGGTTCAGCAACATGACTACTTTCTTCATTGTTGGCCTTTCTCCTGGCGCGGAATTAAGCACAAAATATGGGTATTCTGGGCGTCTGTGATGTCTACGGATGAGGCATTCCCCTGAGCCTTGAGTTCGGAATGTACAAGAGTGGTTCACATCTTCACATCATTTGTTTGACCCAATCTACAATAAACAATCCATAACCAAATGGTGAGTCCACTGCACTTCTACCTGGCTACTGTATACATCACTCTTCTCTGTAATGTTCATTATGCAGCAATGTAACCAAAGGAGTCAGCAACCCTCGACATGGAAAGATGAAAATCAAAAGCAGTCATTAGCTTGGCAAGGGTAAAATCTGCTAAATATGGCCAAAACTTGCATCCAAAAGTATGCTATTGGATTTGACATCATGTGCAGAATTGCAGGCACACTATCATGGTGCAAATATGAAATGCCTTGAAATGTATCTCAAATAGAAAGAGACAAGAGCAGGCTGTCATAGGAACTATCATCAAATCCTCCATCATAACTTGCATCATGCCCTGTTACCATTTACGAGATTCCCTCTAAGTCTGCAAAGATGATGATATCCACCCAGAACAACACCGCTAGGCAGAATCAGAAGGCCCAGGGGTAGGGGCAGGGTTTGGCTGTAGTATATGCCAGGGAATACATCAAATTCGACAGCAGCGGATGAGGAGAACACTCTTCTTTTTGTCTTCTGGGCAGTCAACCGGAATCGATTCTGAATAACCGGCCGCAAAATCAAACCTAGGCCACAGAGACCAGAGAAGGTAGGCTCGTGCAAAGCTTTAGTCTCTTTATTTTTCACTTTTCTTTTTGGGACGTGAAAACAGATGTGGAATAAAACGAATTTAGCTCTACGGAATTTAGAGTCCCGTATATTTATTTTTGCTTCTGCATGAGGTTTTGTGGCTTTATTTATTCTTTCTGTAGTGTCCGTGATGTTTGAAGTTTGAACTTGTGACTCTGTGGGGATTGAACTCGTGACTTCCTTTTTAGCAATTGTCATCCTATAATTATGTACTGCGCAACTATTCTACCTTGCATTTTCTCCAGCAAATCTTTATTCCCAAGCAGGTGCTCGAAGGGTTGCATACGATGTCACAGGGAGAAAATCACCAAAACAAGGTCATGAGGAAAACCCTCCGCCATATTTCCAAAAGCTTGTTGGCTTTCTCAGACTGGGTTCTGGAGCTTCTGTGACAGCAGTGTTCAATAATTTTGAGAAACAGGCCTTAATTGCAATAGAAAAGGTCTCAGGCATTTCACACAAGTCGCCACCAGAGAATATTTTTATATGCATTAGGGTTACTTCCATGCTTTGTGCCTCAATCGCACCTTGATGAATTAAATACAGAGGAAGAAAATGAATGAAGTTAAATACAGAGGAAGAAAATGAATGAATTTAAATACAGAGGAAGAAAAAGAATGAATTTGCAGACTGAAATTGGGGGAAGAGTCTAAATGAATTTTGAGAGCAGTGGATTGAACAGTAGGTTGTAATATTGATGGAATGGAATGGAAACATGAAACTTTCTTATAGCAAGATTGTGCGTGATGGAAACCTCCTCGTATTGAGAGATGATGAGATGGAAACCTCCTCGTATTGAGAGATGATGCAGAGCGGCGCCTTCAACATGGGAAATCACAATTCAGATGAAACTTCTATGTCAAATATAAAATATAGAAACGCTTAATCTGCGTTTTGGATTTTTTTTTTTCTGATTTTGATATAAAATTTTGTAAATATCAATTGTTGGAATGGTAAATATCCATTGTTGAGATTTTATAATCTAAACGTATTTAATTTATTTTTCAATAAAAAAATATAAACACCATAATGTAAAAATCACTCTGCTCTCGCTTGGAGTTATACATAATTGTTTCTTATTTAGCCACCTGGAAGTCGTTGATACACGAGTCCTCGTTGGTAAGGGCATTTCTCATCTGAGTGTTGAAAGTGTTTTGTTTCAGGTGGTGCATCATCTCCGCCAGATATTGGTGAATCTGGTATGTGGTGGTTCCAAAATTCTCCATACTATCCTTTAACATTGCCTTTTTTCTTTTACTCATCCTGGATATTTTGGTTTTCATGATCGTGGACCAAACAAACATGTTGTGGGCATTAATGAGGCTCATATGAACGACTGCATTCACAAGCTCACTTTGCTTGGGATTCAGAGGCCCTCAGTAGGAAGAGTGCAACAAAACACAAACCTGTGGATATAGAGTCATATTGTACGAAGTTTTGATAAATTCTGCCATGTGTGTGTCGCTATGCATGACATTCAAGCCATCAATTGTTGCCCCTTAACCCATAATGATAGTTATTACAATAACAGAAAGAATAATAGTTGATGGAGCCATGGCGATTTGATCTCAAGACGTATTCATAGAAGGGCTCTTGCTTTGCTCTAAATAGGGGAGTTGGCACCGGTTCTTTGATTTTTTGAATCTCTGCTCTGCCATAAATAGGGGAGTTGGAGTTGGCACCACTTGTGGGATTTGTTGAATATTCCACTGTTACATTTGCTCCTTGATCATCGCTAATGGTGAAACTTTTTTTCTGCCAAAGTATTATTCTTAATTTCAATGACCCCTCCTAAACTCAGGTCAAAATGTCTAATCCTACATGGTCATCCATTCTCGTTCTCATATAATTACAAGCGTGAAACTTAAATGTGGTGCTTATAATGGTGGTTAAGAAACAATGTCCTCATGAATGGGTTATGGTATTGGTCATTTGGTTTGATTAGGTATGATGTGGATGTTGACATGTGTATTTGAAGATATTGTGTTATTTATTATTAGTCACATGTAGTGAGTGTGATAGAGGATATCTCTATGTATGTATTATTATGTGGTTTATTATGTGAACTTTACTTATTATTATAGGTTAAAGTGTTATATAAGTTTTTTTTAGAGAACAAGTGAGAAGATATGATTTTCTTTTGGTTTAAATATAATTTCCTTGGGAGAATCAGTGTACATAAAAAGTATAGAAATGGAATATATGTATAGCTATTATGAGCAGCGAACACATAAAGCACTATGTTTGTCTTCCCAACACCAACGTATGGACATTCCAAGTGGGTTTCCTGCCACTCTGTGGAGCTTTTTGTCTTTCCTACTCTTCTTCATATTGCTATTTCTCCTTGGTGCTACCGAATGTAAGTGGGTTTTTAAAGCCTCCTTGGTTCATTTATTTATTTTTTTTATGCCATTATTCATGTTACTGTTATCCTCGATTGTTACCAAGCGTGAAGTGGGATTTTAGAATCCTCCTTAGATGGTTTGTTCTTTCCTTTTTCATATGTCATGAGATTTTTTGGATGGGATGCATGGATGTTGCCTCTACCCATATCCATATATGTACTTTCAAAGTACAAGTTTTGTTCAACTAGATTCAAAGATGGTTTTTTTTTTATCATGATAAATGCGTTAATGTAGGTGATTGTTCTTAAATCATGAGAAAAACATATTAAGGGTGGGAAGTGTGGGTTGATGGATCTATCAAAAGTATGGAGTACACTATGAGATAGTTGTTGAGAGTTTAAAGTTCAAATCTCATTAGTATGTGTCTAACCAGGGATATTAATTTACTTACCATGAGTATTTAGAATATCTATATCTTAAAAACATTTCCCATCCATCTCTTCATGTACTTGAGTGGGGTTGAGGTTGTTGCTTATTATATATGTTTAAATGCCCAGTAGCAGTTCTTGGTTTTGACTTTCCCTTGGCTTAATAGTCGTACAGTAAGACAGACTTCTTACGTACAGTGAGAATGAAGCTTCCGCCACGTATGTGGTGATTTTGTTTATGAGTTGTGTTGCATCAGAACAACAATAGTCATGCAATAAAACATAGACTTCACCACATGCAATGAAATATAAACTTCACCACATGTAGTGATTTGTTATAAAGTTGTATTTGCATCAAATACACTAACAATAATGGATATTTAGTTATTAGAAAGATATTTAGTCATTACTTCCTAATTTTATCAAACCATTTAATATGGTGATATCAACATTTGTCTTGATGTTTTCTTTGTCAAACCAGACTTGTTCTGTTTTTTTTAAATTCATTTTCACTTTGCAACTTTGAATTTTCTTCTTCATATGCATCTATTTATTTGGGAATGTGGTTTTTTGTTTGTGAACCATGCAACAATTGTTAATCATGAATCGTACCAAACAAATGGTTTTTCATTGATGCTTAATCATTTGATTCAACAGACTTTTCTTATCTTCAAACAATGTATCGTCATTATTCACTTTGTCATTCCCTTTCCCCTACTTTAGGATTGTTATTCGGTGTTTCCTTTCTTTGTTTGCTTTATTTGTTTTTGTGATCAACTTGTTTCTTTTGTTTGTTGCAGGTCCAAATATTTTGATTCACTCAATTTCACACAAAGGTTGTATAGGCTTTATTAGATGCATTTGATGTACTAAGAATGAGGATCTAAATCATCGGTCCAAAACTTTAAACATTAACTATATATAGTTACATTGCTTTAAATCCTCCCAAACACAAAACCCACAGTCTTTAAACAACATCACCACCTCCCAATTCACTTCAGTGTTTTCTTTCCCCTACTGGAGTTGCAACATTTAACATACATGCAACCACTATACATGCATGACTTAGGATTCCTATCAAGGACATGAGGCCTTTACATGGTCAGTCTCTTGCAGTGTTCCAAGAAGAGATGAAACATATTCACTATATTCTAATTGATGAGATGAACTTCATAGGATCTAGACTTTTTGTGCAACTTGAAAGTCGCTTGTGTGAGGAATTTCCAGAAACAAAATCACTACTCATTCGGTTCCTGTTCAATAATTCCTATGGGTGACTTGGGTCAATTACCACCAATAATGGACAAACCTCTTTATGCAAGAGAAACTCCAAGCATGAGCTTATGGACAACCTTTACCACTATAGTCAAGTTGGAAACAATATTCTGACAACAAGGAATCTTTGTCACTCAGTCCCGCTTCCATCAGTTGTTAGCCAACCTTCACAATGCTACACCAACCATTGATGATTGGAACCTCCTTCAATCTAGGACTAATAGATTCTTATCCATTGAAGAACGTCTATTATTTGATTCTTCAATCCACCTATTTGCAACAAACATTCTTGTTGACAACCATACCAAGTTCATGCTTCAATCCTTGAATAAGCCAATCACACGCAGTGTTGCAGAATTACTTGGTGCTTCAAATACACACCATCATGATGATGATCAATTGGAAAAACATATCTTGCTATGTATAGGCCAACGAGTTATGTTATCCTACAATTTATGGGTCCAAGAAGGATTATTCAATGGTGCTCTCAAATTAGTGATGGAAATGTATATGCATGAGGGACTAACCCTCCAAATTTGCCAACATATATTGTTGTGGAATTTGATAAATACATTGTTGTGGAATTTGATAAAGGAGTAACAAGAAACAAATCCCTCTTAAGATGGCATGGGCATTGACTATCCATAAATCTCAAGGCATTACCTTGACAAGGTCTACCATTGACATTGGAAACATTGAACGTCAAGGCTTGACCTCCATGGCAATGTCATGCACTACTACTATAGAAGAAATGTGAATAGCACCAGCCTTCTCCTTCGAACGCTATGAAAAAATGAAGGATGTTGCTTATGTCTCACTACGAAAACAAGAATAGGCACTCGTATCGTCTTTGTTGCATAACTTCTAGATTCTTCTATGTTGTACTCATACTTCTATACATGAACTATTTGACTTGGTCCATACTTCTATACATGATATGAAATAGTTTCAAATATTCACTACCAAATACCTATCAATCATACTTTGACCTAAACACCTTACAACAAATCATTTTTCTACTCATAATTAATATATCATTACAATGCTACTCATGAAATAATATACTTATAAAAAAAAAAAAAAAAAATTATATTATTCTTTTCAGCGTTGCCTTTCCCCCGGTTCGGGGGTATGCTAGTTATTTTATTATTAAAAGGTGGGTGAAGTAATTAATGGGGAGATAAGGTTGTTGGGGAATTAATGGGGAGGATTTGAGAGAAGAGGATAAGGAAGAAGGGGAGCACTTGGAAGAATATCCCATTTTTGTTTTTAGGATTTCTGAAAGATGGAGGAGGAGGAGGAAATTGGAAGAATTGTTTTGTAGAACTCTCACAAAGCACTATTGTTGCTGGGAATTTTGAGCTCAGGGTGCCAGGAAACCGCAAGGATTCATGGAGCTAGGGAGTCAGAGAGGTTGTTCCTAGTTGGATGGGAGGTTAATATTCAGTCTGGGCAAGAACATAATCAGATAGAAAAGGGACTAGATAAACCAACCTGCAGGTGGAGGTATGTATTATGTTGGTGTTATCATTATTATTATGTTGTTGTTGTTGATATTATTATGTTGTTACTTTTTATTCCTGGTTTATTCCAAGTATAAGAAAATCATGAAAGAAATTCTAAACTAAATTTTAGTCATTAAAGTAGGAGATTTTAGAAAACATTTAATTATTTTGAGTACTGAAAATAATCAGTCTCTACATCAACATTCAACTTGGATTCATTAATTTCCAAGATGGACCATCTCTAAGAATGAGGGGGAGATGGGAATGGGTGTTGAGTGGAGAGTTCAAATTTGGAGGTTGCTCAAATCTCAGAGTTAGTGGATAGACTTTTGCATTATTGGAACAAGTGAGTAAACAACTAGAGCTAGAGCCATAGCTAGGACTAGAGCCAGTAGCCATAGCCACAAGCTAGATATAGAGTCAAAGATGTTAATGGAATATTGGTGTGTGTGTGTGTGTGTGTGTGTTTTATTTCATAGCTAGTATGTTGTAAAACAAAGGTATGCTAATCAACAATCTTGTTAATATTTAAATTGATAATCAATAATATATATTATGAAATTTATCATTATTATTAATTATAAATAAAAATAACTATAACCTGGTGGGTTAGCTCAAGTGGATGAGTGTCGTTGTTTGCTCAAATGAGGTTCCAAGGTCGAATCCTTGGCCAAGAGCTTGTTTAGGCCTCTCTTGATGTCCCTATCGAGTTATGCATGTAATCAGGTCGAACGATTTACCCTTTTTACCATCCACAAAATGTTGGGAAGTACTTGGGGGTTTCTTGTGCTATATTCCCAAGAAAATAACTAAATTACTGAATAATAATTAAACTAATAAAAATAATTAAAACAATAATTATAAATATGTCTTCAATGCAAAAAGTATTTATTACATTGTTAAAAAATGTTTTCAAGAAGACACAATGTAACTCAAAAGTTCTATATTTTGTTGCAACAACAAAATTAATTTGATTCAAATTGATTTTAGATCAATAGAAACATGGCACTTCACAAATTATATTGATGCAAAAATTGACTCACTACGATGGCAACACAATGCACATAACATATACTTAACGCAAATACATAGACACAAGTGTTTTTTGAGTTGTTTTTTGCAATATCAGGGAAATGCAACACCAAACTATATTGACTCAAAAAATAAATGTGTATCATGGTTTCCATCACTAACACGATGCCCGTAGAAGCATGTGTCAAAAAATGTGACATAAAAAATTGACACTACAACATAAACACAATACAAAATGAAAATAAAATCTTGGCCTATGTCATGTTTTGCATTGTGGAAACTTGATTTTTTCCTAAAAAAATTACACTACATTGTGATGCTAAAAATGATGTTACAACCATGTATTGTAGTAGTGAAGTTTGCAGGAAGGTTTTAGAGGTATATAAGACAATTCGGGCTCTAAGTTCATTATGATTTTTGAACTCACTAATGCACCCACCACCTTTGTCCATCTCATTACTAACAGATCTTCAAGTGTTGTATTTGGAAATTTATTTGGTGTATTAAATGGCATTCTAATGTACAACGAAACTATATGATTGATTGCATGCAACAAGTTCAAACAATCACCCTTTAATCCATTGACAATTAAAACTGAAAGTAAAGAAATATTTATTTGGTCATTGACCAATTTATTATCTCAGTTTCATTATTTTTGCACAAGGACTACACATTGACCTTGAGAAGGTGAAAGTTCTTCTAGATTTGCCTAATCCAACTCATTACTAATGATTCTCATATAGCATGTTCATTTCACTATTTGAAACAATCAACTAAGAACTTCACATAGAATGAAAAATTTGAGAAGGCCTTTCAACTATGTAGCATGGGAACTCATCCCCACACATAGGGACCCCATCTCTAGGGTTCCCACATTCTAGGGTAGATGGGGATGTGCAGGGGATATCACCTTTTATTGAGGGACAAATATAGGGACATTGAGGAGGCTCCTAATGTCTTTGATCATCCTTTCTAGAATCAAACACATCCTAAGGAGGTCTAGGCATCCCTTAACATTAGAGAAATTTTGGGCCTCAAAACAAAATTTTTGTTGTCAACATTAACTTTGAAATAATCATTAGGATTCAACATGATAATGTTGATGATGGGAGTAAATAGTTTTGGACGGGAAATTTATTATTTAATTGTATTTTCAACTTATCTCCTTACCATTTTACTCAAATTTCAAGTGTATGCATTCATTTGATGCAGAATTAAATTATGCATCTAACAAGTATCCACTCTACATAATTTTGATACACCCACATTGAAAACTGTAAATACATGAAAAAACATGTTTTTTGGATGTGGAATTACATCCAATGAGTACCCACTCAACATACTTTTGATAGACCCAGAATGAGATAAACTAGAAGTAAAATATACAATCAAAAAGTAGTTTTCTTTCTTTCCCTTTGAAAATTCATTAACTCTCAGTTTATTATTTTAACTATTATTTTATTATCTTCCTTAGGAGGTCCATTTTAGATCTCAAAAATTATTTGAGGCATACTTGACCCCAACAGGGATAGAAACATGTTAGTCTTGGGATATACACAACGAAGGGTTGGCCCTTATTAAGCCAACTTGGAAAATGAGGAAAAAAACAATAAAAAATGAAGAAAATAAAACCCTAACTCTATATCCACAATAGGAAAATCCCCTCGTCCTCTTCTCAATTTTTTGCCATAATTGGAAGGAAAAAAGAGTTATAATTGGTCCAATGTGCACACAAATGAATCATCAAGTGATCAACACTTATTATTATATATTTAGAGTATCCATAAGAACCATTATCAAGCTTTGGACACTATTGTGTTGGTGATTCAAAGGTCTATAATGGAGAACTAAAATGGACAACCAATTTGTAGAATTTGTTATTTTAGGCATTTTTCCATCATTGACTATGTACTTCTCATTGTTATTATATAAGCCACCATTTTAGTTTATATTATGATTATTGGTGGAATMTTGATGGTATGTACCATGTGTGATGTATCATGCTTAATTTTTGAAAATCCCATGTAGTTTGTTTGGGTATTAGGAATATTTCTTAGATTTTTTTWAAATTTTCAATTTWTTTTACTATTTTTTGTCGCCCAATGTTTTGTCATCCCTTATAAATTTTGGGGGAACTTCCACTAGTCCTTGAAACTTTTRCTCTCCCCTSTTACTAAAAACTTTTTCAACATATATTTTCGATAGTAAAATGTTGATTCATGTTTTGCACTAGTCCTATCTCTTCCTGATCTAGAMTCTTAGATGTTGAGATTGATGCTTCAAAATATGCCATAGGATTTGTTATAAATTAGGTAGGATATTAATGGCTTACTATTTAGAGGCTCTTCACAAGAAAATCTTAACTAGGKTCTCACTATAGATATTTCAATGCCTTGGTTCAAGCACTCGACAACTACAACACTATCTTTTAAGTAAGGAAGTTACTTCTACAATGATATCAAATAACCATTTCAATTTCTAATGTATCGATAAAAAATTTAGAATCAACATACTCACCTTAAGTGGGCATTATATTTGCAAAAAAATCAAAATGATTCAATATAAGGAGGACACCACCAAAAAAATTGGTTGACTTTCTTTGTTGTCCTCTAGTGCAAGTACTTAGTGATGTTAACTTAATGATGTTAGGTGCATTTCTTATTAGGATGGGAAGGATTTGCACCATTTTAAGGTCACACTTTGCCCCTAGTATTACAACATTAAGGCGAAGGCTTCAAAAATAATCTTTGTCATAGAGGGTGTTATAGAAATATTTAAATATCGGAAACTATTCAATGTACAATCGAATTTTATACATGATATTAAAATATTGGAAACTATTTGGAAAATCTTATTAAAGAAAGTACAGGAGACAGTTCATACATTACAGGCACATAATGGAAATCTTCATTAGAAACTAAAAACAAAACCCACTCCGGAGCAAGACGAATTGGATAAAAACATGGCCACAACTGAAGTGATGTTCCATAGAGTCCAGGTTGGTGTAGAGGGGCTTTATTGCCTCATACGCTCCAACTTTCTTCTTTGGATGCACTTGCAGAACGTTATAGAATTAAGTACTAAGGATGATTTGATTAGAGAGTGGGAAGAGAATATATCTCAATAGAGTAAATCCTTATCAGAGATTCCACTGGCTGGACGCAAAGATCTCATGAATGAAGTTTCTGCACTTAAAAAGAAAATTACTTCGGCTAGGTTTGAATAGTAGAAATTCACTACTGTATTGACAGAGTTTTAGGAAAGTGCAGAAAATCAGTATATTGAGCTACACAATCTTGGTCAGTCTCCAGCTAGAATTGAATATTGAGTAAAAATCGGAAGTGGTCGAGTTGTTCAGTTCTTCTTTTCCTTCAACGATACTGTGAATTATTCATGACCTCTGCTTTTAATTCCTTTCATGTCAGTGTAAAAAAATGTTGATCTTTCTGGGAAGAATTTTCAACAAAATGGCTCTACTGTGTTCAAATTCTTTGGATTCTAGAAAGATATTATTAAAGGAGGTACCCATTTCATTCATGAAGGTGAGAGTATTATGTAAGTGAAAATTCTTAAAACCTTAGGTTTTTTGGTAGTTTGGTGAAACTCTATGTGGAATTAACATAAACCTATATATTCTTTCTTGAATTCTTGAATTTTGATGATGGGGGTATCTTTTTAAACTCTAGTTTGTTTTGGGAACCTGTGAAAAGGAATCGTTGTTTGCTCAAGCTCGTCAATTCTCCATGAAGCTAATAAGGATTTCTCATTCTTCTCTTTCCTTGCACAGAAAAATTGCAGGAATACGAGTTTGCTCAGCCTCTTTCCTTGGACAGGAAAATTGTAGGATTTTGTATTGGGAATCTATCAAATTGTAAGTGATAAAGTCATAGAACCGTAATTATTTTGGTTTGGTGAAATTGTAAATTGAAAATTAGTGAGCTATCCTAGAATGGTAAATAATGTTTTGGTGGATCTGGAACTGCTTCTCTGTTGGTAGTTTTGTTGCTTGTTTTTCACATGGTGTACTTTGTCACTTCACTCACTGTACACATTCCTGATACATAATTTTCCAATTATGCAGGAAACAAATATGCATCAGTGTATCTGCGGATAATCCCTACCTTGTTATCCTAGCTGATCAAGGAGGATCCAAAAGGGAAAAAACTCAAAGTCCTAAAATCTTAGAAAAAATAATGCCAAGCCGAAGTGCTCGTTGCAAGCTTTCCAACAATGCAAATGACACCTCAAACGGAGTATGAAAAAAGAAGTTATGGTCAGTCAAAGTTGGCGTTCAACCCAGTCAAAGTCAATGATGATGTCATCATCCGTACAGGTGACGAAAACAATCCGTACCGGGGTAATGTCAACATGATGTCATGCTGGCATCAACATGTTGACATGGCACCACACAGGAGGTGACACGTGGCAGGAAACTTTTGTTATACTGCAGCAGAAACAAATATAGAACAAGATACAAGCAAATAAGAAAACACAGATAAGAAACACAAGGATTTCACATGGTTCACCCAAATGTTGGGCTACATCCACCAAGCATAGGCATCAGTTGTCTTATTATTCAGATCATGGAGATTACATCAGCTCACTCACACTCAGTCCTATTTGCCTCTACGGGCTTACATGAATTTATACATTCACACAAGAAACTGATTAATAAATGCAATCCCTATCCATATTCTAACTTGGTCTATTAGGTTGTAACCAACGCAGAATAATAGGATCCAAATCTGTTCTTGGTAATTCGTTGTCACCAAATCCCAACAATCTCAACCTTGACAACAATTAACCTGATACCTTGATCCTTCCTTTTGTTCATCACCTTTTCTGCAAGCCAAGAGAAGTCAAGCACCACTGCAGCTTCTCTAATAAAATTGGTTTCATGATCTCGCTTGCGTGACTTGCACAAGTTTGGATTTCCTGATGGGTCACTCCACCTCCAACATGTCTTCCACAACTTTGTTGTGAAACATGTTTAGTGATAGATCTCCTTCTATCCAAAACACCTGTAAAATATACATCACAACTATCACATACCATCTCAGTGTAACCATTATAGATGACATTTGTGCTTCTCAAATGTTGAAGCACCCATTTCACTGCAACGCCTGAATATGTCACATATCTGACAACATCATTAGCATGTGAAACATCTGGTCTTAACCATTTCATCACATACAACAGACCTCCCACTGAACTTACACGAGACATAACCTTTTCTTATTTATAGACAGGACCTATACTTGAAGAAAACTTATAATGGAAAGAAAGAGGGATAAAAATTGGTTTTACAATGTTCATATTGAACTCCAACCACAACTTACCATTACCATATTTGTATACTTCCATGCCCATAATTTGATTTGCTTCTCCTTGATCCCTCATATGAATTGTCCTGTCCACCTGAGTCATTTTCTCACTGATTTTATCCATGCTTTGGCTTGCATCAAGCATATCATCAGCAAGTAACATCAAGACTGTGAATGTACTATAAATTGTATAGTCATTCCTACCCTTTGAAAAATTCTGACTCACTATGAAGGATTCAAACCTCCTGTATATTTGTCTCGGTACCAATAGGCCATACAATGAATTATCTAGCATGCAAACAAATTTACCGTTGCGATCTTGAATCAACCCTTTTGGTTGTTCCATACATACTATATCTTTGTCAATGATGAACTTCTAAGAAGTAGGATCCCACACACACATCCCTTTATACCACCATCATAACTTGCAGAGATATAAAACAAGCAGGAATTCAGAAACAAAGATTTTAAGTCTGGAAATGATTTACTGCTTACCAGTACCTGCAATTATTTCTTGATCTTATGACCTTGATGCTTCTGCCATAAACAAGAAGATACATCTATCACTTCAGATGCCACTTCATTACTCCCTTCCAACTTATAAAGGTTATCAACCTGTGTTGCCTTCATCACTACTAAATTACCTTTCGACACAATGAGTGCTCCACCTTGACCTGTATACTTATATCCACAAGAATCTAACACTCCCAATGAAATCAAATTTGATTTAATCTCAGGTACATATCTAACATCCGTTAATTCCCTAACAATACCATCAAACATCTTAATTCTAATACTGCCAACCCCAACAATTTTACAAGGAATACCATATCCCATAAACACTACACCCTCATCAACAAATTGGTAAGAAATGAACCAATCTCTATGTGAGCACATGTGGTGGGAGGCACCTAAATATAACTGCCATTCTTCTTGATATTGTAAATTACTAGAAATAGATAAAACTTGATCAGTCATACCTGAATTTGTTACAGCCAAATTTTCTTCCTTCATAGATTTTTCCTCAGATTCCCTTGTCTTCCAGCAATCCTTCTTGAGATGTCATGTTTTTCTACAGTACTAGCATTTTTCTTTACCCTTTTTGTGTCTTGACTTAGATCAAGAAAAACTTCTCTCATTTTTCTCTTTAGTTCAACCTCTGACCGACATCGCCTCTGAAGTTGAGGTTTCTTTACTATATTTTCTCCTCATATCCTTAGCCAACAAAGCTCCCACAACATATTCATAATCTAAAACATCCGTTGAGCTAAAGCTAATAGAGGTGACTAGATTATCCCAAGACTCAGGCAATGAACACAATAGTGCAATAGCCTTATCTTCATCTTCGAATTTAACTTCCATACTAGTCAATTGAACTATAAGGGTATTGAAGGTATTTAAATGGTCAACAATTTTTGTACCTTCTTTCATCCACAAATTGTACAATTGTCTCTTCAAGTAGATTTTTCTCGTCAAGGACTTTGTCATATATATACTTTCCAACTTGCTCCATAAGCCTGATGTTGTATCCTCTCCTACGATATTAAACAGAACCTCATCTACCAAACATAAACGGATGGTACTAAGAGATTTTGCATCCAAATATTCCCATTCCCATTCCGTCATGGTTGTCGGTTTCTTTGACTTGCCTGCCAATGCTTTTTACAACCCTTGTTGGACCAGAAAATGCCGCATCTTGAGCTTCCAGAGCTCAAAGTTGATTTTACCGCTGAAATTTTCAACTTCAAACTTCAAACTCTGCATCTTAGCCATTAGCACAAAAAATCTCCCAATATCCACTGCTTATAAAAATCCTTTTAAATGTGGAGGAATTATAAATAAGGTTAAATGTGGATCCTTAATAAATAAGGTTAAATGATAACCACAAAAATAATAAAAAACTTATATACCTTTTGTATCCACTCTTTAACCTTTTAACCTTTTCTTTGACTTCAACAAAACATTCACGTGATCCACCTCACAAAAAAGTACTCCTTCCAAAATTATATTAAATTCCAAATAAAAACAAACCTTCATCCCTTTCCACGGAAAATCATAACACCCGAGAAACCCTTTAATAATTTGTGGTCGCACCTTTGTAACGGAGAATTATGAGAATTCCATACAAAAAATGGTCGCTCCTGTGCAATGGACAACCCTGACCAGACAAAAAGGAATAGGTCTCTCCTGTGCAATGGAGAACACGTGACCAATAGAAAATTTTACCAGCAATCGTTGCTCCCTCCGACAAATATCACCCGCGACCATGCAAAAAAAAAATTGTGTTCTTGACTCATGAAAGAAGTTTCTTCAGTGATAGATCTCTCCCATGGACACAACTCACATGCACAACCAGCTTTGATACCAATTGTTGTACTGCAACAGAAACAAATATAGAACAAGATACAAGCAAATAAGAAAACACAAATTAGAAACACAGGGATTTCACGTGGTTCACCCAAACGTTGGGCTACGTCCACCAAGCATAGGCATCGGTTGTCTTATTATTCAGATCATGGATATTACATCATCTCACTCACACTCAGTCGTGTTTTCCTCTACGGGCTTACATGAATTTATACATTCACACAAGAAACTGATTAATAAATGCAATCCCTATCCATATTCTGACTTGGTCTATTTGGTTGTAACCAACGCAGAATAATAGGATCCAAATCTGTTCTTGGTAATTTGTTGTCACCAAATCCCAACAGATTTGGCCTTTTGGGTGGCTACTTGGACCTATTGGTGAGTGCCACATGGCACCCCCAGGTGATGCCACGTGGCACCACCGAGGATCTGCCTCGTGGCAGCATGACATGAGGGAAATTAATGGATTATTGGGTGACATGCAATAACTTACTTGATAGGGGGCAACCTATCATGGGGTGCCACATGGCAGCCCCAAAATTCCCAATGAGGGCCAGCGATGAAAAAATTCAAAACTATAAAAAGTTCGTCGACTGGACCCGACCAACAACCCACATAATTCGACCATCATACCGCATATCCAACATACTAGATATATATACCTGCGGTGGGTACCAAAAATCTCAATGACAGACCCAACGTAAGATCTGTGTTGTTGTCCCATCAAAGGATGGTGCTAAAATTGTCGACAGATACACCAATTTTGGTAGGAGTTAGAACCATGCAACGAAAAGGGTATAAGTTTGGCGGGGGGGTTAATACATGGATATATGGGGGGAGATATGTTTAATATATTTGTTGTAATGAAGTCCGAGAGGGGGTTCCACGGGATTTGACCCCCGGACCTCCCCTAACCAAACACCCAAATTTAGTACCATTTGCCAACAAACCAAGGACAAGACTTGATTAAATTCACCCTGTAAATATTATTTAAAACACATTTTATGTCAGATCTTGGAGGAGGTATGTGGTATGGTTGGTGCGTTTTATTATGTAGGAGTAATTAATGTACGGTTGTACAGACAACATGTATGCTTTATGAGGCAGAGAGCCCAACAGAGGCTTGGAGGTGACTTTGTTCGTTTGAGATGAATTTACAATCGATTTTGCACAAGTCCACCGATGATGTTTGTTTTTTAATCTAGGCAATTGATCACATGGCCATTTTTCAGAATTGAGGTATAATGCTGTATTTATGCCAATTTTATTGATGATATAATATAAAGTCTCTCCACTTTGAAGCGGGCCTGGAGACATAGTCCATTCTTGGGATGAACTCTGCTATCATGTATTGTTTCCTTGATCTTATTCTCATCTTTTCTCCATGATTATGTCCTCTTTCATTATGTTGAACATAAGCTTTTAAATTCATGCTCTTTAATGTAATTCATGTAATGTCATCGAAGTAAATTTCTTAGATCATGTTCGTATCAGAGCGATTTTCTTTGACTTGAATTGCGAGTGTGAATGATTACCAGGGTCAAGCTCAAATAAGGTGAAGGAAAACTAAATACTTTAAACCCAGATATTGGATGTGCAACTCAAAGAGGGAAAATGGAGGATGAATAACTTCATTCAGAGTATGAGAATAATTTTCACAAGGCTTTCTACTGCATGTCAGATATGGTAGAAAAATTGTTTGTAGATTACGAGAAGAGAGTGGCAAAGAAGGAGAAGAAGAAGAAAGTTAAAGAAGAAGATAATACTTTAGTGAACCATGGAAGTGGAGTATATCATCTTGAACCTCCATCACCATCTTCAAGTTCAATCTCTTCTTCCTCTTCCTCTCATTCTCATCATTCTAGTTTTCATCCAAGTACTTCTAAAAAGCCATTGTTGAAATTAGATGTAAAATTTAATTTTCCCATGTTTAATGGAGAAGATAATGCAGATAAGATTATTAATTGGATCAGACAAATCGAAGTTTTTTGTCATGTTTAATAGATCAAAGAGAAAGAGGCAAAGATCTAGTTGGCTTCTCTTTGACTAGAAGGAACAACCCTTTTTTGGTGGGAGAGAAAACTTCAGAAAGGTAGTAAGCATAATGGTAAACTCCTTTCTGCATGGTCTGATTTTATATCTTCTTTGAAGAAGAAATTTTATCCACTGGGTTATGTTCAAAAAGCCATGATGGCATGGAAAAATCTAAGACAGGGTAAAGGTCAGAGTGTTCAGAGTTTTACTGAGGAATTTAGGAAACAATCACTTGCATTAAATGTTTCTTTAGATTCTCATGAAACTTTGATGAAGTATATTGGTACACTCCACAATTACATTCGACATACATTGTTATTGTTTAACCCCACAAACTTATATGAAGTTTTTGTTCAAGAAACTCACCTTGAGAACATGGGAAAGAATGTACATGAAGATGACCCAAAGAAATTTTCCAAGTTCAAGGACAACAAGTTCAAAGGAAATCGAAAGGACAAGAAGGCAACGACAATAAAGAAAGAGGAAGGAAATCCCTCTTGCACACATTGCAAGAAATATGGGTGTGATGACAAGCAATGTTGGAAGCTACATCCATATCTAAAGCCCAAGATATTTGGTGGAAAAGGGAAGCCAAAAATGGTTGCAACTACACAACAAGACCTTGGTTCTAATTTAGAAGATGAGATGAGGATTACAACCCTGGGAGTACACAGTAAGAGTTCATTTCATGTTGGTTCAAGTTCCACTAATGCATCTCGTGATCATGAAAGAATAAGAAGCGAATTATTTCATATTAGAGTTGTATCTAAACATACTAATATTGACACATTATTTGATTTGGGTTCCCAAGTGAATTTAATCTCAGAAACTTTTGTTAAAAATTTGGCCCTAAAAACAAAACCTCATCATAAACCATACCCTCTTGGTTGGGTAACTGATAATGCAAAATTAAATGTTACCAAGAAGTGTAGGGTCAGATTTTCTATTTCTTCAAAGTTGATAGATGAGGTTGATTTAGATTTTGTCTTGCTTGATATGTGTTGCATAGTTTTGGGAAGCCCATACCTTTATGATAGAAATGCAATATTCTTCCAAAATGAGAACAAATACCATCTCACAAAATATGGAGTGGAATACACTGTAAGGGGTCACAGTATGAAAACAAATACAACTCTTGTTAGTGCAGGCTAGATAAAGAGACTCACAAACACTAATAAGAAATATGTACTCATGGTTGTAAGGGAAAAAGATGTTGAGACATCTGATGCATTCAAAGGGTGTGACCCCTCTCACAGAGATGAAATGATTGATGTTATATCTAACTATGATGAAATCTTTTAGAAACTAAGTGGATTGCCTCTCAAGAGGGAGATTTGGCATGAAATACATATTCGACAAGATGTCCCTCTTCCAAATGTGGGTATGTACAGGATGTTAGTTGTGGAAATGGAAAAAATCAAGAAGCAGGTGCAAGAATTATTGGACCAAGGGGTCATTCAACCTAGCTTGTCTCCTTGTGGTTCTTCAATTGTGTTGGTGCCAAAGAAGGATGGCACATGGTGAATGTGCATTGATTATTGAGATCTCAACAAGATCACCATAAATAATTGTTACCCCTTTCCTCGGATAGATGACTTGCTAGATCAATTGAAGAATGTGATGTACTTCACCAAGTTGTATTTGAAGAGTGGATACCACCAATTCAGAATTGAAGAAGGTGACGCGTGGAATACCACCTTAAAAAAAACAAGGCCTTTTTGAGTGGGTTGTGATGCCATTTGGGATTTGTAATGCTCCAGTGACATTCATGCAAGTCATGAATGATATCTTTAGGCCTTTCCTTGATGGTTTTGTGATTGTATATTTAGATGACATACTTGGTTTTAGTAGGAATTGGGATGAACATGTAACACATGTAAAGAGAGTATTGTATGTCCTTAAAAAGGAAAATTTGTATGTAAAATTTTCAAAGTGTGACTTTGGAAAAAAATCATTAGTTTACTTGGGTCATATTGTTGGAGGTGGTCAACTAAATATAGACCCCTCGAAAGTTGAGGTCATTGTAAATTGGCCTAAGCCAACATCGGCTACTGAGGTTAGGAGTTTTCTAGGGGAAGTTCAATAATAGAGAAAGTTCATTGAAAACTTCTTTTACATTGCATCACCTTTACATGCCTTAACAAGTGTGAAACAAACCTTCCAGTGGGGAGGAAAATAACAAAATTCCTTCGACACATTGAAGAGAAAGATCAACAACACAACAGTGCTAGCACTACCTGACCTACAACAACCAATTGAAATTGATATTTATGCTAGTGAATATTCCATGGGAGCAGTCATGATGCAACAATGTAAGCCCATTTGCTTTCATTCTAAAACTTTTTCTAAGGTTGTGTGTAACTATCCTACATATGAAAAAGAACGATATGCATTGGTACAATGCGTGAAAAAATGGAAACACTACTTAATGGGAAAAGAAACAATCATACATACTGATTACCAACCATTATAGTATCTCTAGTCACAAACCAAGCTGCAACAGTCAAGACACTATAGGTGGATGGGGTTATTAAAATAGTTCCATTTAGTCATCAGATACAAGAAGGGCACAAGTAACAAAGTTTCGAACATGCTTTCTAGACCTCCTATTTCTGCATCCATTGTTTTGAAGAATGATTATTTAGCTCATGATACTTATATTGAACAATATGCCAATGATGAATATTTCAAGGATGTATATGAGAGGCTAACCCGTRGTTCACAGGTGGAGAATTTTTATGTGCGGGATAAACTACTCTACCATATGAGAAAGATTTGTATTCCAGACAWTGAAAGAATGCATGTAATTAGGGAAGAACATACTTCCCTTGTATCTAGACACTTTGGGGTTGGTAAGACTATRGAAAATTTGCAAATGTTTTTCTATTGGCCTCGAATGAAAGATATTGTAACCCAATATGTAAAGGGGTGTGTGTTGTGCTCAACTTGTAAGCCCACTAATAGAAAATTTGGGTTGTACACACCACTTTATGTTCCTTCTCATCCTTGGGAAAGTATTTCCATGGATTTTGTAGGGGGGTTTCCTTTGTCAAAGAAGGTTCGTGACTACTTGTATGTAGTAGTGGATAGGTTTAGTAAAATGTGTGTTTTGATGCCATGTAAAAAGAAGATCACTGCTAAGTAGACTGCTTATCTTTTCTTTCAACATGCATGGGTCCACTTTGGAATTCCCACAACCATTATCTATAATCGATACACTCGATTCCTTGGATATTTTTGGACAATCTTGTGGAGAATGATGGACACCAAGCTGAAGAGAAGTATGTATTCCCATCCACAGACCGACGGTCAGACAAAGGTTGTAAACATAACCATGGTTCATTTGCTTCAAGGCTACTACAAAAAACACCCCAAGCGGTGGGATGATTAGATCCAGTACGTGCAACATGCATACAACTGAGCCTTGCACTCGTCCAGTTCTCCATTCGAGACATGTTTTGGGTATTTACCTAGGCTCCTTTGGACTTGATTTTTGGCAAAGATGTTGACTCAAACGAACAAAGAGAAGAAGACATATCCCGCAAGTTCATTCAGAGGATTCAGCAGGTACACAAGGTAGTTTGGGAATAGTTGGAAAAGAGTCAGGCATAGTACAAGGCTCGCCATGACAAGCACATAGTTTATAATCAATTTCAAGTTGGAGATCAAGTGTGGCTCCATATCAGTAAGGATAGGTTGAAGGGAGAAGGCAAGAAGCTCAAACCCATTAGATATGGACCCTTCACCATCTTGGAGAAAATTGGCACAAATGCCTTTCGGCTCAATCTACCATTGTACATGCAGATATAATCAGTTGTAAATGTAGATAACCTAAAACGTTATGAGCCTCCAATGATCATGGATCAACAAGAGAGTGTTTTAGTGCCATCAATGGACGAGTTGCTCATGATTACTTGGACGAGTTAAAGGAAGATAACATCCGAGATAGAAGAACAAGGACTTCACACAGGGGCGATGTATAATATCTTCGAGTGGGCCAGAAGGGAACACATCAAAGTAAAGCATGGTGGATCAAGAAGGAGAGAGTGAGGGAGAAATTTCCTCAGCTTCTATTTGACTGATGGGGATTTTGGAGGCCCAAAAGATTCTTAGTGGGGAGGAATGATCCAGGAGGATCCAAAAGGGAAAAAAAATCAAAGTCCTCAAAT